>CALSBV010010214.1:4478885-4522901 GCA_943590825.1 Bovichtus diacanthus
GTGTGTGTGTGTGTGTGTGTGTGTGTGTGTGTGTGTGTGTGTGTGTGCACACACGTCAATGTGTTAATCATTACTGAAATGTGACTTATTTCATGGTACTTACGGGTCAAATCCAGGAACAAACGATGATAAACAGCAGCTAATCTTATTATATGTGTTTCATTGTGTTGAAAACAAAACATAGCATCCACATAGTTTCTGTTGTTCCTCTTTAAGTTGGCTTGCAGCATTTTACTATAATATTTGTCTCATTATATCTGCACATGGAAAACTCTTAAGAGCTTGAGAAGTGCTGTATTTTTCTATCTACTATAACTGGAGATAAAGGGAACATGCTGTACATGTTACTTCAAAGTCCTCCACACCTTTGACTAAGCTGTTAAATTATTCCCAGATAGGCATTTTGATTCATAAAACAGTGCAGACCTTGCTGTTTCTGTTAGGCTGCTCCTGCTGGAAGTATGCCGATACAGTGCTGACAAGAACATCAAAGGCAAATCGAAGGTGTTTGTCATGCTTCTCGCCACTTCATTTCCTTGTCTGCTGTAAACTGAGGATGTGTCAGCCCTGCTCCTCAAACACCCCCTACATATCCTGTAATATTTTTACTCAAGAACTCTTTAGTGTCACCTCCTTTGTGCTACATGTTTTATTCCTCAAAACCAATTTGAACCTCTTGAATAAGAGATTAAAGTGTATGAACACAGTTTCCTCGCAGAGGTTTCTTCAATTATTCTTGCTGGTTTTGAAATATACGACTAGTCCAGTTGATTGGCTATAAAGGAGGTATTAATGTAATTCAACCTGGAGGGTGAGTCTACTTGGCAGGGGAGGTAATAGACCTCTTCCAGGATCTAGGCCTGCCACCACCACAGAGCAGAGAGAGATTAATTTTCCCCCTACAAATGGAAAATAAACTGCCCTTTAAACATATGAAAAGAGGAGAAAATGACTGGGAGAGCACGGGGAGGGTAGCAGCGACTGGAGGAGAAGGGGTAATGTGGGGCGTTAGCTCAATATAGACACTGAAAAGCCTGTGTTGTCGCACAGGAAAAAATAAACTCTTTGCTTATGATTGAACTTGCTTTTGTGCTGTAAGACTGATCTGAACGAGTGCCAGTCAATACCCAGAGGAAAGCTCCATTTATATTCTACCTGCTCATTCCTAAATCCTATTCGTGGAACATGAGCACAACAAGATATTTTAGGTCCTGAGATGTTCCCATTATCTCCAGTCACAGGCATGCATTTCTGTCATTCCCCTTGCAATGCCAAGCCATCAAAAAAGAAGCTGTTGCAGAAATGAGGGTGTTCCTGCTTTAAGTCCTGCCTGAAACCCTGTTGTTGAGCATGAGTGCAGAGCATAAAGCCCCATGGGCTGATATCCAGAGGTCCAGTACTGTGTGTCTGCCCCTCACTGTTCCTCCCGCTAGCCCCTATTAGCCGCGCTGCCCCTGAAGTGCCAGCGCGGCTCAAACACCCAGTGCCAAGGGTAAGCACCCAGCGCTGTGTAAACACACCAGGCCTGACTAGCACTCAGGAATGCTTTATATAAAGTCACATAAAGGCCCAGAGGGGGGAGTGGGTGTGTCGTCTGACCGTCTGCAACTAGCGCTGCTGCCACCATTTCCTTCACTCCAGAGGACGTCATGGAACATGAGCCTCCAGTGTTTAAACAACTAAATATGCTGAAATGGCAGATCAGATAACTCTGTTCCTGATATTTTCACTGGAGGGGTTTTCATAAAAATGTGGTTTTAGGGGATAGCAACACACAGTATTTGCCGAACATATAGCTCTGTTTGCTGTGCAGACAAACAGAGAAATTGACATTTGAAAATTAGATCAAATTAGAAAGTTTTGGCTTTTGTCCAAACGGGACTGAGCCCAAACAGTTTCATTGATGGAAAATGATACTGCAGTTTACTTGCAAGTTAAATGTTGTTAAGATATTAATGTGCAAATAGGATTATATCGACATAACTATTTTTGTTCAAATAAATTTGGTACATTTTTACTATTTTAAGATCAAGGCTTTTTTCAGTTTTCAGTCATAATGTGCATCACCGAGTAAAAGAAACTGCAAAATCAACTCGTGCCTAAAACAGTATTCAGTACGGCTTGTGTCTTTGTGTCCTATGAGAGAGATTATGAATTACATGAAAATACAAGTCATTTATTTACTTTATAGTCACATATCAGTATATTGTGTATTTATAGCTCATAAAAATGTTTCGCAATAGAACACAGAGCAACCATAATCTAATAAAGTCGATAGAGCTTTTGTTCTATGCTTGTAAATTGTTTTCCATTGCTTTGTGTATGTGTGAATGTTTATCAGTTCAGTTTTCCCCCCGAGGCTCCATTCCTGCATCCTGTTGTTGATTCTCTCGTGACTGCTCCACTTTAAATATTAAAGTTCCTACAGTATATGGGCACAGAACTAACATTAGCGCCAACATAGTGAACTAATTGTATTTAAGTCATACTTTGTAGAAATTGTGAAGAATTGACATACTAAAAAAGTTTAAAAACAAGTTTAGTTATATTAATCTATATATTAATATAATAGAGTTTTAGTAATACAGTCACAGCAAAACATCAGCTACAAGAGATGTAAACTTATAGGAAAGAGGCGAAAGCTGCATCAGAGAGACATTTGTATGCTGCTGGGTCCTGCTTTGTTTTGGCATGGAGGTGGGAAAGACAGAAAGGCAGTGTGTTCGAAAAGCTAACAAGGGTGAAGCCACAGTGTGTTTATGTTTTTTGTTCACATCACAAGTCAAACAAGTGTCTCAGATGGAAAACACTTTGATCACAACAGCAGGAAAAAAGAAACAGCAAAATATACCTTTTTTAATTTCCTGTAGAACTTGTCTTGATTTAGCAGCCTCTTGTGATTTGTGTTTATTGTTAGCTTTTGGGCACAAAAGTCACCGTGACTGTGGAGCATGTTTAGTATTTTAAGGGCATATGGCTGACCTGAGCTGCGTCTGATTTTTTTAAAACGCCGCCTTGCTTGTGTCGACATCCAGATCAGCCAGGAGGTGATGTGCTGAGCGGCTCTTGCAGCATCTTGTTCTCTCTGAGCAAAGAGAGCGTTGTCGTCGTCTCCCCCCCCCCCACCGCCTCCCCCCAGGCCCTGTCATTTACAGGATGGCCAACAGGAGAACAGTGTTCTCAACACAACCTCACAGCAGATGTTTGCCCCGGTACAATCTGTACAAACGTCAAATTGAATTCATTGCCATGTCCTTAGCTCGGCAGCGAGAACCTTGGGGATGACTGTGATTATAAATACTTTGGTTCAAACACTAATTAAAGCAGCTACAAACTACAGGGGCCTGGTCCAGTTGGCAGCAGCTGTCAGTAATGTGACAGAACAGCTTTCGTGTTTGGTAAATGATATAACTTGTTTAGGCAGTCAAATCACTGTCGGCTGACGGAAGCTCAACCAGCTCGTATTGATGTTCTTTTAGCAGACCACAGGCAATTTAGCGCGGCAGAGTGTGGGCAAAATTATTTGTTCAGCCTAATAGTCGGAGAGCCGGAGCTCCCTGTGTAATTGAGTTCTTTGGTGAGCTTCATGTTGTGGTTTTTGGGGACTAGCTTATCAGCAGAACACGTAGGATCGACCCTCCAGCAAAAAGGCACTGTTGCCATCCAATCTGCTTTCACTGGCAAAAGCGCTTACAGCAGGAAAAACACGAGTGCTGATTCTTCAGCATGTGCATCCCTGACCTGTGAAAGCAGAGCTTATTCAGTCATTCTCCAGCAGAAAGGCGCTGCGCAGCAGGGAATGGCTGTCTGTTTAACCGCCTTTCACATGCACTCTGCTCCACCAGCCAAGGCCCTTTCACTATTCAGTCCCAACATTTTTTATTGAATTTTACCCAATATTCATTTTGCAGGAATGTTTTGTGAATGTTTTATTTGCATATTATGTGACGCATTCCTAGGGAACTGAATAGAGCACTAATTGTGCATCAGTTATATGTCATCAGTATCCTAAAAAGATTCATGTAATAAAACAAGTAACATTAAGAGGAATGTCGTCAAAAGTCTCAAAAATAAATAAACCTCCACTTTTTCACTTCGGGTCCTGTCAAATGACCCTGCAGGTACCACAAATACACTTCTGACCTGCTTAACCACAGTAGCGTTTACTAAGTTACCCCCTACAGTCAGTCAGCAGGAGGATGATAGAAAAGTCAAGCACCACTCACTGAAACGATACACTGTACAACCCGTCATGACAGATGAAGAATGCCAAGTCCAGGGGTCCAGCACATACATAATTAAACCCCGGTTTGATTTCTCTCAAAGAAATACATCTCACTTCACCTCACCGAAATGAATCAGGAAGCAGTTCTCCCTCCTCCGGTTGTAGACTGTGGAGAAAACATGAGAAGCACAGGTTCATGCTGCACTAATGGATGTTTACACAACTCGCTATCAGCGCGCTGCGGCTATACTGCGAACCTTAAGTTTTTAGCAGACATTTTTATTTGCAGAGACATTTCTTTAGGAAAGGTTGTGGTTGGATTCGATGTCGATTGTCCATTGTTGTCCTCTGCTGGCTCTTTTATTCCTCCCTCTCGGCTCTCCTCCACACTCGGCCCTCCCCCTCCTCAGCTCACCCCTGGACTCTCCTCCTTCCCCTGCTCTTGCCAGTAACGGCCTTAACCGTTTGGCTTCGTGTCAAAGCAGGGGCCTTTTGTGGCTCTGTCACAAATCTGCCAGGAAAAACAGAAACCATCTGTTCAGGCCTGGGCCTGAGAGGGGATGAGGGTGTAAATACACAAGTTCAGCCCTCACCCTCAGCCCTGCCCACGCACACTGGACCACCGAGCCCCGCGGAGGACCCTGCACTCCCACTCAGACTCAACTTGCACTCCCACCCGCAAATAAACTTCAAGATTTAGACTGAATAAAGTTAACCTTGAAACCTCTGTAGACTACAAACAGGAATAAGATGTTTTACAACAACTGAGTACAAAACCTGTTGACTTCTGTTACATAAAAGTGCACTTGCAATTAATGAAATCTTATTTTATTTGAATGATGAAGTTAAAATGCTGTTTAAAAAAATATATTTATTGAAATAAAGATGTTTCTTTTTAAATATATTTATTTAAATAAATATAAAAACTTTTATACAATCATTCTGCTAATACTCTAAAGAGCACAGATTATTTTAAACTTAATTTATGCTAATTACAATAAATAGAAGAAGAGTACACATCTTTGAGTGATGGATGAACTTGTTTTTCAGCGATGGTTGAGTGTCGAGGAAACATTTTGTACATAATCTTAAACCCCACATCCATTTCACACACACACACACACACACACACACACACACTTGTATGTAGACGACCATTTTAAGATTGCAATAACTGGAATGGAAGCCCTGAGTGTCGTGATAGGAGGGTAAGCCCTTTCCTTGTCGGATAATCCACTGGCCAGAAAGCTCCTGCAGATGGAAGCAGTCTAAAAGGCCTTATAATACTGAGCTTATGTTGTCACTATCTTATGTACTGCGGAGCGCCAGCACACCCTGAACCGCTCTGCAGTGATTTACTGGACTGGGGGAAAATTATGGTGCGGAGGCCGGGGCCAATCTTTATTTCTATTCCAAGTATTTCCATTCATTTTTAGCGGATGAACAGTTTAGATGCAGGTTCATGGAATGGTTTCTGTTTCACTCTCTTTCTTATTTTAAAAAGAAACTGAAACTTTACTCTGAAGGCTCAATAACTACACACAAACTCGCTGGCTAAACTCCCAATCATGGAGAAGAAACAAAAGGTAATGAAAGTTAAAGTGGGCATGTGGCAGCATGACAAAAATGACTTTGATAGAGAATAGTACACAGTCAGTGTGAGAGATGTGTGACTTCAGGGGAACCAACTTTGATGTGCAGGCAGAGAGAGGCAACCTGTCAATCTCCCTTTGACACTAATTTACAGCCTCCCTCGACCACATGCCATGTTCATGTTCATCTGCACCTCACTCGTAGTCGTCATATAAAAACTTTGAGTCTTGCCTGTGATCTCTTGCAGACATCAGTCCTTGACTGTATTCATGAACTGTTAAGGTAAAATATATAACAAACATTACAAAAAGTTAGCTTTTTTATTTGCAGGCCCAGAGCACATTTCTTCTTTTTAATCAGCAATAACTTTTCAACTCAATAAATTAAGTCAAATTTAACAAAGCTTTTGTTTTCCCTTTCCATTTACATCCTGCTCATCGCTGCACCTGTTAATTCGCATTCAAAAGCCCAAGTTAATGTTTTCATTAGCCCATGCCTAATGTAATGGTACTTGACACAGTGTAAGTGATGGAGAGGCAGGGTGACCTTTCCCTGTGTCTGCCAAGCTGTTGTTGGGTCTGTGTAGTTGTCAGCCTGCAGCAAGGAGGCAGAGAGGCACTGCTGAGAACAGTCATTAAGCACAGAGCAAAGCCAGCGCTCGGCACCACTCGACACTTTTGATCTGCACATTTCAATTAGATTTCACATCAGGACGCCTGCCTTCCCTCAGTTAGCACCTGCGCCCTGCCTTCCCAACTGGCCGGCCGAAGGCTGAAGAGGGGGGCGCACAGGAAACCACTACAGAGCCTGAAAGAGATGCACAAACACATGGCAACCTAGAGTTTCTATGGGGATATAAAATCATTAGCTGCTCTGTTCTTGGCATGACCATAGACCAAATAAATCTGGGTTATTTATATATATATATATATATATAACAATACATGTTCCACAAGTAGAAAGTTAATCTTTCCTTTTTTCATCCAAATAGTCTTTGTATTTTAAAGGAGTACTCCAGATTTGCTCATCTACGACAGTCTTGAGGTCTTAAAAACCCTAGCACAAGCTGTGGGGACAGTTTCACTCTGGAGCATAACACGGGGCAGCACCTTAATTTACCCTGAAATTTGAGAAGGTTTCATTGAGCGCAGACGCCCTCAGTAAATGTTCCCACCACTGCTTTGCCTGATAAGACTGAGTCGTACAGCCACTGGTAGATATGAATTTCCCCTAAGAGCCACATGAAGGGAGATCTTATTAAACAAGCCTAAGCCCGCTGAGTTGAGCTTTTTTTGCCAATCAAAGCAGCGATTGAGAAAGACTTGTTCCTTAATGTCAGATACTCACACGACTTGTTGAAGCGATAAAGGAGCAAACACTGGCAAATCCCTGACCTGTGTTTTCTCACAGCAAATAACGAGAAACCAACTAGCCTCAAGTAGTTTTGTATTTCACAAGATAACACATTTAAGCTGCAGTTATCTTCATGTTTCCAATAATACCAGCCTATTATACTGTGAAATTGCTGGCTTTGTTACGATGTTATTTTCTCTTATTCTTTAAATAGTGTTGAGCGAGAAGCTTTCAATAGCCACTAACAACGGCCCACCATTTCCTCACATCCTGTCCTGTTTTGGAACATTTTGATAAAAGATTGTTGCTGAAAGCTGTTAAGGCATTTTATGCTCTGACTAATTTATGTCAAGTTTCTCAGCTGAAGCGGAGAAGGAAAACAATCGATGGCCATTAAACCCTGGGAGCTTTGTGGAACAGCAGTTTAACAGACCTCGGACAGTAGATGGGTGGCCTCTGGGCTGTAAAGATTACAGGTGTCTTACGGCTCACCCAACAATCGCACCACACCTTCATGAATTTGTTATAGAGCCAGTGGTAGAACTACTAACAAGTGAGAGTTCATGGTGAGGGAGAAAAGGGCAAAGCCCCACAGGAAGCTACATAATTGTTCCTGACTCCTGTCGCCAATTTTCAAGGCTCGTGTATTATGAGTGTGGCCGGAAAGCGGCAGTTAATATGCACAGGCTGCCTCAGCAAAGTGCTTTCTGATCCATGATTGCATGTGTTAATGTTTCAGTTGGGTATTGATTTCCTGGCGGCCTTTTGCATACTGGATTTATCCGCCTCGCTCACTGGCAAGCGCGCCCCTCCGAATGTTTGATTAAAGTTCAATTGACTCTTCCAGTGAAGGGGCGAGGAGCCATTTCACTCCCTATTTGTAGCGCCAAAGCTCTGCCTGACATGTTCTTTTGTTCCCATTCAAGCTCCTGCCACCCAGGCAGCCACCAATGCACTGATCCTAATATCCCTGCATTCAGTGAGCCTTCTCGCCTAATCCTGGGACAGACAGGGCCACAGCATAAACATGCCCGGCCAGCCACAAATCCTGGCATGGACTTGTCCACTCCATGGCCTTTCACTGTGAAATACTGTGCTGACTGCTAATGTGTATTTTCCACATATTTTATTTAACCTAAGTGCAGATATTTCACCGTGACTATTTTTCTAATTTTTCAACAACTTCGACAAATAGACATTTAAGTCCTTTTAATTGAGTCACCTCTTCGTGGTCAAAAGTGATGCCTTGTCCTTTCTACTGTTTGTGTTTCTTGTGATATATTTGCCCCTTTTTAACAGAATGTTTGTTTCATTTCAGGGAGAGCTTATTACCTTCTACTACTATTGGAAGAAGACTCCCGAGGCGGCCAGCTGTCGAGCCCACCGCAGACACCGCCGCCAGCCCGTCTTCCGCCGCATCAAGACGCGAACCGCTTCTACTCCTGTCAACACTCCCTCACGTCCCCCCTCCAGCGAGTTCTGTACGTATATTTGACCCCTACAATGGCAGCCAGAGAGGAACGGGGCGGACATGATGACCTGATATAGTCTGGTGTTGGAGCGATGTTTGTGACGTGTTTGTTTCGCTCTCTCTCTTCCAGTGGACCTCAGCTCAGCCAGTGAAGATGACTTTGACAGTGAAGACAGCGAACAGGAGCTGAAGGGCTACGCCTGCCGCCACTGTTTCACTACAAGTAAGTCACCACGTTACACATTTCCAGACACTCATACTGGTCAATATGGACTTGTTTGGCTATTCCTGTCTTGATTATTGTCTGACAGATGGGCATCAGAAGATGTCAGGACTAATTTGATCAAATAAGACATGAGCCCACAGCTCATTCACTCCCTCCACCTCATTATCTTTCCACACAGCTGGCTCCCATTGCCAGGTTCCCATCTGATCACACTTAGGTTACTTCCATCACAACTAGAGCGGCTAATAACTTTGGCTTCATAGTGTTAATATAGACCTCATTAGTACAAATAACTTATCATTGATTCATCTCGTTCATGAAAAATAATATTTATCTCACTAGATGTTAAACTACAAAGTTACTTTCTCTATATTCTACAATATTCTGGAGTTTTGTGTGATGTGCTCTCACTGCCTGTGAGAGTGTTTGATTTCACAACTGTAAATGGCTTTCCTCAGCCTCCAAGGACTGGCACCACGGGGGCCGGGAGAACATCTTGCTGTGCACAGACTGCCGCATTCACTTCAAGAAGTACGGTGAGCTGCCCCCCATCGAGAAGCCCGTGGACCCGCCGCCATTTATGTTCAAACCTGTCAAAGAGGAAGAGGATGGACTCAGCGGGAAGCATAGCATGAGGACCCGACGGAACCGAGGCTCGGTGCGTACAAAGTTATCTGTCCCTCTATTTTCACCTTCAGGAACCACAGCAGAGTTATCCGTGGAGGACAAAGCAATACGCTTATCATCAAGTAGCACAGGGAAAACACTTTGGCATGCATTGTTTCATATATTTGGTTTTATAAAGATCGTCAAAAAAGTTGGATTTGGATTTGCGTGTAGTGTATGTCCATCTTAATTTCTATCCAAATGATATGAAGCCCTGATATTCGTCATGATTCATGTTGACTCTGTTTTTTATCAGATGTCGACGCTACGTAGTGGTCGTAAGAAGCAGACAGCCAGTCCTGATGGCAGAGCCTCACCGACCAATGAGGATTTGCGTTCCAGCGGACGTACCTCTCCCAGTGCGGCAAGCACGGACAGCACTGACAGCAAGACAGACTCCATGAAGAAGCCCAGCAAGGTAAACACAGACTGCTTGAAACTTTTTTCTTTTTCTGTATCTCTGTGAAATTTACCCTAACGGCTCTGCTGCTTTGGTTCCACAGAAGATTAAAGAGGAGGCTCCTTCACCTTTAAAGAGCGCCAAGCGGCAGCGAGAGAAGGGAGCCTCGGACACAGAGGAGCCCGAGAGGGCCAGCGTCAAGAAGTCCAAGACACAAGTGAGTCTGTGGTCTTTGTTTCGCTGTTCAGATGTTTACCGATGATAACCGTGAAATAAAAAATAAAAAAAAAATATTGATATTATGTTAATAATACTCGTATGATAATATCGTGTAAATAATCCAGCGGCTCTTAAATAATTTTTGTTTCTTTTCCGTTCTCGCTTTTGCAGTATAATAGCGTTATTATTCTTTTGACAACAATAATCGTGTAGTGAAGATCTGATACCGAGACAGCCTAGTTATGATCCTCATCCTTCTCTCTGCTTTGTCCCTCAGGAGCTGAGTCGACCAGACTCACCCTCAGAATGCGAGGGAGAAGGGGAGGGCGAGGGCGAGAGCTCTGATGGGCGCAGCATCAACGAGGAGCTCAGTAGCGATCCTAAAGACATTGACCAGGACAACCGGAGCTCCTCCCCGAGCATCCCCAGCCCCCGTGACAATGAGAGCGACTCAGACTCGTCTGCCCAGCAGCAGCAGCTCCTGCAGAGCCAGCACCCTGCAGTCATCCAGTGTCAGCCAGGCACCTCAGCCGCCTCCTCGGCACCGCCTCCGCCTACAACCTCAGCCCCCTCACTGCCCCCACAGGTCTCCCCCACAGCGGCCTCCACTTCTCTACCTCCCCAGCCTCTGCCCCAGGCAAGCCCCATGTCTCTTATCCAGTCAGGAGCGTCCCTCCACCCTCAAAGGCTTCCTTCTCCACATTCACCTTTGTCTCAGGCTCCACCTCCTGGCCCCCCAGTCCCACTTCCATTATTACCCAGCTCGCATCACGGACCCATGCCTCCCATGCCACATCCGCTGCAGCCGGGCCCCTCACACATGCCTCACCCTCACTCCATGCCCCCTCAGGGCTTCCCTGTGGGTCAGTCTCAGGTCCCGCCCCTGCCAATCTCTGGCCAATCGCAGCAGAGGCCGCACTCTCCTCCCTCCCAGTCATCAGCTCAGAGTGGAGGCCAGCCTCCCAGAGAGCAGCCCCTGCCCCCTGCCCCCATGTCCATGCCTCACATCAAGCCCCCGCCAACCACACCCATCCCTCAGATCCCCAACCCGCAGTCTCACAAACACCCGCCCCACGCGTCAGCACCTCCATTCCCTCAGATGCCTTCGAACCTGCCTCCACCTCCTGCCCTCAAGCCCCTCAGCTCTTTACCCACCCACCATCCTCCATCAGCACACCCACCTCCACTACAGCTCATGCCTCAGGGGCAGCAGCTTCAGCCGCCTCCAGCTCAGCCTCCAGTTCTCACTCAGTCCCAGAGCCTGCCACCATCAGCCAGCCACCAACCTCCTCAAGCTCCTCCTGTGCCGCCCTCCGCAGCAGCCTCACACCCCAACGGACCACCACAGCCGCCGTTCACGTCGCATCCTTTCAATACAGTTCTACCTCCGACCGGCCCTCCTCCTTCTTCATCAAACTCTATGCCTGGCATACAGCCTTCATCTTCCTCCGTTCCACCCTCCTCCATCTCCATGCCACTGCCTGCCTCAGTCACTTGTGCCGGCCCGGGCCCGGTACTCCCACCTGTACACATCAAAGAGGAGCCTCTGGACGAGTTAGAAGAGCCAGAGAGCCCCCCACCCCCACAGAGAAGCCCCTCCCCAGAGCCTACCATCGTCAATGTGCCCAGCCATGCCAGCCAGTCAGCACGGTACGTCTACACACACTGATTCCTACCCAAACACTCTCTGTAAAAGAGGAAAACACACACCTACACAAGCTGTTGTTTATCAGGAGTCCGTTGAGCTGCTTACTGTCTTGTCTGGGGATGCTGATTAGCTCTCAAACACATTCAACAACAAAGAGTCGCTGGCTTCAGATTTAAGGCTTTGATGTAAGCAACAAATCGAATGTCCTCAGCAAAACAGCCATCCAAGGCCACAATTAGCCTTGAGCTCTGAGGGGCTGATGGCGAGGAATTATCGGGGATAGAGAGCGGGGAGATTAATTACAGTGAGATGCGAGTGAACCGAGGCATCTGAATATGAGTATCTGTAGTTGCCTTGTGCTTAAGTGGCTCTCAGACTGCCAATGAATAGCAATGAGGGATTTAATACATACTCAACATAGCAGCAAAAGTGAATGCCAAGGGAGTTTGTTTCCTTTTGAATAATGGACCCGTGTAAGCTAATACAAGCGCTCTTTTCATCTAATGGGACATTATCCTGCCATTCAACATGCAAAATTAAACATGAATATCTCTTTAGCCTATTTTGTTTTGTTTGTAACAAGTATTAATTCATGAACTGGAACATCTTTCCGTTTTTCTGAGGAAATATCAAATGTTTTATCTCGACTATGACCACAGGTTCTACAAGCACCTGGACCGGGGTTACAACTCGTGTGCTAGGACAGATTACTACTTCACTCCACTGGCTTCATCTAAACTGGCCAAGAAGCGAGAGGAAGCTCTGGAGAAAGCCAAGAGGGAAGCAGAGCAGAAAGTAAGGGACGAGAAGGAGAGAGAGAGGGAGAGGGAAAAAGAGCGAGAAAGAGAGCGGGAACGAGAAAAGGAAGCAGAGCGGGCTGCGGTGAGTGGTTTTGTTTTTCTCCCTTTAGCTCGCCAGTGGTTCATTTCCTCTTTTTTTTTATCTTACTAAACATGTTGTTTCTTTCCTCACAGAAAGCCTGCAGTTCCTCTCATGAGGGCAGGATGGGTGATCCTCAGATGGTCGGCCCCGCTCACATGCGACAGTACGACTGCCCCCCCACTACGATTGCAGCTGTGCCTCCGTACATCGGCCCTGACACCCCTGCCCTGCGCACCCTCAGCGAGTACGCCCGACCCCACGTCATGTCCCCCACCAATCGAAACCACCCCTTCTTTGTATCCCTCAACCCTGCAGATCCGCTGCTGGCCTATCACATGCCCGGCTTGTACAATGCTGACCCAGCCATGCGGGAGCGTGAGCTACGGGAGCGTGAGATGCGTGAGAGGGAGATTCGTGAGAGGGAGCTGAGGGAAAGGATGAAACCAGGTTTCGAGGTTAAGCCCCCAGAGATGGACACACTTCACCCTTCCACAAACCCCATGGAGCACTTTGCCCGGCATGGAGCCATCACGTTGCCCCCCATGGCCGGACCTCACCATTTCGCCACTTTCCATCCGGGCCTGAACCCATTAGAGCGTGAGCGGCTGGCCCTCGCTGGGCCCCAGCTGCGACCAGAAATGAGCTACCCAGAGAGGTTGGCAGCAGAGAGACTCCATGCGGAGAGGATGGCCACAGTGGCCAATGACCCCATCGCCCGTCTACAGATGTTCAACGTCACGCCACACCACCACCAGCACTCGCATATTCACTCCCATCTCCACCTCCACCAGCAAGATCCTCTTCACCAAGGTAAAAGAAAGCCCTGTATACAAACAAATGTCTCTGTGCTACTTAACAATACAATAAATCAAATTATAACAACTACATCATATAGTTTATGATATTCAAAAACATATATTTAAATAATAACGAATTTGAAAGGTTGCACTCCAAAAAACATTATCAATTTTTGGACACTAATTTCTCATTATTTGGCAAACATAGTTGTGTTGTCGCCCATAATGTATTTGGTTGCAAATTGGCAAGTAATGTTAAGATTTTTTCTTTTTTCTTTATATATATTTTTTATAATGGAAACCATTTTGTCAGAGTAGCTTTTTATATTTCCTTAAAATGGATATCTCATTTAGAATTAAATTCTCAGTTCTAAAAGCATTTTCATTGTTTAGTCTGCTCTTCCAAACACTTTTACAGACACAATCAGCATGTGTTTGATACATTGAACGTTTTTATACAGTTATATGTTTTTAAATATGTATGAATATTTTAGCTTCATTTTCTGAATGTTTTATTGTGTGATATTTATGTTATTGTGTAATATTTCTTACTTATGCATTTTGAAATAGAAAGGGAGATCTGTGTTTTCAGCACAAAGATAAAGAAAATATATGTATTTAAACCTTTGGTAAATATGAACATATTTAAAAAATAATAGGACCAAGAATAGAGCCTTGGGGCACTCCCCAGATTAATCTTTTTTTGTAGAGTTTTATTGTTTATATTGTGATTAACTTGTGAAAGATTTTGGATAGAATTAAAACAAATTCAATGGTCACATGTTTTAATCAGGCAGTGTAAATCTTGCTAGTCAGTTGAAACGGTGCCAAAGGTTACAGGAAGAGAAGTTTCTTTGAAGAATATATGAAAAACTGAAATTAGATTATAATAATAGCAGGAATAAGGGCCACCTGATTTGTATGAGCAAGTCACATAATGTAAAATATAGAACTTACAAGTAACTAATAATTAGGTTTTGAGTCAAATGTCTTGGGCTGTAATTTTAATGACGTTGTTTGTAAATACAATTACTGTATAAATTCAATATATAATACTTCACTCATAACAGTGAAAACTGAACAGAAGGGACTTTGAATTAAACATAATTCCACTTTTTTAACATGTTCTGAAATGCCAGCTCATATTTTATTATCTCTTTAGGATTGTACAGCATTGACATATGAGCTCGGATTAAAGCATATTATAACCTCAGTACATTTCCCATAGCGCCAGCAGATACTTTACAGCGGATAAATATAGTAACATACTCTTTTGGTCAACCTTGAGAGGAGTAACATTATATTAAGCTGTGTATCACTAATAAAACCCCAATGCCTGTTGCATGCACCGTCTGTGATACACGTGAAATGAGCGTACCCTGAAGCTCAGTCTCTGACGCACAATAGGTGGTGGGGAATGTCTTGTGTGTCCTCCAGGCTCTGGGGGCCATCCCCTGGTAGATCCCCTGGGAGGAGGACCTCACCTGGCTCGCTTCCCTTACCCGCCTGGCGCGATCCCCAACCCTCTCCTCGGCCAGCCGCCGCATGAACACGAGATGCTGCGCCACCCAGTCTTCGGTAGGCTTTCTGCCAATATCATCTCTCATTAACGGCAATATCACATCCAATCTATCAATACGCACTCTACCAGATTGCCTGATCAAATCTTATGATTGTGCCTTCTCCAGGTACTCCATACCCCCGGGACCTACAAGGAGGTATGCCACCGCCCATGTCTGCAGCCCACCAGCTGCAGGCGATGCATGCCCAGTCCGCTGAGCTCCAGAGGCTGGCCATGGAGCAGCAGTGGCTGCATGGACACCATCACATGCATGGAGGTCCGCTGCCCGGTCAGGAAGACTACTACAGGTCAGATAAACAACATAAATTAGACTAATAAACATTTAGATAAACTTGAGTGTGTGTGCCTCGATTTGCCAAATATTAATACTTTGTTGTTTGTTTCAGCCGGCTGAAGAAGGAGAGTGACAAGCAGCTGTAACCAGCCAAGGGAGGCAGCGACTGACAGGTGCAGGACACGGGAAGTTGTTACAGAGTTGTTCATTCACGTTTGAAGAACGGAAAAGGCCAAGTGGATCGTCTGAGAATTCTTCTGATATTTGGTTTTTGTTCCTGTCAAGGACTCTTTTTTTTTTTTTTTTTTTTTTTTTTTTATTATTATTTTTCAAGACATTGACTTTCTTTGGTATATAGCCAGTAGTGACAACGTCATCAAGACTCCTGCATGACAAGCTTTTCTGACGTTTTTTTGTAGGTGCTAGAACAAGACACTGTGCTTATCAACAAAAAAAAAAAAGACAAGACCGGTCAGGCCGTTTATGGAAAAATAACAAGTGCTATCTTAAACTCAACATTTATTTTAATACATTGTTGAAGGTTTTTCATAATTTTAAGAAAAGCTACAGCATGGCGTTTTTGAGTCTGTAAATAGTATATATAAACATATAATTATTATTATAATTATTATTATTACTAGGTGTGGACTCCAAACCAAGTCGTTTCAACCTCCGATATAATTGTTTTGAAGCATTATCCCTTGTTTCAGAGGGGAGCACCATGGCATTATATGAGCAGTTTCTGAGAGAGTTGTGGTTCAGTTGTAACGTTCCTCTGACATCACTGTGTTAGATTTAGCCCCACATACACTATGTAAACCATAAACCTGTCACACACACATCCATTCATCACACAACTTTGACACGCTGCAGGTTGTCAGAATGTGTAAACTCAACGCATTGAGTTACGGATTTGAAACACTTGAAGAGGTGACACGGAAGTCACCGAGGTTTCTGTGGAGTGCACGCTGAAGCCATGGATTTAAAAGAAAAAATTTGCACAGAGAGTTTCCTTGAGCTCCACTCGATTTGGTTTTATTCTTTTGCTTAAAATCAATATTTAAGTCTAGACATTGGAGTAATACTTCATTACTTTTTTGTTTTTAAAAAGTGACTTTAATTCAGAAACCTATTTGGCTGAACTGAAGAAATGTTAAAATGCTTCGATTTTTATTTTATTTTTGAAATTACCAGGACCTGGATTTTAACTTTCTTCACGATATCAGGAGGCTAACAGGACTTCAGGATTGTTTTAAATGTGTGAATGGTTTGTGAGTCGGTGCTAATTGTGTTGTGGGTTGTCGCCTTTTCTTCACCTGGTCCGGTCACCCATGTTCGTTGCAGGGCTCATGTCTGACTGAGACATCCTCCAACTAGGCTGTAATAATGTTCACTGTGACACTAGAGGGGGGCCTGCCGACACGTGGCGACCAGGAGGTAGAGGGTCCATGATTGTGTGCGAGCGCGCGTGTGTTTTCCTCACAATGTTTCCGAATGCCTTGGTTCCTTAGGGATACACACGCACTCCTGGGCCTCAGGAGTGTGTGTGATCGTGTGTGCCACTGACTGTTACAAGTTGTGTTGACCTGTCATACCAGTGCACATGAGCCCAAGTTTTTCTTTTTTGTTTGCTTTTTGCTGTAGCCATGACAAGAGTTCTGCTTTTGTTCCATGCACTAAGACTGTTTGACCGACATCGACATTTAAAAAACTGTTTTTTTTTTGTTTTGTTTTTTTTAAACCAAATGAAGAAACTGTACTTGCATTTAAAAGTGACCATATCTTCCCTTGGAGCACTATAATTTACTTTTAAACGCGTGCAAACATCATCAAACTCACGCCCCCTTTTTAAAAATCCAAAAAAGTCTTTGAAGCCCCGACAAGAACTCGTCACTTTGTCTTGCCATCTCCCACGATTCCTGTTTCTCTTCTGACGACGTTCTCCTCCTCATCATCATCATCATCATCATCATCTTTGCCTCGTTTCCTGACGATTCCCTTGCCTTTTACTCCCTATTTTTGTGTCTCCAAAACCTTTGATGTTAAGTGTTGTCAATGGTTTAGCTTCTTGTTTCAAAGCGGCAATAGCAGAATGTAAATTCTGACTGCTAAGATTTATATATATACTGGTATCTTGAAGCTTATTGTATATATGAGTAGTCGCCATGGGATGACACAATGTAAACAAAAAGTAGAAATAATAAGAAAAATTGTGAGTCCTGTGTTCTCTCCATTTGAGTATTTTGTAATTTTTTTGAAAAATTTGTGGAATTAAAATAAACGACTAAGTTACACCACAAGAAAACGACTTGATCTGTTTTTTTATACCTTCTGATACATCGTATTAATTTCTTTGTAAACACATTTGTTTGTATGCTGAGGTTGAGCAGACTGCTAAATCCTGTCAACCGTGAGACGCAATAATCCTGTTATAAGGGTAAACAATTTTTATTACTCACTGCTCATTCGCTAATGGCAAAAAAAAGAAAGCAGAAAACACTCTTAATTCCCTCTGTTTGTTTTTTTTTTACATTTGTGAAATGTAATTCTCCAGCTGAGCAGAGGGACTGATGCTGGGTCTGTTTTGATAATACTCATGTCCTACATTTGCTCTTGAATAATAGAGTTTTTGCTTGACGGGCGATACGTGTTACAGAATAGATCAAGCATTCCTGTTTCTTATTTTTTCCCCAGCCTTCCATTTTCTCAGCTACACAAACAAACACTGAGCTTTAAGAGATCACTCCAGCAGCAGGTAGTAAATCTCAGAGCTGAATATTGCACTGCTATGGTATAATAACATCAAAGCCAGGCTAAGCCAGAAGGAACACTTGCTCAGGCTGAGATGCCTTGCTATCAGCGGGGCAGGGCTGTCATTTCATCCTGTGTGTGTGTGTGTGTGTGTGTGTGTGTGTGTGTCTGTGTGTGTGTGTGTGTCTGTGTCTGTGTGTGTCTGTGTGTGTGTGTGTGGGGAGTGATAGACCAGCAATCTGTGATGGTGTGCCGCAGCGATGGCTGTCATTTTGAGAGCGAGCTATTATTCTACTGCTGCTCCTCTGAAATGATGCCCTGTCCTCGCTGAAATTGAGGTTCCTTGGATGCTCTATCCCGGGGCTGTCATGTGACGGCCGCCTTGTGAGGAGGTGCTGCTTGTTGTCGCTGGCTCGCCTCACCTCCTCATGAGACACAACAAGACGTCAGAGCCGAGCGGCGGCGGCTGGTTGAATAATTCATCTCCCCTCCTCCTCCACACCGGCGATGGAGCGACTGTGACTTGTGTCAACTCAAATCCTTCTCATAACACTGTGTGTACCCCTCAGGCAGGCACGCTGGGATACATCGTCTCAAAAAGTCTGCTCTTTCTGTCTGAATAGCAATATGTCTTGTGCTGTTCTCGCACCGTTATTTTATCTGTTGCAGCAGGTCTCGGACATGGAGCCTCCTCATCTCCTCCGTCCTCCTCTCTTTTCTTCCGCTCCACCGGGCCTGCCTGCTGCAGAGTGTGATGCTCAGTGGCAGAGAGGAGCCTACATGCTATTAGTGCGCTCAGTCGGAAGGTAGCTGTGTTCCTTCAGCGGGTAGCTCTGCGGCCGCCCTGTTTATCTTAAAATGAGCTCTGCTGACACAGAAAGCAAATCTGCTGTTGGCGCTATTCTTCATCCGATGTCTGAATTAGATATACATGATACTAGATATGTCCTGTGTGTGGTATTCTCCCAGACACCATCACCCTGTTTGTTAGCGTTATGTGTTTGGTGCAGAATTCAAATCATTGGCTTCGTGTTTTCTCTTCAGATCGGGATCGATACTCGGTCGTTTAGAAAACAAGCAACCTGTGGTAAAGCCTCCACTCAAAATCCTGAGCCCAGCTGTAGGAATTTAATGCATGCAACTAAACGTAATTACAAACATCTAAAATGCAAATGAGCCTGTCTCAAGCGCGCATACATGCATTTGATTTAAAACAAGGTTTGTCCCTGCATTTCAAACATCTCAATATGTATATCAAGGAAACAACCTTCATTTTCCAAGGAAAGGTTAAAGCAAGGTTTTCCTATTAAGCACTGGAATGATAACTACACCTGAGAGGATACACTTTTAAAGTCTGCTATATGGTGAAACACTGAGATTGTCATGTTGCAGTCTGCTTTCAAGCACTCTCCCTGTAAAGTCAGAGTAAAGGTTGTACAAAGCAGCCGTGGATACAGACCTGCTGCTTCATGAAACGCAGAAACATCCTTCAGATTTCCAGTTAAAGACCCCACAGTGGGTCTCTGTGCCTGCTGTGATCATCTCCCTCCTCAACAAACACGAGTCTTGGCTTCGTCCGAGTTTCTTCTTTAAGTCTGTACAGTACGAAGTGTCGTGTTGGGCCTTTTGACACGTTTAAAGAGATGGAGCGATTTAGCAGGACATTTTTTATGGTGTGGCGATAAAAGCAAACAGACATAAACTATTATTTAATACTTTTAGTATTTGTATAGTTTGGTATTGCTTTACTTAAGCAAATGATCGGACTCCGCCACTGCTTTATACTCCTACTGCATTTCAGTGTGAACTCTTATGCTTTTTACATCTTTACTATAGTTACTTTTCAGATAAAAATTTTATCCAAAACATAAAACCATTTTATGACATGCATATAATGCATTGTTAAATCCACTCAGACTTATTTTACACTATGATATGATATGTAATAAGACTGAAAGGAGCCATGCTGCATGACGAGGTGTTTATTTTTGACCTTCTGGTAAATACGTTTATATATTCTACGCATTCTTCTTCCTTGTTAAAACCGGGTGCCTCCATTACCCATAACGCAACTCAATCGCCTTTAAATAAAAATATCTGATCATCAGTTTTGCAATCATCATGAGCACAATGGAGCTCTACGTTACATCTTGGTTGGGAACCAATAAAAAATATTTCTGAACTAGAAGAAGGGGAGGATACTTCAGCTCTGCATACCACAGCAGAATATGTCATGTCCAAGAGTCGGCTGCCATTTTGATCCACGTAAATGTTCAATCCCTGCATCATGTGTGCTGTAATGACTTTCCCAGTGTGTGTGTGTGTGTCAGTTTATCTCTGTGTATCTGTTTGCGTTGCTGCCTGCTGTTTGTTTGAGGCCTGGGCTGCAGCTCCCATGCGTCTAATGATATCCTGCTCTCACATTCCTGTCACAGACGATCTGGATTCCCCCTTGTCTGCACCATTGGATCAGCCCAGTGCGGCCCAGCACACACACACGCCCTCAGCAGGCCTTTGCCGACGCCTACCGCAAACCACACACACACACACACACACACACACACACTGCCTCTGGTTCTCCCACACTCCTTCTCCCTTTCTATTGTCTTGAGTTAGATTTCAAGGGAACCGCCTGTAGCCTGCAGAGTCGTAGGAGCTCTTTGTTCAATAAGGCGTGCCAGGTTCGGTTCCTCGCTGGCAGAGGACAGACAATGCAAGGCTCACACGCTAGACTTCCAGGCTCCTCTTTAATGTGTTGTCATAAAACATGCAGCTGGCAGAGACTTAGCGTTCAGTGGGACTCTGCTGCTGCACACTGAGCCCTTGGTGCTGCCCTTCCAACTGTCCCGGTGCACGTTTCTCTCTGCAGCGCCTGTGCACCGTCACAGCCACACAGACCTGACATTTCAGATTCCTCACAGCACAACCTTGCAATTCAACGTTCACCTGGCGGAAAATCTGAAGAAATAAGGAGACTTCTGGGGCAATAGTCCACAGAAATGTCCTCTACTGTCATCTCAAAATATTGGGACAGTGGAGGGATATTGGTTATTTTGGCAGTGCACTACCTCAAATTTATTTTTCAGATTAAAATAGGACTTCAGGCTGTCTTCTGATTTACTTCTTCTCTGCTTAAAGGGAAAAGAAAGAGAAAGGGACTTAAGAAACAGTCTGCATACTGCCATGTGGTTTACCCCCAACCCATTTTAATGTACTCATGATGGTTTCATAACCTTTTATAATACAAAAACAGATTTGTTGTACTCTTGCAATTTACAAACAAATTCTGTTAGTCCTTAAACCAGAAAGAATATAATAAATTCCAAACCAACTTGACGCTGGCGCTGGCTTAATGATACCCTTATGATAGATACAGTATGTCTGTTTGACATTATGAACTTCTTTACAAAAAATAGTACAAGATGTACTTCAGTTTGCTCCGGTTCTCTATGCAGGTGGTGCCATTTTATTCTTTCTTCCACTAGTTTTGCAATTCAATTAAACTGAACTTTATACATTTCTGTTATTTATTTCAGATATTAAAAACAAATCCCACGAATATAGACATCTTAATGTAATAAAGCAAATGTTTCTCTTAAGTCAGAGTGAGAAATGAAACCTATACAAATGTTAAAAAGATATAGTTTGTTCACCCTGACATTCATTAAAACTGTGTTCATCTATCACTCCATCAGCTTATTCATCCTGATTTACCCACGAGGTGTTTTTCACGTAAAGGAGAGATGTTTGCTCGTTTTCAGAAACAGGAAGCTCACAGTATTGACAGACATGGGTCACAAACAACATTTTGTTGACTTTATTTAACCTCTTACCATCAGAGCGGATACAGCCCAGTGAACTGAAGTGAAACCTGATAGAAAGTTCATTTGTTAGCAACTTTTTCTGAGCAGAAAACACACGGCTCACACTCCTGCAAGCTTCCTGTTCACATTCATGGACCACAGCCTTCGCTCAGGCTGAGCTGCCCACTAGTTTAGGCACGCCGCTGGAGGTGCGCTGCTACATCCACACGTGACATTAGCTACTTGTTATACATGTCCGACAGTCAGGCAGGTTATTTAACCCATTAAAGCCTTCGCTAACACTTGTTGCCACCACTGCGGATGATAGGCTCGCTACAGCAGCGGCCCCCACAAAACACACAATAAAGTGCAAAACATGTCATTTAATTATTACATGTATAATGTAAATGTCATTATTCCATTTTATATTATGCACTTTATTTATAATATCATTACACTGTAATATATATAATATAATACTTAAAATGTTTACAATAAATATTACCAACACAAAAAAAACACGAAACGTTTTATTCTTTCTGTGCGACCCGGTACCAAATGATCCACGGCCCGGTACTGGTCCGCGGCCCAGGGGTTGGGGACCCCTGAGCTAAAGCGCACTACTTATTAAATCTAAGTAAGGTTTGATTTGTATTCTCGCTGGAAAAGTAGTAAGTATACTCAAAAATCCTTATGCAATGCATATTAAACTGGCACTCAAATCTTTTGTATGACAAAGTAACACATGTTTCTGCACAGTGATGAAATATGAATATGGGTTACAGCTAACTTTGGCAGTTACCTGTTGGCACACTGCAGCTGGAGTGTCGAGGGTGAGCTGTGTTGCTGGGTTAGTGTTGTAAATATGACTTTTGATTGTCACATTTCCTCTTCACACATGCATATTAGAAAAACTATTTCACTCAAAGCAAAGCAATTCATGTTACTTTTACTTTTTTCATAATTACATGTGATTTTCTGAGATGCTACTGCAGCGCTCATTGCAAAGTTTAACATGTATAACAATTAGAATCATATTCACTGATATACACATATAACATTTCATAGAGGAGAACATCTGCTCCAAACCATGAATTATTGAGGGTGAATTCAACATGCATAATTATGTTTTAGCCTGCATGTTCACAGGACTGTATTGTCTCTGCCGTGGTGAGCTCGGTGTATGATGATCTCATAACCTAGATGCCGAATATTATATTTATATATACCCCTTATTCTCATTAGGGCTGTAACTAACAATTATTTTCATTATTGATTCAACATTTAGTCTTGATATGTTGAAAAATGGCCATAACAATTTCCCAGAACCCAAGATGACGTCTTCGCATTGATGTTTTATGTCCAGCCAAAAGTGCAAAACACAAAGTTTCAGAGTGAGTTAAAGAGCAAAGCAGCAGAACCTGCATTCAACATCTTTTCTTTATAAATTACTTAAACAATTAATTGATTAAAAAATGTTGTCAATTTTTAGGCCCAATGAGAGCACACTGTCTCTCCAAAATTATTATTTCACAGGAAACAATATTTGAATATGGTTGTAGTGAATCTAGTCACTTACATTTTATTCAATTAGCTTTTTATTGAATTTAAATTGTATTAGCTTTCTGCAAACCAGCCCCTTTCTGTTCACTGAACTGATCATTTTTCCAAAGACTGTGTGTTGGCTGTGTGTAACTAGATTTCAGTGATGAGCCCCACAGATGTGATTTGGGGATCAAATGGCAGCGTCATTAACTGACTGACCTAATATGCTTCGGCTCGGCAGCTCCACGCAGTCTCCCAGCGTTCAGATAACCCGGGGCCGACCCTGGCCTGTCATACCTGCTGTGGTGGCTTCATAAAGCCTGACTGTCTCAGGGTAGCAACAGCACCAAAGCTAAATAAATCACAGCCGGTAAATGGCTCCTACTCCTCAGCAATTTCCTCAGCTATCATCCGTCTGTGGGGCCAGGACTGATGGCATGCTGTCAGTCGCCTGCTACCTTGGAGTAGCACAGTATTGGCTTTCTCTGCAGTGTTGGCCTCACCTCCTGTTGTTCTGAGGACTACAGCAAAAGGAAAAGGTGGTCCAACAAGTGGCTTAGAGGTGCTTCTTGGGTTGCCATGCTGTGTCTTGGGGGCCAGAAGAGACAGGTAGCACCCTGACCTTGTGTTTGTGTAATGGCCGTCCCCGTGATAGATGGCGTTGTCAGAGCATACACCTGCTGCGCCATGGGGCTGTCCACTTGCCCTGACGCAGATGGATTGGCCTTTGTTTTTTTCCCCTCACCTCCGCTGTGTAATTAATCTCCAGTGCGAGTCTATGGAGGAGAGTGCTCTGTGGTCTGAGAGCCGATGAACTCACCGGCGGGGCGGGTCGAGGCAGCTTTCAAGGCCCCGAGGACAAGCACCACCTAGGAGATGGCAAAAGAAGATGTTTAAATGTATGCTGCTCCGGGCCTCCTCCCTCACCTTGGTTATCAACAGAAGAGGCGAGCAGCACAATATTTGTCCCTGCTCCAGAGTACAATTTATCTTGGACGAAAACAGCTTCTCTGGGAAGATTCAGCAGTAATGGACCCTCGGCAGCAGCGCAGCCATCACATACTTTACACTGAGGCCTGGTTTCTCTCTACCTACTGCTTCACCACATGTTCTCTGCTCCAGTTCACAAGATAATAAGGCTGTGGGCTAAAATGGCTGAAAGCAAATGAACATATCTGTGCAGCAATTTTTTTGTATTCTGTTTGAGTTTGTCAGTATGAAGACTGCAAATTGACCACATTCGACGCTAGGGATTTCAACAAAGGCTACACAATTAGAGGAAAAACATGAAAAATCTAAAATCCAAATAATACATTTTGTCCCTATATTTAAAATGTGAATATTAGCATTTGAGAAGGCAAGCTTTGACACTACAGAACACTTTCTAGTTCTTTAGTTCTTTATTTGGACACATAATAAAATACAACCAAGGAGAAGAAATATACAATAACATTAAATAAAATGCTGTGTTGAAGAAAATAACCTGAGGGATTGTAGAAGGAACCCACCTCACAATGAAATTAAAGACAGCTGTATATATATATATATATATATATATATGTGTGTGCCTGCTAACAATTTACAAACAGGCTTAAGATATATTTTTTTAAATGTCTAAAAGAAAGAAAACAATAACATGTCTATAGTTCTGTAGATTTATATAGAAATGTGATGTTTATAATATTTGACCTAATAGTGTCTGGCTGCCACACTTATACTGTCTCTGACAATCTAGCTGTATTATAAGACTGCATCCAAATCATTATAAGAAAATGTACTGACATCTCTATATCTCTATAAGGACACAAAAGAATATGGCATCTTTCGAGCATTGTGATCCAGAGTTTTGTCGGCAGTGTTTGTGATTTGAGTATGAAATCCTCCTCGCGGTGCAGTAGTGGGAAGCTAATCAGAGGCTGTGGTTAATCCCTTGGCTGTGGAGCTTCTCACCAGCTGAGAGCAGTGAGGTGATGGACAAACTGAAGCCCCCTCGAGATGGAGGTGTGAAGCAAATCCAGGCAAATAACTGAGCCTTGAAATGAGCCAAGCGGAGACGAAAATAAAAGAGGCATATACTGTTTTCTTTTTTTTTTCCTCAGGAAGGAAAGTCTTCATAAAGCTTTAATACTGTGCAGAGGGACAGGTCAGTTTAATGAGGTGATGTGAAGCCTGGAAATGAATAGTGTTGTGATATCCTACAGCACAGCAAATAGAAGCACTGGGAGCCATTGAGCTCCAGAGCCTGAGGCGCAGGACTACAGAGCAAACAGAGTGTTAGTCCACTAAATGATGCAGAATGGATGCTGGATAATCACCACGCTGCTCATAAATTCTCCTTTAAAGGCACCTCGTAGGATAGACTGACTGCATTTTCTGTAGTCTAGACTCCATCAATATACTGTGCAGATAATCATTTCACCATATGATCCAAACACATGACAGAAATGATATTATAATAATCTGATCTGAATTTAATTTGATGAGTAGACGTGGCTTTACTCCTGCAAAGCAGAGCAGATGCATCAAGCGGGATGCACACCGCTCATCCTGATTATCTGTGTTCATGTTAACATTTCTCTGCAGCCCCTGGGGTTATGGAGGAACAGTGCAGGGTTTAGTCGAGCCCTCCTCCCTCCCTGTAAGCCCTCAACTCCGGTGGCTGGCTGCAGATTTAATGGGCTTAGCAGCTGTTGAGGAAAAGCAGTGAGGGCTTGTGGCATATGCTCTGGTTAGAACAAAGAGCAGCGAGCACACCACACAAGCTACGACTGCCTGAGCCGATGGCAGCGCTGCCACAGGGGCTGCAGTTAACCATTAAACTGTTTTACAGCCTGTGTTCATTCAGTTTATTTGATTTGCTTTTTGTTAATGTGCTGTTCTGGTTTTTGTGTACTATTATTAGTGTTTTTGATCCCCCCCCCTCCCCTTTGGAAAATAATTTGAAGAATATTGCTTTTTAGGTGTTTTTTTGATATGTTCGCAAGGCAACGTTTACTTTCTTGTTACTGTGGGAGGTTTTACAGTAGGTGTGTAAGCTTTTAATTCATGAAATGTGAGCAGATGATGATGTTTTTCAAAGGTTTTTTTTAAAGGCACTTGACAAGGCCGCCCTCTTCAGGGAGAGCTGAAACCCCTCCAGCACGTCTGCTTTCAATGTGCTCCACAATGCTGTTAGGACAGGAAGTGGTGGAGAGAGTCCTCTAGTGGAAGTAGTGGGGATAAACAACTCTGTGGAAAGTTGATCTATTTTTATGTAAACTTGCAGAAAGACACAGTTGACAGGTGCATCAAATGATTGACGATACAAAATTCGACTCTAATTTTTGTATTTTTCAAAAGGGGCAGAAAACCAAATTTGAATGAACTCATTTTAATTTTCTGGCCGGAGTATTTTTATTTGATTTGGCAATATTTTGATTGGCATTATTAGCTGAAAACTAATGAACTCTGCCTAATCTGTGATCCTCAACAACACTCAGATCACGGTTTTGTTGAGCAGGATAAGCAGCAAAGAAGTATTTCTCTGCTTTATTATAGCAGTATTAATTCTACAGTATTTCCTGTACATATAACAATATGACAGTTTGCTTTTGATATGCATATATCTGGCCCACGCAGTTGGGTTACTCCTACAATTACCAGCTGTTGTGGACACACACACATGCTGATGTAAATTTTATTGCAGTTTGCACAGTTGCTCTGTGCATATATGAGCTTCAACAGGCAGTATGTGTAAACAGTGATAATGTTGTGTTTGTGCAGCATGTGTGTGTGTGTGTGTGTGTGTGTGTGTGTGTGTGTTTTGCTCGGTTTCCTAACTGTTAGCAAACACGCTGTGGTGCCATGCTCTCCCACTCACTGCTGACAGAAACAGCTCAGTGACTGTGTGGGAGTGTGGCAGGTTTGCTAACTGTCTGTTCTCGTAACAGTACAAGCTCGCTGAATCAAGGAAGCTGCTCTTTGTGTGTGTGTGTGTGTGTGTGTGTGTGCGTTTGTCTAGGTGTGTATGAATAAAAGTAATTAGTAAAAAGCCGTCTCTTGCATTGCCTGCTTACCCTCATTAAAGGAAAGAAATGTCCTTGCGCGAGCTCCGCTGCAGGAAGGCAGACATGTTTAAACAAACCAAATGGCTTTCAGTGGGAGCAAATAAAAATGCTACACACTTGACATTGTGAAAGAGAGTGACGAGAGGGCAGCCTGTGAAGGGGAATGAAGGGAAAATGAGACCAAGCGACAAGCCACCGGGTGCACAAAGGCTTGTCAGTCTCATCATGGACGACCTTGTCTCGAGCTCTGCTATAAGCGTGACCCTCTGTCCAGACTTGGCCGTGCGGACTCTCCTCACTCTGTCTGAGGGCCTCTCGCCCCCACACCAAGCAGCCGGCATCGCTGCCTCTGTGTGCGCCTCACTTACTTCACAGTGTGACAACATGGAGTGCAGCTGAAGAGAAATAGGTTACATGGGGGGGGGGAAGTTTCTCAAAAGGTGATCACATGTATTGTGCTGCGGTGCTGTGTAACTCTGGGTGTTTATGTGTCTGGGTGGCACTAAAGAGGAAGCTGGCTGAGAGGCACAAAAGCTGAATAAAACGTTAGAAATTGCAATACCGTATTTGTCCTTGTTGTCCTGAGGGTGGTACTAGAGGACAGGCCGGCATGAGTGAGGTGAGCATGAATGTGCAATAGAAAAGAGCACTGATAACTTTATTAACGAAGATACATTGGTGAATTTGTAGCAATTATTGGCAAGTGCATTTATTATTTTGACGATGACTTGAATAGTTATTTCAATATAAATTAGTTATTTTATATAAAGATCTGGTAACTGTCCTCCATAAAAAAAAGACTGATGTGTCTCTTATGTTTTACACGTAGTAACTGTAACTAAACTGCTAAAACACTTGATCACAGCTTGAAACGCAGGGAGAGTCGTTCTAAAATACCCACTTTGCTCCCGGGGGGCTGCGTGCCAATTGTTTTGTGATGATTTGACAAAAACAGATTTAAAAGCATAATATCTACAGTAATATTAAAGGTCATTTCTAATGTGTTTTGATGATGATGACCCTGATGAAAGCCCCAAACCGAAACATGTTGGTCTGACAATAAGGTTCTTCTTATTGCGCAGAAAAAAAATTGCAATGCCTTTGTTTTATTTTACAACCCAAAATAGCCAGTAGTTTTTGTATAACTACACCCGTCACAGGATTGAGGGCATTCGCACCTGCCAGGCTCCATGAAGGAATTAAGATATTTTAGAATAAGAAATTCAGCAAAGATGCCGAGTGAAGGCAGTAGTGTTAAACCAGCAGGGGGTGCCATAGCAACATTCCAGATAATCTGGTAAATTGTGAAATTGATTCAGTACTTGAGTGACACAGAGAGGACAAAAAAGCATAATTGAAAGTTGTTTTTTCCCCCAAAGCTCTTCAGCTGACTCTTGATGCTTTAGTGCGTGCTCATTAGTGAAACAGAGTTTTAGAGGGCACGTCTTAATCAGCTCTGTAGGGAAAGCTGTCAATCTCTCGCCCAGTTTATTATTTCTCTCTTCTTGAGTGTTGTTTGTGCAGGTTTGGCAACCTCGTATGTGTGTGACTATTCTGTATACATTCTGAGGAAATCAGTTTTTGGTACGGGGAAATGTGTCGGTACAGACTCGCATTAAAAACAATGGTGCTCTGATTAACGTAGCAATACACATTTGCATGCAAACACTGCCTTTATGGAAAACTAAAGTTTACATTTACCTCTTGATACTTTTGTATTATTGCATCTGAAATGCATTCCAATAGTTCTTTTGTGCTGTAATTGAATGATTTCCTGAGGAATTTTCTCCACAATGGGTTTAAAAATCCTCCTGTAAACAGTGTTAAACTTCATCTAGCAACTATACTTACTGCATGTCTGTCCGTCCAGGGTGAGGGATCCCTACTCAGTTGCTCTTACTGAGGTTTCTTAACATTTTTCCTGTAAAATTATGTTTTTTGAGGAGAGTTTTTCATTATCCAAATCTGGTCAAAAGACAGAGGGTGTTATATGCTGTACACATTGTGAAGCCCCTTCAGTCAAATTTGTGATTTGTGATATTGGGCTCTATGAATAAAATGTACTTGACTTATCTTGCATATTGTGTAAAAATCAACCCACCCAACAATAGTATGTGGAGTAGCCAATACAAGAGCACTGTATTTGTACAGGTTAATTACAGATATAGTGCCATCTGGGCCCCTTAAAACATTCTTTAAATTGGAAAATATGAAAAATAGAAGTGAACATTCTCAGTATATGTTGGGACCACATAAAACCTTTATTTATTTTTTCCAATATGACATCAGCCTATTAGTTTTAAATATAGAAGGCTATTTGAATATGCTTTGGTTCAGGTTTGTTGAGCTTTCCTAAATAAAACAGAAATATTCAGAATGAGGTCATGTAGACTTTGCCTTCAAATTAAAAGGCTGTAATTTGCTTTGCATTATTACAAAAACAACAACAAAAACCAACATATTTTACATTGAAAACTACCCGGATGTGCAGTTCAGCATCACGCGCTCCCACCTGACAATCACAACAGGTGCAGACAGTTCACAATCATATGGGTGAAAGTGACACCGCTAATAAACACCATTAAACGTAAAACTACAAGTCACACAAACAGCTGTCCAACAGGAAGAAGAAGAGGAGTAACTTAGAAACTCTACAGCGAACGGTAATAAAACCACCAACATCTGTATGAGCTAAACTTAGTTAACTTTCTTTAATTGATGTCACAGTTGTTCCTTAAAACAACAACGAGGACCGGATGTGTCATATAAAATCACAACTTGTGGCTAAGTTGTGCAATAATCTTGTAGTTTAATCACAAAACTTCTACAACATTTTTAGAAAACATTGACAACAATATAGACAAGCTAAGCTGAGCTAAGTTGACTGATACCTTTTCTTTTCTTTTCTTTTTCTATGTACAAAACAAATATCTGGAAAAATGTCTGCCTGTTTCACATACTTGGTTACGATATTCAGTTTGAAATTAGGACGGACAGTTACTATGACATTTAAGTTGCATTAAAGTACTATAACTGGGCTGTTGGGTTTTATGTAAAGATGTTATGTTAAATGTAAAGAATTAAGTGTGTCCTGCCTCCTGATGCATAACGTTATTCCTACAGGCCGTACTTACATCTACAGTATGTATCATATGCATGGGGCGAAATAAGTATTTAATGCGTCAACATTTTCTTTCATGAAACATTTCCATTGCAGATATTCACACGACATTTAGACCAGACATTGTTAACTCAATACAACTACACAGATAAAGGAATCTTAACATTACACTCCGTCAAAACAGGAAAAACACTTTTGAACATACTAACCGAAATGTATTTAATACTTAGTGGAGAAGCCTTTGTTTGCAATGACATCTTCAAGACGATTCCTGTACAAAGAAACTAATCTGTCTCAGTGTTCAGGTGGATTTTGTTCTTCTACACAGACAGTCTCTAAATCTTGAAGACTTTGAGGCGGCTGTTGAATCTTGATCTTCAGTTCCTTCCACAAATGTTCCATTGCAGGAGGTTCAGTAACTAACATTTCCTCCAAGCAAAGGTCCGAACCTCATACTGTCCAAATAACATCTCATAGCCTACCCGTACGTCTATCAAATAAAAAAGTTACATGTTGCAACATATAGTTGCCAAAAAGTTAGTTAATGTTGTGTATCAAATCTCAGACAAGCTTTTTTGGCAAGAATACGACCTGCCATGTTTGGAGGAGAAATGGCTCTGCATATGACCCTAAAAAGTCTGACAGTGGAAGCATCATGGTATGTATGGGGCTCTTTCTCTTCTCGTGGTACCAGCCGAATCCACATCATCAAAGGGAATATGTATTGAGCCATGTACCGGGACATTCTTGAGAGGAATCTGTTGCCGTCCACCAGGACGATGAGGAGGACTTGTGGGTGGACCTCCAAGCAGTCAGTTGGTTCCAGAGGAAGAAAACAAAGATGTTGAATGACACAGTCAATCTCCAGACGTAGGCTAAACCTACTGGAACATTTGTGCAAGGAACTGAAGAGCAAGATTCACCAGCAGCCCCAACATCTTCAAGATTTAAAGGTCTGTGTGGAACTACAAAATCCCACCTCAACACTGAGAGACTAGTTTCTAAGTACAGGAAGAGTCTGGAAGTTGCCTTTGCAAAGAAAATCTTCACCACCAAGTATTACACACATTTCAGGTAGCATGTTCAAACCACTTTATTATAAAGTTATACTTTTCATAACCTTTTTTTATGGATTGGAATGATAGGATTTATCTGTGTAGTCTCAATCTCAATGTCTGGTCTAAATTTAAAGTGAATAGCTGCATTGGAAAATATGTTTTAATGAAAAAAAGTTGACACGTTGAACACTTATTTCAAGTATACAAATATTGCTACTCACATATACATATTTATTATTCAAATGTTTTATCAATTTTCGCAACATAACACATAGCATCAGAGGAAGGAGATGTAATGTTCGTACAATGTTTGTTTGAGTCCTTGAAAAATGAGTTTGGTATAAGTATTGGTATTGTTTGAAATCAAAATCTGGGCATTATCACCATTTTTACAGAGTTAAGTTAGCCAGCTACAAAGAAAGAGCTGACCTCTGCTGCATATCTTGCTTGGCATCCTTTCATCCCAGACTATCTCTTCCTAACTATTTCTCTTTCTGATTTAAGTTCCAAGTTACATTTGTTATCCATCATCATTTTAATGGCTATAGTCACTATTCATCAACATGTAACCTATGTGTCAGCTTTATCTTCCATATGACTCACCCAAATAAAATCTTCCTCAAGGATTTCAACATTTATACGATTTATGTTATGTGCGTCTAGAACTGTGTACATTTCTATATTTCAATACGCTGTAAATGTTTGAGCTTTTATTAATAATTATAAATAGCGAAGTATAAAAAAATTAAAAACTTCCCCATGCAGATCTTTAAAAAAAACAAAAGTATTGCACATTCTGTAAGTGACACCTGGGAGGTGAGATGTCTGTTTCTCTCCACAAGATGGAGCTCTGACCAAATATCTTCGCTTTTGCAGTGTTGGAGTTGTAACTTCAGTGTGGATAAGAACCAGGAAACACTCACACCAGGATTATAATATACAGTAGGTGGTGCTAGTGATTTATCATCTCAGCAAAGACATTGTAAACTGCATAATTGGAGGTTTCAGCTATGAATAAGCAAAAATACTTCCAATGTTTCTATTGATTAATTATAATTAGTTGCTAAATTCATCTTGATAACTGGTGTGCTTCATGATTTATATCAGTGGCTTGTTAATTAGTTGGATTGTTATTAGTGGACACAATTCAAGCAAGTTTTGTAGCTGCACTGAACTCTGGCTGAGTTTCAGCTGTCCCACCCACATTATGTAGCATAATGACTTGAGTTGATGGATGAATTCAAGCTTTTAGCAATTCCCCTCAACCTCTGCATCTACCCATCTTGGTCCTTTTTTACTGAACGAAAGGAGTATTTGAATTCAATCTTCTTAAATCATAAAAGTGAATAAATGATCTTCTTGCAATAAAAAAAAAGAAGAAGTGTTCATAATCAAACAAATATCATATATTTGTCTCAAAACGATCGTAACAGGCTTCCATTGGCCTTCGGAGGTGAATTTCAATGTGGCCACCTCACAGTCATATGGCTCTTTGCCCAGTCAGAAAATCACCACTATGCCCAAGAGAGAATTATAGTAATTTCCACAAAGATTGGACTGTAGGAGGAAAGTGGGGTGGAATCTGTGTGTGTGTGTGTGTGTGTTTGTGTCTGTGTGTCTGTTTCTGTCTGTTTGCATGTTTACGTGTGATTTGTGGGTCATCATCATTGACATTTATTATAATGAAGTCTTCGCCCTTTCACCTCTCCCACAGTTGCTACAAGCATCACCCCAATCTGCACTGGTTCCAGTGGGAGGAAAGATCAAGCTGCTCTACATCCCACATGACCTGAAACCTCAACCGAAATACGTCAGAATCTCGATGGCTGTCATGAGATACAGTAAGATGTATTTTGATATGTATACATTTTATCACCATTTGGAATTTAACAGTGCGTGCCGCTGAGGGTGTTTCTAGAAACGAACTGGATCATCCAGTCTTATTATCAGTTAGCATGGCTTAATTTACTTGATTTGGTTATATGAAGCGAGCTCGCAATGATCCTGGTGAGGTTTTCTTCATTAACTCAGAACTTTAAAGCTCAATTTTGATCACAGACTTAGGCTGTGTTCGAAATCGCATACTAATGTAGTGCATACTAATGTACTGCATACTAATGTACTGCATACTAAATACTCAATCACTATGTACATTCTGCCTTCTAAATTAACAATTAAGTATACCATTACCAGCAGACTGTTCACACTAAGTATACTCAAGCAATAAGTCTTCTCAGCATCACATGAATGTATCGATCACAAAGTTACTGGTCCGAGCTGCCGTTGAATGAATTGTTCATCACAAATGTAAACCAACATTACCTCTTCCACTTAATTTAATATTCCTATTTTAGTGTTAAGTATATTTTCTACAGTACATTATATATGTGAGCTCCCGTGCTTTTCCTCTTAACTGTACCTTAATGCCATCATTCCTAATTATTTTATCCAACGGTTAATTATTTAAACCGCCTGCCTCGCAGTCTGCGAATGGTGAAATCGTATGCTAGTATGCGATTTTGAACACGGCCCTTTACTGTAGAAATGTGGTTTTGTTTTCTCGTTAAAAATAAACGAGATCATGCTAATCTAACCCTGAAAAACACTGCTGGGTCCAAAGGCCATGCCGGACCACTGCGTCCCTGCCCTGCCCACCAATCAATGTCTGCAGAGCGCTGCCCTCGCTCTGACAGAGGTAGAAAGTTAAAGGAATTGTAATAACTACACAAACTCACAAAATATTCTCAGATGAATTAGCTCCAGCCACTACTCCTATTTTGAGAATGAATCCTAAAATGCAGCCAATGCTTTTGCAGTATATTGTACACATTGCTCTTGATGGGGCTCTGTGGTACCTTAAACCACAGCTAACAAGAGAAATGTTGCCTTTAGTCACCCAATATCTCACATAACCCAGGTAGAATAATGCAGGCCCTGCTATAATATTGATCTTTCCTATGATATCTATGTTATTGTTACAGACATCGATTTTCTTTCACCTCAGGTTACCTGATAACTATTATTGTTTTGTAGTATTTCCCCAATTAGCTCCGAGGGGCCGAGGGTAGGATGTGTGCTTCTGTGAATGTGAGTGTGCGAGCGTATTTGTTTTTGTTGATATTGTGTACCCTCATCTACATATGCTGGCGTATGCATGCAGCCATACATTGTAGTATGTGCTCGTGTGTGAACAAGTGTGTACTTGTGTGTTGCGGGTGATGTTAGCTTCCTGAGGCTGATTACCACCCTCTTCCCAGCGTCTTGTTTTTGCCCGTCTCTCCGCCTGTGTGGAAGTTGTGTGGGCACCCTCTGGATTGCCTCACCGCCGAAGCATGCCGGACCCTGTTATCCAGCTATCCATCTGTGTTATTGATTTTTTTTTTTCCCTCTTTGTAGAGTTTCATCTTTCCTCCACTTTTCTATAGAACGATGGAGAGGGAGGGAGAGCGAGAGAGAAAGGAGGGGCGAGCGAGGGGGCAGAGCAGAGATCTGAGAGCTGGAAGAAGGGGGGATGGAAGGATGGAGCGTTGGAGGAGCGGAGCAGCGGTGGGGCTTCTGAGGGTAGGGGTGTAAGAGGTTGGGGGGGCACTCAGCCTGGACTATGGATGAGCAGAGAAAAAGAGGCACTCTTGAAGTGTCGGAGCTTTTTTCTCTCCCTCTCTCCCCCTCTCTCTCTCTCTTCGTTTCTCTCCATTCTCTTGGGAGCGCCCCCCTCCTCCTCTCCTTCCTCCTCCATCCTGCTCCGAGGCGCCTCTGGTACACACGCTCCACTCGCCACCCCCTCCTCTTCCTCCTCCTCCTCCTCCTCCTCTGCCTCTCGTTCCGTCCGCCTGCCTGCCGTCTCTCCTTCCCGGGGGGCTCGGGCAGTGCTGGCGGCACAGCCGTGATTTGCAGGAGATTTGTCTAAGTGAGAAGCAATTAGTGTGCCTAAGCACCGCTAATGTATGCATGCTGGGGCCGCCGCAGCCCCTCCTGCTTCGCGGTGCCATGCTAGGCCAGACCAGGGCAATGTTGGCGTTCTCTCTCCCCGTCTCGTCCTGTCTCTTTTCATCTGCAGGCCGTCATCTTGCTCTCACTCCCCTTCAGATGACCCAGTCCTCTCTGATTCTATTAGCACAATAATTAGTAGAGCAATAGTGCTGAACTTTGTGTTATTCTTTACTGTGTCACTTTGTTGGAAGTATTGAAATGTATGCATCTGTATATATTACTCCTTCCAGTCTAGAGAGTGGGGTTGTGAACCTTCTACCTTCTAAACTCCATTGAGGCTCATGGAGGTGATTTCTGTCCCTCATCTTCTCCTACATATGTTTCCATTGTAGATTCGGAGGAGGCTTTCGTAAGCCTGGAAATTTAAGTCTGTCAGTGATGGTGAGTGGTAGCATAATTATGTGCAGTAATCCACACACTTGAGTATACACTCAAATGAACACACAGACACATCACAAACACACATGCACAACAAAGTGGAACAGTGGTGGGTGGTAGGATTCCCTTTGAAACCTGCGGTGTAGAAAGGCTTGTTTGTGAGCGCGCAAGCATGAGGGACGTTCTGCATGCTGCGACTCCCCAACTGCTTGAAGTTGAACTTTGGCCTTTTCTACACATTCACTCACTCTTACTCAGACAAAAACAAGATTAAGTCTGCTCATCTTTACGCCGCACTGACTGCCTTCCAAGTGGGAGCCTACATGGACCGTGGGTGGTTTTGGAGCGAGGTGCTCGTTAATTAAAGATAGGCTAATTACTGGCGCTTCTTAGCCTGGCTTTTGCGGCGCTGATAAGAGGATAATCCTGGAGAGAAAGGCGGAGATCGAACTGGTCCCCGGTAGACCGGGCCTCCTGCTCGACTGGGCTGGAAGGAAAGCCCCCCCCCCCCGCACCACTCCTACAACCCCCAGTCCCGTCTCGGCTTCTTTAAAGAGCAGGACTTGCAACCAGAGAGTATAGAATATTCAAGCAGGCTGCACTTCAGCAGGAAGAAGCCTACATAAAAGACCATTGCTTGTTAGGCTGAGGGTTCTCAGGCTATTTTAAAGCTACATCCACTGGTTTAGCTGAATATAGCAAAAAAAAAAGCATAATGGTGAATTGTAATACAGTGACTTTTTTGATTCCTGTATGGACATTTTCTGGTCACTGTTTCCCGGTGGGAAAATCTTTAAGACAACATCAGCTATAGAGATACAACTCTAAAACGTGTTTATTTAGTGCCTTGCTCAAACACACTTGTGTGTCTGCCTGCTAATTTGGATGCTTGTTTATGCTCACATTGACTTGTTTATCCATTGGAGCCTTCCCTCATTCCAGATAGACAAACACACATGCAGACATGTAAATAATCACATTAACAATCCACCTCGCATTCACATGACTGAAAGGTTGCATGACCCAACTATCATTCATGTGTTTCTAACCCATATTTTGTCATGGGGAGTTAGCCATTAGCACTTGCTGGGCTGCTACCATATGCCAGGCCTCCACAGATCTATAATTCAGGGGTGGCAGATGTCCCCATGCATTATTCATGAGTTTCGTTCCATGCCGGGCTCGCAAGCGAGCCAGCGGCAGGGCCGTCACAAGGTCCTTGCATATAGGGGGTCTCTTCCATGATGACCTGCGGATGCACCTTCCCTGCAACTCCTTCCTGCAAATGGACTACAGCAAGCTTCAGAAATGAAGAGCTGCAAGAAGATCTCTCAGAGTACAGACAGCATCATGGGATTTGGAAGCCACATTGATGCTGTTGGTGATGTTCCTCTGTTTAGTGTGTATATTTTGTGACAGTCATGTAACATTGGAATCATTTTTTTAAAAGGACCATTTTATATGTCCATTTACGTGCTACAGTCTGTCTCATCGTTATTGTCTTCTGCGGCCCTGGAGGAGCTTTGTCAATCTGGGAAAGCATTAAAGGAAGTGTGGGATCCAGTTTTTGAAATGCGTGTGATTAAAGTCAGGACATCTTGGCCTTTGCTGCATCAATTCTATATTTAATTTTATGGACATCTTTATGGAAGTATACCGCTGGAGTGGAAAAACATATTTTTCACTTACCTTGTGGTATCTAGCCATGCAGATAATTTGGCGTTTATTTGTCCAAGTTCTAAGGTCTCTCTCTAAATTTTCCAGAGTAACCCATTTAGCTCATTTACCTCTGTTGTACTCAGATGGCATCAAAATCTCAGAGATATCTCAAATTAAAATAAAAACCAAAACTATCTGCATGGCGAGACACTTAGAGGGAAGTGAAAACACATGTTTGTTGAAATTTGGGTTTAAAACTCGCCATGTTCTTATTACATCTAGGACTGCAGTATAAAATATTCTAGGAGCTTTGGAGCAGAGGAAGAGGTCGGATTTTGCGTGCGTGTGTGCGCATGACTGTGAAGCATCTACACTGTAAATCACACCTACATACCTGGAGGAGACAGCAGTGTTATGTGCCGATACCCTCAAAGAGTGGGAGATAAAACGCACACACACACACACACACACACACACACAGGCACCCAAGATCACAAGCTGCCGCCAGCGCCAAGCCTGGCCGGCGCTGAACCGGCAACCCGATACCTCCTCCGGAGCCGTGCGGAGGGGGAGAGTGGGTGTGGGAAAGAGGCTTCCATAAAGTCTGTCCCGCCGCTTGGCCGTAACCCGAGCTCCCAGCAGACAGCCGCGGTGCCTTGCAGTCAGGCACGGAGGAGTGTGTGCGTGTGTGTGTGTTTTGAGTGTGAGTGCGAGCGGACGGGTGACATGCTGCCACATGCTTGTTACCATGCTTGGGATCAGGCTCACAGTATATGCATGTGCAGAGTACAAACACAGCAACACTAAGACCTCCCGTTGACTTTCTTTCTTTCTCACAACTTTACAAGCACATCCCCTAAATCCCTCTAAAAGTCCTTTCAGCACAGTGTTAATGCATCGATTCTTTTTCACATTGACCCTTCCTCTCCCTGAAATTGATACCGATGACGAGGTGTGTGAGGACCTTTGTCACCGAGTCACTGAGCTTTTCTCTCCTTCGGGCTCTAAGACCTTTCTCATTATCTTCTCCCTCTTTACCCTCTGTGAGCTTCCAACGTGACCGTCATCCAAAACATCCAAGACGTCAGCGAGCAGAAAACTGCCGTCAGCTGCCATATTGCTTGCTGTTGCTGCCAGGGTGCTGCCCTTTACGGATGTGAGCACGGTGTGTGGATTGGAGGAGGAGTAGTGGGGCGGAGGGTTGGCGATCGTGCTTGTCTCTGGGTTGGCAGAGGGACAGGAGCCCCTTGTGCGGTTGCAGTGGGTGAGGAGGTTAACTGAGCCCCAGCAGAGCCAAGACGCTGCCTGGGATATTGACAGGTTGGAACCTGAGGGCTCCTGCAGGATAGGAACACACTGCCAGAGGCTTGGTTACCACCATCGCCTGCCTGCCTCCCAGGGAGGGAGGGGGGAAAAGGAAAGAAAGACTGGGTAAAGGGAAGAATCGTAGATTTCGTCCTCCAAAATGGCTAGAAAAAGAGGATATTGGGAAGGGCATGACATGGGAGTGATTTGGCTGGGCTTTATGGTTGCAGTCAGTATGACGATATTAATAAGAATATTTTTTCTGATGCCACTGCATATGAAAAAATGTATGCTATGTCACATATAAAATATTTACATTTATGTTTTATTGCAATGAAGTGTGTTGCACTGTTATGCTTTACACAGAACAACACTCTTCAATCATGTAAAACAAAACCTTTCATTTGTTAGGTTTATTTTGGACTCCAGTTCAGTTTATATGTAGAGCAGAAAACGTGTTCAACAACAACTTAATAAGATCAAATCATCAAAGTATGATACCACTGAAAGTCAGTTAACGATGATACTGAATTATCCCCGAGCCCAAGAGAGTGATGCAAAAAAAAGAGTAAAGCACGACAGTATAGTTAACAGCCTTTACTGAAGGATTTGTTGTAGCTCTACCATCTTTGCGGAGCTCCACTTTGCTGCTTTCACTCAGTGAGGAGCAGAGTATATGGTCTGTGTGGTTCAGGGTCATTTGCCATGGTAACGGTGGACCAGGTCAGAAGGTGATTGGCTTAGCTGAGGAGGGTGCTGGCGGCTGTTTGTTGATTCTCTGATAGGGGTGACCTACCCCAGACCTCCACACAAATCAATACTGCCTCCTTAAACTTTAATTTGTCCTCGTTTGCTCGTGCTCACACCCGTTTGGGAGCAATTAAAGTTGAGTATAAAAAAAACATGTTTTTAGCCTAAATTGAATTTGGATAGAGGGGAGTTTGTGCAATATTATTTCCTACCAGTTGTGAGAAATGCAAAGGAATTGCGTTATTTGTCTGCTATATTTTTTTTAAATACATTTCTCTAAGAAGAGATTGAATTGTATAGATTTACCGTGTGTCAATATTTCAGGTCTACAACATACTGCAAGTAATTTTAGACGTGAACTAGCATGACCTTTTGTATTGAAGTAGTATACACGTTTGGTATATTTCCAATCATTCTGTGATTTCAGAGAATGCTCTTTGTACTGTGTTTATAGAGAACCTGCGCGGTGTAGGGAGTCCCTCCAACGCAGGAAAGCCTTTTGAGAGGCTCCTTCCTGTCTCTTCACCTCCTCTTCATTGCACTTTTGTTTCTCTCCTCCTCTCACCCCCTTGTTCTCACTTTCACTACCCGTAATCCCCGGTGTAGCCTATGAGGTTAGTGTGCTCCTCTGCAGAGCAGCAGGGTTGTGTGGGCTCATGTTTTTTTTTTTTTTTTTTTTGCTTTTTTTTTTTTTTTAGGTACCTGTCATATATATTTCTCCATTCTGGGGTCACCCTTTTCCACTCCCCCACACAGGGAATCACCTCAATGTAAGGCATTGTGGTTGAGTTAGTGGGTAGTTGCACTGAAATGTTACAGGCTTCCACGGTATGAGTGACATGACATGCTGGGCTGTTAGTTCCCAAAACTGACAGGTCAAAATACTGTGTATGCCTCAGAGCATCCTTGTTACTGTGTATCAGACTCAAGATTCACTACTTTATTGCCATATCAACGTAGATGGCAGGAATTTGCCACTCGGGTACAAATTGTAAGCAGCAGACATTTGCTGCACAATGTCATACACAGCAGCAGCTACTGTCAGAGTCCCACAGATTCTCACAGTGGATTGTATGATGCTATAATGAATGACAGCCAATAAGTGCAAGTCTAATAAGTGTTGTTACATTACTATGACTGTTTTTGACGAAAAAGTGCTAAATCTAAATCCCCACCTCTTTGCTTTATGCTAGGAAACAGTATTCTGGGTAAGGTTGGAGTAAACTACTGGACTTACTTTTACCTTCCCTACCTGATTGAATCCATGCGATTCATAAGTGTGCACACAGTGTAGATACTGTATGAGATGGAAGAGGGACAGTTCAGACAAATTAGACACATTTTGGAAGTGGAAACAAAGTTATAACTCTTCTATTTGAATATTGTCTTTTGTTTTTTTTAGTAACACTCATTAAAGCAACTTATTCCTTCACAAGAAATCTAAAAAAGCAGACGCATGATCAAAACAACACCCTAACATAATTTAAGGAAGTCTTTGTTCTCAAAATATTAAAAGAAAACCCAATACTGTAGACCTCTGAAAATATTACAAAACAAATCTTGTGATAAGTCTGTTTTCATGGGTTTTTTCACTAAATCTGTCAATCTGATGTCCTCGGGTAAGAAGGTAATTACAAAATTGCCATGACACCTGTTCACTTCCATCTCTGATTAAACTTTATTCGTACAAAACTCGTCAACAACAGAGTTCCTTTCCAATGTTCCAGTATTTTATTACAAAATAATGGGAAATATATAAAAGCCTCAGCATTTTAGACCAGAGATCTACTATGTTAAAATAATAACCTGATAGATTCTTATCTCCTTTTCATTTTGGTCCTTTTAAATCTTCATTTTGCACCAACAGTACCTGCCATACTCGCCTATAAACAAGTGTTAAAGAATAATTTTGGATTTAAAACAATGCTAGAGAGCTAAGATGTCTACTTCATTACATAATATTTGTCATAGGTTAAGGTTATAAACAAGTATTAAAACTGAGAAGTCATCTGACAAAAACAGACAACACAGCACCTGACATACATCAGAACCTAGTTATCCATCTAACAAACTGAATTTCTCTTCAGCACAGGTGTAATTAATAACATTATAAACATCTACATTCCACTTAGGTGACCCAGTTTCAGGGTCCTGGTATTGTGCTTGCTGGTTCACTGTCATGGCTTACTGGGACTCCTGATGCAACTGAGCCATCGTTAATGTAATTAGTGACACTTGTGCTCCTGCTATGACGAGTCAACATGCTGTGAAAATGCTTTATGTAGACTAATAAATGATACATTTAAAATTATGGCCAGAGAACAGAGTAAAATCACTTTACATCACATCTTTGATTCTCAGCTAGTCAGTCTACTTCTGTTCATTCTCTGTTTGGTTTGCACTTTCTCTGCCCGCTAGCCTTCCTGTGAACAATCAATCTGTTTATCTGTCCTTATTTTCCTGTTGAAGCTGTTGTGATAAAACACATCACTTCCTCCTTGCCAGAGCATTTACATATAGCGTTGCTACTCTGCTTAGAAAAGTAACACTCACGTCTCCGTTATATAACTATGTGATAGGATCAAAACCAACATTTATTTAGAAATGCCAGAGATTGCTAGTGTCACTGTGGTTATGATATCTCTACCCCCACAACTTAGACCATACTGACTGAGGCCTCTAAAAACCTTCTAGCAACACTAAACTACAGTACAGCGTTAATGAATATCAGAATACATCCTCTTCTGGTTTCAACATACAGAAGATGTGTGGTTGATTGTGTATTTGGATGTGTGAGTTATTGTACATTATCTCCAGAGAGTTTGGCTGTCGTGGCGTTGGGAGGGCTGCATCGTGGCCGTGGCTGCGTGAAGCAGCAGCAGCACAGGAAACGCGTCAAAGCGCTGAGAGCTAACTGGAACCAGATGTCTGAGGCTACCGGCCGGGGGATTCTCACGTGGAACAAGAGCGTCAGCGGGGGAAGTTCGCTTCCCCCTGACTGTTCTCTGTCTGTCTGTATCTCTGAATCTTTATCTTTAGGTCGTTTCCTCCAATCTCCCTGTCAAAACTACTTGATTTATCACTAGTTTGAGGTTAAAGCAGCTGAAAGACCCTGCAGTGGAGGATGAATAAAATAGACACGAGAAAAATGATTTTCTCTCGTTATTTACATCCTGCATATTTAAAAAAGGCTCCACCTTCCGTTCTTTTGTGCAAACTAAACACTTCAAACGATTAAGAGACGATAGAAACTGATGTGCACCATTCAATATAAATATGCAATGGTATTTAAGAGTCGCTGTGTGATGCAGTTGTTAGTTTGAATAACACAACATACATAACGGCTCATCTCACACAACTTAACTGATATAACCAGGCGTACTCTACCATCCTTAGTTTAACTACCCCATCTCTTTGAAGCTCTTCATAGTGGGAGATGGAGTTGGCCTGCTTTCTATGCCTGGGAGCATTGCCTGCCCTCCTCCGCTTCACTGCCCCCTGACTTTCTCTCACATATACAGTGCAAATACACACACATGCACATTTAAGCACACGTGTGCACACACTAAGGCATTCACTTAACTTATTCACTCATGCACAGCAATCATACATGGCACGTGCACACACATGACGACCCATGCAACGCTGACACAGTATGTGCAGCTGAGCCTCCAGTCCACCCAGGGCTGCTGAAGCCTCACCTCGGTCTTACCCCAGCCTCGCTGCCATTGGCGAGTCCCCTAACGCAGGCTACTAGGCGACAACCATAACAACACACACCCTCCTGCGGTGACAAGTGTTCTATAATATCAACTTCCAACTGATAGAAAGACTGACAAACAACGACTTGGGTGGCAATCTGAAGCAGGACAACGATTACAGAAAATCATAAACATGGGCCCGAGTGTGTTGAGAGTGTGTTGAGAGTGTGCTTGTGCGTGTAGATGCATGTCTATCAGTGGCAGTAAGATGAATACTCCATCAATGTTTGTGCAGAGCTATTTTCTTTTTCTTTGCCGCTTCGAGGTGAATCGGCACAGCCTGGAGGTCCTGGATAGCTCTGGGTGAGAGCGGCTTTCAGCAGGCTGTTAGTCTTATCATCACACATACACATGCACACACACACACTGTCCCCTCTGACCCAGGCCATTTCCTGCCCCTGGCTGATCTATTGGCTGATGCCTGCCCTGTGACTGTAGAGAAAGAGAGAGAAAGAGGAGGGGAAAGTGTGTGTGTGTGTGTGTGTGTGTGTGTGTGTGTGTGTGTGTGTGTGT
>CALSBV010010214.1:4528565-4564553 GCA_943590825.1 Bovichtus diacanthus
GCAGAGCCTGTGGTGTGTCTGCCTGATGCAGGGCTGCCAGCCAGGCGAGGAGCATAAGGCCAGAGGGGTTCGGTGGGCTGAAAGAGGGGGGCGACGTGTTGTCGTTGTGGCCCCGTGGCTCCACCGTAACCCCCTGGCCCCACAGTGGAGAATGTACAGCACGTACACACACACCCAAACACGCACGCATGCACACACAACGCCAGCACCAGTCTGCTGTTGTTGATGAGAGCTGTCAGAGAATGAAACACCACGGCTATGAGTGAGAGAGAGAGAGAGAGAGAGAGAGAGAGAGAGACAAACACACTAAACATTTTTCATCCAGTTATCTTTTGTTACTTTTAGGACGATTTTTACGAATGGGTTGTCCCGAATACCATTTTTGTGCTTCGAAGCTTCAGTGAGAAATATTCGAAGCTTCGACGGGGCTGCAGACCTAGTGTACACACAACCTGAGAGTAACTAATACTAATTAATGTTGGTGATATATAATGATTAATATATTTAGGGATTTGCATATCTGATTTCCTGGGCTATTTTGGATTTATACATTATTATTACATACAGTGCTTCCCCTACCATTGCCTTAGGGGGGCGGACTGCTGTCATTTACTGTCGCGCTAGTTTCTCTCTTTTCCTTTCTCTCCCCTAGTTCTTCCCGGGAGCGGGGTTTTTGGACACGCACACACACAAACTTTTGGCTGCCCGAGTCAAAGCATGCCATGTTAATTTGCGTTTCCATTAAAAGCTGAGTCGTGCCCGAGATGGAGCATCTCAGGAGTCGGGCCCGGCCGCCTATAAGCTTGTTGCGGTCACGTCTGTCACCGACCACGGCCGCTCTGTAACCAACTCACCTTCTCCCTCTCAAACGTGCTTGTGCATGTCAGTGCAGAAGAGCAGAGAGAAAGATGTTTTTAAAAGCCTCTGTGTGTTCAGCTCTCAGTACTTTTGTAAATTTGAACTGAATCTCCGTGCTTTGAAGTTTTCTTTTCTCTACTGTGTCCCTGATATCCACTTTTTTTTTTTTTTTACCGGTTCATGTTCGCTTTCAGCTGCATAAGAGTTGTGTTAAGTTACTGCTGATAAAAACCTTCTCCTCTGTCGTCACTGACGTCCTGTTGTTGTCGAATCAGAAACGGAGAAAAACAGTAGCCGTTGGCCGTCAGCACCCACAGTTCTACAGTACCTCATATTTGTACAGAGACAGGGCGACAATGTTTATGCGTATAAACCCTAGATAAAGTCGCTGTTGTATTTACGCCGAAGTGGCTTTATTGTGGGTGTTGATGGAGCTACAATGTTAGCTTAGCTGTGATCCAGCTGATCTCCATTCAGAAAACAAGCATTTTAAAAGTGTTTTGCTTGTCATCTTGTGGACAGACCTGACAGAGCATGAATTCAGGCTTTTTACTAATCGGTATCATTAGGTAGTCGTTTCGGCATCTTAATCGCGTCTGGTGTGAACGCACCAAAAAACATAAATAAATAAAAAACAAAGTTCTTCATAAAAACATAGGTTTACAAAAGTAGCTGACACTGAAAATCACAGAACATAAAGCGGTGAATAGTCACTCCTCCTCTAGGCATTAGATGGTATCATCATGGACACACTATAAGTGAAAACCATTTTCTGTTTAGATAAACAAAAGTTAAACAGTTGACAGACCATATTGTTATATCTCAAAAATCATGTGATGTGAGCAGCTACCCATATTGTAGCTGGGAAGTCTTGTCCCACTGCTACGTCTGTGTCTCTCCAACGGAAACGACCCGTGGGTTTGGCTCTTTAGTGGCTGAGGTTGGTTTGACCTGCGAATACATAAGTTTGCACTTAATGGAAAAGATGTAGAAATATACAAATAATTGGCTGTGGCGTGTATAAATTCTCCCTCAGTGTCTTATCAGATTCATTTGAGCCAACACAGGACCATATGTGGACTTGGGCTGGGCGTGCCCGACCCTCTGTGCTTTGTGCCCCGGGGGAGAGATCGGCCAGGGCGGCTCGCTAATTGAAATGTGTTGGCGACTCATCGACGTCTCGGCTCCAGTTTCAGGGCTATTTCGAACCGCAGTGCTGATTGCTGGTTTCACATCACACAGGGAAAAGAAAATCAATAGCTGGGAGAGATAGGGTTTATTCTTTGCAAGCAGACATTAATGCTTTGCAGAGGACGGGTTTGATATTTATCATTTGTCATTTGGTCTCTGCAGATCATCCTGAGCTGTAGAGTATATCTAAATTCCTGAGAGTGACACCACTTGTGAAGATTTTCAAAAAAAAATAATGTGGTCTGACTCTCCAGATATGGAACAGTGTTCACAAGACTGGCCCGGGTTAAGTCATTTTGCAACTTTTCATTTTCTCTCAAACTTTTCTCGTGTTACTTTTTGCATGTTTTCAACAGAGAGAAACGCTCCAAAGAGGCCTCGTTATGGAAAAGTGGCTCGTGTGATTTACAGGGACTTTGCTTGTGTTGCATTCAGACGGCTGTTTCGCCGTTTTTCGAAGGCATCAATGTGCTTTTAGACTTTAGTTTTAATTTCAGTGTAGATTGCTGGCTACTAACACTTTGTAGTAGGTGATCTTTTTGCAGTTCGTTAGACAGAACAAGGCTTATTTGACATTTCTAATTTAAGGAATATTTGTACTTCCTAAAACAGCTTGTTTGTCCTGTTTTTTTTGTAGCAAAAGGAACATAATGCAGTGATACTTTGAAAACTCTTTCAAACAGTTTGGCACACACTGCGTCCACTTTGGTCCACCACTAAATATATTTAGAATCTCTCAAACATTTAACATCCAAGTTCCTACCACTTAGATCCTAAATTATACTGCTATGCATTTACCTAAATCACCCCACAACAATGTCTGCCTTTGTAGTGGTGGTAATGCTGGTAATTTTTTTTAATCTTTTGTTGGATTCCAGGAGCCTAATTTGGTATTAAATTATGGTCATATATGGCACTGCCCATATATGAGTTCTGTTCTTATTGCATTGTTTGAAATCACTGAGTCTGATCTCTTGAAGGCTAATGTAGCCTACTATCTGGGCTTTGGCTGCTGGTGCTGCTACCCTTCAAACACAGAGTGAGCCCTTTGAAAAATGGATTGCGGAAGAGATAAGAAATAATTTATGTTCCTATCACTGCCTCGCACAAATATGGTGGGGAATACTGTGCCAATAACTCCCACAAACTCAGAGAGGCACGCTATCTTTTACTGCACAAATTATTAACGGCGCTGGGGAGGAAGGGGAGACGCTGTGCATTTTTTGCTAGATAGACCTGGCTCATTGCTCGTTGAAGCTTTGAGTTCACGACAGTGCTTTATAATGAAAGATAAGGACTCCTGAAGTGAAAACTGAATAAACAATCATGGAAGATTTTTAATTTTATATTTTCCAGTCTGATCGTATTGTGAGTAAAGTTTCATCTGGACAAAATGAGCCTGTTAAATAATTATTTTCTGTGTGTGTGTGTGCGTGTGTGCGTGTGCTGTCCATGTGCTATGTGTTTGTGTGTGAACAGGGAATAGAAGGAGGAGGGGTGGGAGTCCAAAGGGGAGTGTTGAGGGAGGATACTCGGGGTCGGGTGTCCGCTCGCCTCTGTCGGCTGGCGTTGACAGCTACAGACGCTGGTCTAAAATGAGAATCCTCTTGGGCCGCCTGCCTGCCCATCCAGCAAGAAAATAAATCCCATGTGGAAGAGCCGCTGTGTGGGATCACAGACAGCCGCCTGACCCCCCAGATCCGCCGGGGGAGGCCAAGGGCGCCGGCACGACAGCATAACCCCCCCCCCCCCCCCCCCCTCCCTCAGCCCCCCTCCCCCCAGGGTCTAATGTTACTCTGCCTGCTTGCCAACTCTGAAATTCTGGAGTTGGAGGACTGTGTTAGTCCCACACTAGCTCAGTTTGGAAACAGATTTTGGGGGAATTTTTGGACGAGTGCACGGCTGAAGATTTAGCTTAAGGCCTAGGTTATACCACAAAAATAGCACCAAGGTCTCTCTGTGCTTACAGGGCCGTACACTGTTAAAAATGTTTTGAAACCTAAAACGAAGCGGAAATTTGACTGAAACCTTATTGAAAAAAAGAGGCTGCTAGTGTTTAGAGAGTTCAAAAAACATCGCCTGGTGAGCAATTAGAGAAACATACTGAGAATAAAAAGTTTTGAAATACGATGTGGTGTTTAGCACGACCACCAGATGGAGGGTATTGACATGCCAAATTTAGTGCTTTCTCTTGTCAGAAATACAGCACTCTGATCCAAAATGTTCCCCCTCTTATGTGTGGTGTTTCTCCATGTCTGCGAACACAGTACACTCAAAGCCCAGAGACTGTATCCCCTGAAACATTTTCTGATATTAAATTCCGCAAATTCCAACTTAGGAGAGCTAAACCCCCCCTCCTGGACCCCTAGGAAGTATCGTGTCTAGATGAAATGAGAATGAGTCAGCAAAAAGTAGCAGGGGAGCTAATAGATTTAACGAGTATTAATGACTACAACAGAAGGCTGACCTCAAGTGAGAGGTGTTGTCGAGCTTTTTCTACTCTGATTTGATCAAATAGCGCAGAAATGAGAAGTGGTATAAAGAAGAGAAAGATGGAATGGTGAACCATGAATTATGAAGGCGATCCACTGTAATGTGTAGGGTAGCAATGTGACATCTTTATCATGGCCCAGATATGTGGTGCTTTACACAAAGTCATGTGCCGTTACGTACGTAGTGAGGTGGGTATAAGGCTGTGGAGGTCTGGGTGGTGGATGAGGATGTAGCCTGTTTGTGTCCCAGACCTCTTATTATTATTCTCTTTTTTATTTAACAATAACCACATAACCCCTCAACTTAACCAAGTGTTTTTAGTTGCCTAGCCCTATCAAACCTTAAGCATAGTGTGTTTCCCTAACATCAACCATAGCGTAGTTGCCACGTGCAGCCCAGCAATTCCTGTACTTGTATTATTTTAAAGGATCAATTCAACCATATTACAAAAAACAACAATATTTTCTAACTTACATTTTGTGGCATCTATGCAGATATGTCCTTTTTTTGTTGCTCATGTTTTGAGATGTCCAACCGTTAGATTCTTTGCCGCCACACCAATACAAAATCATAACCCTTGTATGGATAATACGCTGCTGAGCTATTAACCTTATGTGCAGCGTTTGTACAGGCTAGTTTAGTACTATAGTGAACGTGACTTACTACTGAAATATAAGTTGTGACAATACGTGCAATACGTATGTGCAATATATCTCTTTTTACTATGTGGCTGCTAGAGTATTACTCTCACTGTTCACTTACTGTATTACGTCAACCTGCCACTTACTTGTTGTTGTGTTTTTTGTACTAATATTTTGTACTTATACATTTGTACTTAAACCTTTTATCTGCACTGTCCCTTTGCTGCTGTAGCGCTGTAAATTTCCCGGCTGTGGGACGAGTAAAGGTTTTCTGATTCTGATTCTGACTACGAACAGTGGCATTTGAACTGTGATGCAACTGGTTAGCTTATGAAAAAAGTTAACAAACTACCTAGTAAGTGACTATGATTCTGAAATAATCTGTAATCTGAATCATCAGATTGATTTCCACCAGATAAGATAGGCTACCAATGTGTTCATTTATCATTCTCCTCAAGCTTTGATTTCAAATTGATAATCTGAATCACAGAGCAGGTGACCAAGTAGAGAAATCCTGTTTGGATCTTTTCTAGGCTCCTGTCTATAGAAACGCCACTTCTGGGTTTAATGTACAGTAATTGGGTCTTAACGCCTCAAGACAGATTGTGTTGCTTTCTTACTCTTTAACTTACTTTCTCTTTTATTTCTATGGGGAGAATTGGACAAGACACACTGCGTAGGCTTTCTAAAGAAATTCATACTCTGCTTTAAATAGTTAATTACTCTCGCCGTGTCTCCGGCGGTGTCTGGATGTGGATGGGGGGGAGACGGAGAGGCTTCTGTCTGTCTGTCTTCCTTTCTTTCTTTCTGTTTTTTCCAGTAGGGGCAGGCCTATATATTTTGCAGCTCATGTCTGAAAGGCTGGCTCCAAGCGCTAGGGGTGGGCTCTCGCTCTCTGATGGTTTTCCAGTGAGTATTTGTCAGGTCAGACTGTGCACCGCCCGGCGGTCTCCGCTCCTCTCCCCGGGTTATTTATTACCTCTCTCCCCCGCCGGCAGCGCTGCGGCTCCGGGGCCGCTGCCAACAACGGCGCAGAGGCGGGGGCCGCGTTAGGGGGGTTCCCGTCGGACGATGAAGGGAAAGGAAATGACATGAAATGCATTTGCGGATGGACAGAGTAGCAGGCTTATTACATAGGAAAAGTAACCGTCTTCGACATTTTCAGTAAAAAAAAAAATAATAATTTACAGTTTGCAGACTGATTTCAGAACCAGGAAGGAGCCGGTGTGAATTGTTCAACATTAAGTTCAGTTCTGTGTGTGTTTGTTGTTGTTGTGTGAAACACCAAACTAGTGAAATATTGTATGTCTGGAAGTGTAGTAACTGAAATAATTACTCAATGAATTGATTATTAGAGCAGCAGGGAATGAATCACCAACACTTTTGAGAGGTTACTCTAGTAAAGAAATGCAAGGATTTGCTTCTTTTACCAATTTTCTATCGGAGTAAACAAATAACTTTGGGTTCTGGACTGTTGGTCACATTAACAAGCAATTTGAAGATGTCACCAATGAATCTAAGTGATGATAGGTATTTCAGTAAAAAAAATTAAAAAGCAGTAATAATTTACATTATTATTATTAGTGTTCCCGTTTCACTGATCTGAAAGTGAAAACATGTAGAACGGCTCCTTTTCAATACAATTCTGGCCTCATGAATACCAGTTCATTTAAACTAGCAACAACTGGCAAAAAACAAAAAAGGAAAGTTAAAATGTCTTAAGATATAGAAGAAACATTGACATTGGGGACTGTGTGACAGATCTGTATGACATAACGTAAGTGTAACATAATATTAATAACACACTGGAAGGAACCAGGTTATGATGTCTCTCAATTTTGATTATTTGTCTCACCTAAAACCTTCATCCTGACAACTTTAAATGGATGAATTTTGCTTTGTCCCTTGATAAATTTGATTCCTTCTCGTGAATATTCATGAAATAGTGTACTACACGCGAGTACTGCAAATACAGAAAGTGTTTACTCAGTTTAAAATGTTAATGGTTTGGGTGTCAGACCCTGAGAATCAGAGGTAGGGTTTTGTAGAGTCACTGGATTAATCACACTTGAAACAGCATGCAGTAATAGAAAGAGAAACTATAAAAGGAGAAACCAGTGCCTCCGTCGAAAGTAGCTTTTTGTGAAATCTAAAGCCACACCTCTTCTATTGAAAAGACATATCATATTAAATAATACTAATAGACTATAATTGCTAAATTATAAGAATCTATGCTAGCAAGGTTATTTCTCTGTTCTAAATTAGTCTAAAATGTTGGACTAGAATTAAAACCTCTTCCAATTCTGCCATGTGAGAACACATAAGCAATGTAAGCAGAAGTAACTGGCTACAGCAAGATACCTGTTTACTGTAATACAATTATGTACTGATATTGGTATTTCTAATTCATTGTAAATTCACGTATGAGTATGAGAGCGAGTGTACGTTTTTCTGTGGTTAGTTTTTTCTTTCTTTTCAGATACACAGTACTCTGCCTCACTGTAGAAAAAGAAGCAAGAACTAAGAAAAGGTTAAGATAGAAAAGCCAATGGAAAAATCTACTCAGTTTACATGAACCGATTTTTGTGAAGGTTGAAGTTTTGTCACCGTACAAGTTTGGGGAACCCCTCCGTGATGAGCCATCCAGAGTGAGTCACGATCAGGGACGGGGAGTGGGTGTAGGAGTGGGCATGGGTGTCCCCTTTATGACTGGTTTCATCAGGGCTCTCCCGATGGTGCAACCTCCAGCGCCTACGCACGCATCAGCGAGGTTTCCATCGAGACATTTCAATATGGTGAGGCCTGGTTTGATAAAGAGAGGAATCAAAGAGCTTCTCATCTGAAATGTAGTGTTCCACTTCCTAGAAACGGCTTTGTAAACATGCGCCATAAATGTCAGCAGGTCATGATTTATGTCACTGCCTCTATTCAGTGTACTTACCAACATGTGGGAAGTGACATTATGGTTTAGTTGAAAAATGTTGCCTTTCGAATACATTTTTTCAGATAGTGTTCACTTTAAAGGTAGCTTTTGGATAACTGGTTTTTGTTTCTTTAGCTGTGAGGGTAAAAGCTGTTGTCTGTCTCCTCCTGAGCCACAAACCCACTAATTCCAATACAATCCCTTCAGACATCACAGCCCCTCAGTTCCAAAAGGAAAAATGTCAATCTACGGTCCGTCACTGTCTTTGGTGAGGCAGCTGGCATGTGTTTTGTAAATGTCTGCCGTGTGTGTTTGCCTGCCCGTTCCTGGCTGTAGGCATTATACCAGTTCTGGCCAGGCTGTGGTCTCTGGCCTTGCCGTGCACTGCTTCTGCCTGCGGTGTGGCGTGCCTCCTTCCTGTGTGTGTCAGAGGCAGTTTGGCCTGATTTATAGGCCCCTGACACACGGCGCTTTGGACCCCACCTCTGCTGCTGCAATGGCTATTCCATGTGTTGGTGGTGGATCCACCTGGGTGGTTCTCCACTGATGGGGGTCAGATGTGGTCCTGCTCACAAGCTCCAGGAGCTCAGGGAAACATGCCCTGCGGACACTGTGGAGAGAAAGTACTTTCAGATTTTGTGGTTCCAGGCTGAGGAGGATTTACTTCAGTTAAAGCAACACATCTGCAGCAACGGTTGCATATATTTATGATGTGTTCTTTTGAAATATTGTACATCTACACCTGCTTGTAACCCAACATTACATCCAGGAACATTGGTGAAGGTTAGGTTTTGGTTAAGTCTTAATAAGAGGCTAATATGTTAAACAACCAAATAAGTACAACAACCTACGTACCGATGCTGTAGTTATTTGTAATTAGAAACATGAAACGTTTAACAGCTATTTGAAATTGGTTATCAACAGGTTTCACAGTGCTTAACTGTACTTCTAAAGAAAGGCCTTTAAAAAAGTACACTGAAATATAACAGCTTTTCCAAGTTGTGTGACTCTTCAGTAGGAGCTCTGTGCACACGTTAGCTCTGCACACTGTTGAACAGTTTTAGGTTCGCTGATGCTGCTGCACCATGTGAGTTAAGTTGGGGGAGAGAGGGTTGGGGGTGTCACTTTAGGTAGAGTATAACAAAGAGGCGGTTGAATTTAGACGCACAACGAGAACATAAAACACACAGATGAATTGAACACATGAAGAAACTATTTAAAAGGTAAAACAATATATGCTGTTGGACTACTCCATTGTGTGGTCTCTATGATTTGTTGGTTTGAAGTCTCCGCTTTTAAAACGATTTTTAGATTCAGTTGCATGGGTGGAAATGACAGTTTACTTCCTCATGCTCACTCTTTAATGATGCTTCCTCCATTTTACGCACTGAAGCGCCGTCCCTCGCAGTCCCCCCTCCTCGCTGTGGCTCTCGCCGAGCCTCCGCTGTTTAAATGGGCCAAGTTGAGAAGCGGCGGAGAGTGCAAATCTTGTTTGGTCTGGGTCTGTGAACTTCAGCGTGACTTCAACGACATACACTGGGGTTAAAAACAACTATTTCCAAACTTTAAACTGCATTAATGCTGCGCAAATACTACTCAGGGATATCCAGGCTGATATGTTTGGCTTGTGTTTCTGATTAATGCCATGTTGTTTTAAGTAACAGGAGAAATGTATTAGGCTTATTATCAGTTTATTTTCTATTGTCTTCATTGGCTGGGAAATTGTAGCCTGTCTTAACCACATGCAAACTTCCCAAACCTGAATTTATGTGCGTTGTTTGTTTTATTTTTTTTTAAAGATTGCACAGCCGATTCAAAATTGCTCCTGTAGTGAATATTAAAAAAATCTATTCATTCTAATTTCCCCAAAGGCAAAGAAATAAGAGACGACGCGTAGCCGCGACTGGTAATGATCACCGTAGGTAACATAATGTCCGGGGCTCAGGGCTAACCATGTCAGGTATTAACAGAGCGAGTGTGATTAAATGTGGGAGGTAGGAGCTGTGAGGCTGGCGGAGAGCGCCGCTGCGAGCTGGAAACTACTGAATGGGAGTCTAACCGGCAACTTCACCAGACCGCTGTCTCACGGCGACACGGGGGCTCTGCGTAAAACCAAGCGGCGCGTCTCCAAGTCTGGGTCAGCCCAACTCACAGACGGAGAGGACGCTGAAGTTGGATCGGGCGAGCAGCTTTTCACTTGTTACCGGCGCTCGGCTCCCACTAACATGCCTGCTATCAAAAAGGAGAGGCTGGATGGAGACGACATGGCATTGACTGCGTTCAACCAGTCCGAATACCTTGCCCCTTTAAATGCCACTGCTATCCCCGTGGTGACCCCGCATCCGCCGCCCTACGACCACATTTTCGCCCATCACCACGCGTACTTGGGGCTCCACGACTCGGCGCTGCATCACCAGCACCTCCACCATCACACGGACGACTTAATGCTGGAGAGGTTCTCCTCCATCCCAGACTTTCAGCCCTTCTTCGACAACGGGGAGCCGTGCATCGAGGTGGAGTGCGGTGAAAACAAGGCGTTGCTTTATATCAATAAATTGTGTCAAGGTAGTAAGGGACCCTCGATTAAATACCGGGGCGAGTGGCTTACCCCCAACGAGTTCCAGTTTGTCAGTGGACGAGAGACTGCCAAAGATTGGAAACGGAGTATTAGACACAAAGGTAGGAACAACTGTCCTCTCGGCTCGTTGTACAGAGCACACCTCGCCATCAATTAAACACTTTTAAGACCTCGCTTAGTTCAAACTTGGGTCTCGTGGTTCGGTGCTGAGTTTTGGAGTGAAAGGGTTACAGCAGTCAGTGCGTAAGGAGACAGATGAGAAAAGGCGCATATCCTCCACATACCCTGCGAGGCTTTGACACAGAGTTTGGGCTGCGACCATACACCAAAACCGGGGCATTTGGAGTAGGCTACAGCGGGACTGAGGTGAAAAGTTAGACATAGATAATTCAATGCGTGACAGTTACAATATTTTTTCCCTCATTATGGGAATGAATCGTTCCGTTAAGGGTATCTGCACTTGTGCATTGGTGTTGACACTTTAACGCATCGCATGCTAGGTGTGAGATATATTTTTAGAAAATGAGCGTTTTGTTTGTCCACTCAACGTCATAGTTTGTGGTAAATGTGACGATTCTGCAACCAATTGCAATTTTCAAGTTAATATTAATTGTATAGCTGCTTTTTATCCATAGACTCAATGTGTAGGTGTGTGTTAGATTTTCCGGTAAAATAACTTTGGCGGCATGAACACGGTGCCACTGTATTTTTTTTTTTTTTATGTGGGCATTTATAGCATAGTATTTTTATGCAATAATTACACATGGTGAGCGCACCCCCCTCACCACACATACACTCACGCACACACACACACAAGGTTAGTCAGGCAGAACTGACACGCGTTAAGATGTGTGGGGGGAGGGTGTCGCCCCCAGGTCAAAAATGGTAGCCTTATAGTTTTATATACCGATTCCTATAGACAGATGACAGTAGGCTGCTGTCTCTCTGGCGCACCACTCTTGACCTATGGGCAAAATTAAACTTCATGGCAGAAATGTGGAGAAGAAAGTGGGGACTGACTGCTTCAGATACATACTGTGTTGATTGGATGATTTTTGGATAAGATTTGTCTTGAAAACTTTGAGTCCTGAGATGGTGGGCTGAAGAAAAAGGCCCATTCTGAAGCAAGTTGACAAGACCTTATCACACGCTGTGCCATCAGGAGATGAGTTCACTGGCTGGAGAATATGGTTGGTAGTATTCACTAAAAGTGTTTCTCTTGTTTCTTTTGTTTTTCCAGGGAAAAGTCTCAAGACTCTTATGTCCAAAGGAATCTTACAGGTGCACCCTCCCATCTGTGATTGTCCTGGCTGTCGAATTTCATCTCCAGTGGTAAGAACATTTCACCTTCTGTCATACTGGTGTCACCGTCATTCTGTACTTCAATATGTTAGCTAGGAGGAGCTTCATTGAAAATACGGTTTTAGTTTGACTTGAGGAAAAGCTTCTTTGCTGTGGATATATTCAACATGTAGAATATATGTGGGGATAAAAGACGCTGGATCGTTCATCGTGGTGGTCAAGAACTGACCTCATTGGTGAAGGTTGTAACTTGCCAAAGGGCTCAATGCATGCAGACATAGCTTGAACATTTCTGTGATTGTAACGCTGTGGTAAAGCCTTAAACTTACAATCCCTACACGTACGCATACACATCCCTACTAATGTTTTTTTTTTTTTTTAATGTTTTATTTATTTATTTTTTTTAAATAGCCTATGTATCCTATTAATTTAGATTTAGTTTAGCTGGTGTGAAAGCTGTTGGAGGCATACCAATATTCTTTTATTGCCATCGTTGTGTTGTCACTCAGCTTTACATACAGGAAGCAGCGTGTGAGTGCAAATTGGAGCATCGTCTTTCTCTGTAACCTTGATGGTGAAGAACCTAGAGGCACACATGTCAACTTTGATGGTAATTTTTGTCAGCATGAATATCAAATCCACTTTCAGCCTTTCACTGATGCAGTGATCCTTTTATTCGGAGGCAATGAGCTGTCCAGTGTGGCGTGGCTGTTTGTCGTTAGGTGTCGTTGTTCGGACTCTTCTGCCCCATTGAATCAGTTTCCTCACCTGGCTGCTGAACTTTTGTTTGCCTAATGCTTCCCTCAGGGCTCGGCCAGGGGCACGATGCCAAACCTTGAGGCCTTGCAGGTGTGTCACGATTACAGCATCACCACTCTGTGTGTGTGCATGTCTGTGTGTGCGTGCGCGTGTGTGTGTGTGTGTGTGTGTCAGCTTTGAGCAAGCACACTGCCGGCTCACCGTCGCCAAATCTGTTCACACAGGTGCGGCGCGTTGTGAGTGTGTATGTGTCCTTGCGTGTGTGTGTTTTTATCACCACGGAGCGCATCTGTCGTCGCTCCCAAGCACTAATCTTGAGGGAAGGGTGTAAGAGGCTTAGCAAGCTACTGAGCGTGGCTACTGCTGATTATTGTGTGCGAGGCACGCAAGGCAAAGGCGGTTTAGATAAGCCGGAGGTGTTTGAGTGATACAGGTAAACTGGTGACATTTTTCACAGCCAAGAATGAAGACCTGTACCCCAACACATATGGTTCAGCCAAACAAATTACCTGAGGGAGGCAGGGCGCAGGGAAAACAGATAATAGAAATGCTCATGTCTTATTTTTTACAGAAGGATTTGAGAATCTGACCGTGTTTGCTTATGTTTAGGCTCATCACAGATATCACAGTGATTGGCTTTTGGCTTGCTCGGGCTTGTGCAGTTCCACTTCAATTACAGCTGTGACGAAGTAAAACTTTGTTATTGACGTAAGCAGGGATATGAGAGCCTTAAGGTTGTTGTTGTAGCGTTCTCTCCTCTCTTCCTTTCCTTGTCTAGTGGTGAAGCCTGAAGTCTTACCCACCAAGTGAATACCAGCGTGAAACTATCGCACACACATACACACACACGTACGCACACGCAGGCTAAGTATGTTGGAGGCTCCATGCGAGGCGGTGAGGGTTAGGGCGGAGGAGGGAGGGCAGTGGGACTTGTATGGCCTGTACTGGCGTCTCCCTCTCTCCCCACTGACTTCCCTCAGGGCATGGCAGCCAGCACTCCCTCACTGATGAGCTCTCTCTCTCTCTCTGTCTCTCTCTCTCTGTCTCTGTCTCTCTCCCTCACTCACTCATTCACTGACTGACACACACACACACAGCACAAACTATATGCCTGCCTACTGACAGAAATTACCTCATGCAGTCATTTATTTTGAAAGTTTGACGGCTGAACTTTGAGTGATCTTGTTTCGCTATAGGCATGAGGCAAAACGATCATAAAAAAGTGCAGCAGCTGGTGGGAAGACTTTTCACCTGCCTGCTCAGAACCTTGTGGAAGTTAATTTGCAGTGTCGGCCCGGGCACAAGCTGTTTATAACGACACAACACAAACTGAACTGTTGTTACACATAACAGTGTAGAATTTAAATATGTTGATAATGTTGTTTATCCACTCTTATTGACATGCCGTTGATAACTAGCTGTCAAGGTGTGTTTGCTTTCTATTAGGCCTGTTGGTATGTAATAATCAGGCGCTTAAATTATTCCTCAGCTTTTCATTTTTATTAAAGTTGCCCCTTGAGGTTGTTAGATGCTGCTTATTTTCTATGTCTGGGACCGTATGTCACTCTTTTGGACATATACGGTATAATACTCGAGTATGTGTACGCATTTTGAAGTTTATTCTTGACTCTGTATGTTTGTGTTTTTTGCCTGTACATACTTCTGTGTTAGTTTGTATCTTTATGCGTGCATGCCTGTGATTATTTGTACGCCCGCGATGGCTGGCTGACTTGCCTGCTTGCTGTGTGTGCATGTGTGTGTTTGTGCGTGTGTGTGTGTCTCCTCCCGGGAGAGCTGGGCTTCCTCTGCTCTGTTATTTCAGCGGAACTGGCGGAGGCCGGGAGGAAATTACACTCCCCTCCTCCGGCCCGTAAAGACCTCCTCCAATCAAGGGCTCCTCTTGCAAAGTGAAATTAACACACACACAGGCACAAACATAGACGTGCACACTTTTGCCTATGACTTATAGTCTTTCTTGTTACATTTTCATAATGCCACTTCCAATAGTGTTAACAGGGAAATGACAATTAAAATCAAAGTTCACCATATTAAGTGAAATAATAGAAGTTGAGCTTGATGTGGAGTCATCTTCATGGATTAATTTGCGACTGTACACTGCTGTTTTATGTGTTGTGTGTTTGTGCTTGCATGTGTGTTGCCAAGGCTATGTTGCTATGGTAACACCAGAATCGGTCATTGGCCTAGAAGTGTGCAGAACTGTGTTGGTGTCGAGTGTGTTTGTGCACTTTTGTGTGCGTCTCGCTCCGAGTATTGGACAAATTAGAGATTAAGTGATGATCTGTGCGTTGTTGGTCTTAATCACTCTTATAGAGATCAATACGAATTGGACTGAATGTCACCCACATAGAAATACAGTAAAGGCCATAAGCACGAACGTGCAAAAACTCTTTAGTGCCTCTTGTGGTCTTTCTATCTATAAATAATTCAGGTAAAATAAACAGTTTAATTTAGCAGATTAGCCGTTAGCTTCCACTGCATTTCAGCATGATGCCAGAGATTGACAGAGAGCTCAACGTGTATGTGGTTGAGTGTGAGCTTCTTAAAGTTTTGCTCACAATATGACTGGATGCATGTGTGTTTGGGTGCGGACCTTGTTAACAGGCAGCTAAAATAAGTTGGAGCATCTGTCTATCAGCCAAATGTGGTTTATCACAACGAAGCCAACGGCAATATTTCTAAAACCCTCCTCCCAACATCTGTGTGTGTGTGTGTGTGTGTGTGTGTGTGTGTGTGTGTGTGTGTGTTTGTTATTCACCTTGAGATTGATTTCCTCTGATAGTTACAGGCTTATTCTGTCACGATTACTAGGTAGTAAGTGTTTGATTATTATTTAAGTTGATGTAGGTGTAAGAAAGAATTTGACTGAATTTTTTGATCATCATAAACTGTATACATGTATTTAATGTATATTTAAACCAAGGTAAACATATTTACCTTGCACACTCTTTTTGTTTTTTCTGACTTTTTCTTAATACTTATAATATGCTAAAAAGTCAGTATATGAAAAATTAAAGACATGTAAAGCTTTAATATTATTTTGCCAGCATAAATGATGCTCACCATTCAAATGACCTATATCTTTATTTCATAAAGTGTAGCTACGTGTTAAGTTGTGACTTGTCGAAAGCTCAAAGTGGATGTTCAAACGAGAAAGAGGTGCACTTTTAACAGTGTGCCAGTGTGTATATTGGAACTATTTCAAGTGTGTTGGTCTTTACTTGAGATTCTAGTCATTTTCAGGATTACATTTTACTCTTGTATTTATCAGCACAATAGAAACATCAGTTAAATTTACCAACCACAACTAAAAGCTCACCTCCACTTCCCTTGTTTGTCTGGGGAGAGCAAGGCCCAGTCGTTACCTGTCCATAAAGCTCCCCTGCGGCGGCCTTGGTGGGCCTATCCAAACAGAGAGAGAAGAAGGGAGGAGGAAGGAGAGAAAGAGACGAGAGGGAAAGGGGAGAGCAAGAGGCGCGCTGGCACGCTTGACTGCACCGCCACTGACCTCCCAGCGCCGCCCCAGCAGCCCCCCCCTCCTCTCCGCCGCCTCTCGCCCTCTGTGCACCTCTCCCCCTCCCCCCACTGCTCACCCATCCCTCCCCCCCTTGCCCTGTGCCGCTCCACTGGGCTGCAACTGCCCGCTCGGCTCAGCGCGTGGGGGCCGAGGGTGCAGGAGAGCATGAGTGTGTGTGTGGGGGTGGAGGCGGGGGACTTGGTCGCATGCCTGTCCGCCCTACAGTGCTTTCTCACTTTTTTTCTCTTTCTCTCACACGGCCTTGAACAACCAAGTGTTGCCTAAAGTCTGTACATAAAACACACACACAGTTATCCAGAATCAGATTTGTTTTGCCAAGTACGAAGTACATTTTGCACTTCATAATGTTGGTGCCTAATCTCATGGAAACATTGCTAGTTGCATTTCTGAAGTCACGAATGCTCTTTGTACAATATGTAAAGAATAATGCACATAATGCAGCACGTGGAGCCACTCAGGCAGCATTTTAACCACCAAAAAATGGAATCTTTTTTCAAATTTTGGTTACACTTCCTCTAACCAAAATGTACCTCAGAAGAAAATGACTCATGTGAAACGTAAAGCCAAGATCTGTGTTTTTCTTTTTTAAATATTGAATATACCCATCTATACGGTGGAGTGTGGGGAAACATCTACTGTGGTAGCAGATGCTCTCTATACAAAGTGGACATTTTTAATGTATACATATACATACTCATGTTCATATTAGTAGTTGGTTGAAATGTATTTCATTGCAAACCAGGAACAACAAGACATAACCCCGTCACAAATGTTAAACGACGCGCATCTTCGCTGTGAACTTTCAGATTGTGACACATCGCAGCTTTAATTAGGTGTCACAGGAATGTTTTTATGCTTGTGTACTCTGCCATTAAAAATAATGACATCATTATTGATAGGATATGCTATAAATAAATTGTGGTTTTGCACAGTAATGAGGAGAATTGGGTTAAAAAGTACTATACTGTATGAATGACCAGACAGTGTCGGTGTTGCAGTACTATGTTTACGTTTGTGGTGGAGGAATGTGTTTATTTCTCTACCTCCTGTAAATAAAAGTGTCTATGAGCATTATATTCTTACGCCAGACGAGTTCAACGTGCTTCTAATTCCACATCTGCAGTTTATTCACAGCCGTTCTTGATCTTTGCTGTTCTTGCAGATATTGCAGTACGTTTGTTTACTTGCACGCTAATAATTTGATTATAATCAGATTAGGCAAATCTAAGGCTTGTCAGTTTTCCTGTGGCCTGCACAGTATAGTGTTCCTTTGTCTGATTTGTTTCAGTGTTTTGATACTGAACATGCACTAGAAAGGTCACAGAGTGCAGCGGATGCAAATGGGTGTTTCTATAAACAAACAGTGTCATGGCTAGTGGTGAAGAAAAAGAAAACACCAAAATTATTTTGGGATGACAGCAAAACGGCTTTCATGTCACAACTAACACAAAGTAGAGAGATTGTATTGAGGTGCGCTGTGTATTAATGAAAGCAAAAACAATAACTCTCCAGTTTCTTCTTGTGTCGTGGCACTAATAAGAGATTTTCTACCGGCTACTAGAAATCCTTACAGACATTATCCTGACTATCAAACACATCATATTAACCTTATTATTGGGTTACTGAGAAAATCTGGTTACTGCGAACCATGTAAACACTTTAATCAAACTATTACTTTAATCTGATTATTTAAAGTAATCAGATTTGCATACTGAGCGATCTCAATTTGATGAAAGCTGGCAAATGTGTAGCTAAGCACCTTTCATGGGTGCACCTGTGAAAATGTCAGGATCAGAGAAAAGGAGGGGAGACTAAACAAAGTCAGAATTTGTATTTTTGTGAAGAATTGGATCTCAGGCTCACACAAACACACAGCAGACAAATTGTTTGTTTTGGCCTTTTTTCAGAGCTCTTACGTGAGCACAGTAATGACCGCTTCATCCCCTCCCCATCTCCCACCCTCCTCACGCTCATTTTTTTTCCTCTCTCCTTCTCTGTCGTCTCCTCATTCCCCCTCCCCCTTTCCCCTAGTGCTCACGCCAAGTCGGCCCGCCATCCAGCCTCCACACACACACACACACACACACACAGACACACAAGCTGCGAGGTAACGGCAGACAGGCGCGTGACTCATTAGGCATTCGTCCCCCAGGGAGATCGCTGGGGGGGCGCGTGCGAGGGAGAGAGAGCGCCGCAGCTGCAGGAATGTCACGGGCGGCTACCGCTGTGTGTGTGTGTGTGTGTGTGTGTGCGTGTGCGTGTGTGCTCGCTAATGCTGGTTGGAGCCAGCGGCAGGGCACTGCACCTTTCAGGAAATAACGCAAGGAGAAAGAAAAAAAAAACACACACACACACACACACACTTATTAGTCCTCTTTTTCCACCAAGAGCTCATTTAAAAGTCTGAAATAAATTTAGAGAAAAAACACTCGATTGCCTTATAATTTAAACGTCTTTGCTGGCAAACATGCAGCTGTGATATTAGCCTGTATTGTTTTTCAATACAGGAACATTTTGTTGCTTTTAAACCAAACCCTTGCTATACATTTATGAATTCAGGACGCCGTCCAAATCACTTACAGGATATAGCTGTTGTAAGCACATTGCTCACCATACACAATCACCCGATTTTATTTGAAACATTAAAGCTTTATTACCCATATCTACCTATTAAAGGAGAATGTACATATATATTATATGTTCGGGCCTTAAAAAGACCATATTAAGTACTTTTGACTTCTGACATTTCTCAAGACTGTTTTAGATTTAGTTAACCGAGATTACAGTATATCCAGTACTTGGTGTAGGAGGCTGTTCAACTTCTACTGTTATTATCGAGTTCAACTTCTCTCTTCTTCTTCATCTTCTTCCTCTTCCTCTTCTTCTTCTTCCTCTTCCTCTTCTTCTTCTTCTCAGAGCATACTTTATCTATTGGAGAATTATATGGATACATTTATGTGTTTGTGGGGAGTGTTTCTAAATGTTTGTCATGTACTGGTCTGACCATTTCAATTGTCTGTCTAGATAGTGTAATAAATTGGACAGTGTGTCCCGCTGCCTGTGCATCTGTATGTATATATGTCTTTTTTTATGCGTGTAAATGTGAAGCCCAGATATATTTCTTGGCTTCCTGACTGACAGAAAGCGTGGGAGGTGATATTCATAGAGGTGCTTTTAGTGGGACTTTTATGAGAGACTTTTTTCCATGGCTGAAAGGAGGTTGACCACACGCAGTAAGGTTTCCTCAGCTCTGTGCACACACGCCCGTGTTTGTGCGTGCACGTACGTGAGCGTTCAGGCGCCCTTCCTTTGAGCGCTCCTACATGGGCTGCCAGGGGTGTGTTTTGCTTCGTGTTTTGTTTCGGAGAGCCCTCCCCCGTGCTGCGGAAGTGTTGCCGGAAGCAGTGGGAGCTCACCCCCAGTTCTGCGTCAGTGCCACTAAAGAAAGGATCGGGGCTTTCCGGGAGGAAGGGGAGGGGGGACGGAGGGGGGCTGTCAGCCTGGGTATGTCACGGCCATGTGGGTGGTTGTCTACACGCTCGCACACATTCACGCTCACACGGCAGTCACGACTGGTCTTAGACAAACTATTCTTGTATACACTATTTTGCTGGCATGCTCCAAGTAAAATCCCCTGCTTTGGAGGGGAATTCTAAGGAACAGGAACAGGTGTGTGAGTGTGTGTGAGAGAGTGCATGTGTATGTGTGTCTAAGTGATGAGGGTAATGTGCATGTGCAATATTGTGTTCTCCCTGACGATGTGAGGATATCAGTAAAGAGACTTGGAGGTGGAGAGTTTGTATTTAACAGATGTGCGTCGGACGGAAAAGTATTGTTCTGACGTGATGTTGCGCTCCTGTTTCCTCCCTTTAATGTGCCCTGTTGGATCTCCAGCACTAACTTCCTACAGCAAAGCCTTCTTTGGAAGGAGCACAAGTATCAGAAAGTGATCCACTGTCCTCAAACGCTGGAGCAGAACTTGTAGAAAGCGCCGACAGGAAAGAAGAAAAGAGGAGAAACCTCTTTTCTGGCAAGGCACGATAAAAAAAAAAGAAGAGGAAATGTGTAGAACTCTGTGGCCTGCTCATCCTGGGGGATGTTTTCATCTTTCTCTGTCTTCCACCCCCCCAACTCTTTTTAATGTCTGCCATTTGAGGGACTCCAGAGGGGCTGCACCTGTTTGCCTCTTGGCTAGGAGCCCCCAAATCCCTCCTCCTGCCCCCGCCTGCCACTCATGCTGCCGTGCTTCCTGGGATGGAAGAAGCGAGGGAAGGAGGGAGTGGGGAGGAGTGGTGGAGAGCGGGGTTGCGTGTAGCGGAAGGGATAGCTCGAGGGCTTAAAGGTGTCCGGGAGTAAGAGCAGAGATATAGGCACAAAGACGGGAATATAGTTTCAAATCCAAGTCCACTCCTCACTGGACTGTCCTTACTTCTGTGGAGCTTTCTTTCTCTCATGTTTTGACTCACCAAATTCTCTTTCATTTCTGTATTCACTTGTGGCTCACTTTTTTTCTTCTCTTTTCTGTACAAACCCACATCTGCTCTCTTCCCTGTTAACTTTTCTCCACAGCCTATATTTCCCTCTTCGCTCTTCTCCAATTCCCTCCCCGGCTCAATTTCTTCTACTCTCTTCATCTCCCATCTCTACTCCTCCTCTCCTCCTCTCTCCCTTCTTTCTCCCACTCTCTCTGTGATAGGACCATGTTAATCTGCAGTGACCTCTTCAGGTCACATTAAAGGTCGCCCAGCTTCACTTCCTAATGCCCCTAAGGCCACTCTTTGCCTTCTTTTCTCCGCTTACTCCTGGCAGCTTTGGAGCAAAAATAAACACTCAATTCACCAATCAACTTTTTTTTCCCATTTATTTGGTTTTACAGTAGAAAAGTATGGCAAGTTGTGACTTCTGTGTTTGGTGCTGGTTAAAGAACTCTGGTAATTCAGACGTACCCGGGTGACCTAACATGGAGTATAGGAGGATATTTTCAGTATTACTTTATAATGTATTCACTAAGAGAACACATGACTTTGGTTTAAGTGTAGCTCATGGGTCCCAGCTGATGTTTCTATCGTTGCGGTTGAAGAATTGTTTGCTGGAAGCTGGTAATAAATTATTTCAGTTTCTGATGAGGATATTCTTAAACAATATTTTGTATTAATGATGTGATGTAGTGGTTTCATAACCTTAGAGGCTTGACGTTTTAACCATTTATCTATTGTGTTGAGCAAACAATTTCAACCGTCTATCCATCACTTTTAGCTAACTATTTAGACTTCTCCGCTTCATCTGATTCTAATTTGTGGATTATACTGTATAATTTTGATTAAATTGCAATCTCTAGAGCTACTCCACAATCTTTCCACATACCCCCTGGCAACTGCAGAAGGTACCCCCTGGGGTACAAGTACCCCTGGTTGGGAATTACCGATTTAATGTATTCTTTTACGAGGTGTTTAATAAGCAGGATAACAGAATACAACAGAGCTGGTCATTTCTGCAAAATAACACTAAAATCCCTTTTCATTAGAGTTTTGATTTGCCCTGTATGCACATTTGCAGAGAGAGCTCAACGTGCTGCAACGTAAAAGAAAAAAAGACTCAAATGATCAAAAAAAAGAAGAAGCTGCAAATAGATTAAACACAAGCAAATTGAGAAACACATTCAACAATTTGACAAGCTATGAATCCTGTTGCTGAACAGTCTCTATTTTTCTTTGTTGTGCAGAACCGCGGACGCTTGGCAGAGAAACGCACCATCCCTCTTCCCCCAAACCGGGTGCCCAAGAAGGAGCTGGCCTCCATCTTCAGCAGTGACGACAGTGAAGGCAGCGAGCGAGCCAGTGGGGATCATGCCCACATCAAACAGGAGGACGAGTTGCATTACAGTATCATGAGAAAGAGGTGAGGCACCTGTGACTTCTATGGCTATGTCTTCAATGTAGTTTGAAGGACAGCGCAACCATGTTTGATATTTGGGTCCCATGTCATTCTTATTCCAGATACTGGTTAATATTACTTAATGACTAGCCTTTTTACATTTTCTTGTTCAGTAGATGCTGACACTGTAATTGCGTAGGCTTTTATCTTGCCTGAAAATGCATGAGTTGTGTGGTGAAATCATCACGAGAAGAAGATATCATTCTTCTCAAAAGTTGTCCCTTTTTGTTGAAAATGATTCATAATAATAAGTCCCTTGTTTTGTCAGATTCTGCCTGAAAGCAGAATGGTGTAACTTTTTTCTAAATGACACCTCAGATGTGTGTATTTTTTCCATCAAAAGGGATTTTAGGATATTTTTGAGGTGTTGAAGGCTCCTTTTGAGACGAACAGACAGAGAACCGTGTTTCAAAAATAAACGGAAAGCTTTTGCTCTGGGATGGGATGTGTGCGGAGCTTTGAAAGTGTTAATTGGTTTGTTGGTTTGCGTTTTGTTGCTCCTGCCAAGTCTCAGTGTATCTGTCTTGGCTTGATATTGAAAGGCTGAATCACCTGAGTCACCACTGTCTGCTTCATCCCGTGCTGTGCTTGAGAGCGGTATGATCACAGAGTGTTTGATATAAAAACATTCATAAGTCGCTGCGTCTTCATGTCATGTAATTATTCTTTTTCAGCTAATGTGTAAAGAATGTTTTCAAATGGTTATAAAATAACGTTTATTATGATATGCATTTATTTGTGCAGCACAAGTCATAATTGAAAAAGAATTTAGAGCTGAGGGTACGAATTGAGTGGAAAACACAAATGGAGTTGGTGAGACAGATTAAGATTAATAAATAGTAGTATATGTTGCCTCAAAAATACTTATTCTCTCTACTACTACTAGTCTTGTTGTTGTTGTTATTTGTTATCAAATGAGGAGGAAAGATAAATACTTGACAGAAATGTCTGTTTTGTTTCAGTACTGCCATTGTTATTTTTCAGAATCATCAAACCATAATAATAATACTACAAGTGGTATGTATTTTGAGAAATGTCAGTGGTTTATTTGTGAAATCAAAGAAATTCGCATTTTCGTGTGAATCCATAAATGGCTGTTTGACTAATTGTCAAAACTGACATTTTCCACAGTAATGGACGGAGAAGAGTGCTCACGAGTTGTACACACACAACATTGGGTTTGTCATAAAAATGTGGCACGCATTAACTAAAGTCCTCCCTGGATTCAAGTGAATAATCCTGTTCACATCTTCGTACATGCAAATACGCACATACACACACATGCAGGGTAACAGTGAGGTCACCACATTCGGATATAGAAATAGGACTGGAGGACAGCGCTCCCTCTCTCTAATGGCTTACTCTGCTATGTTACGCACACGAACTCAAAAGAAGATAGGATTAAATATTTTATTAATTAGCTCCCTTTACAGTCTTTGATCCATTTAAAGTGACAGAAATTAAGACATTTTCAATCTGGAATAAACATCACATGGATTTGTGATTACTTGGTATTTACATGACAGGCTATGGACAGATGTAATGCAGAAGCTGTTCATTGATTAACATCAGAAAGTCTCAAGCTGCATTATAAGCAGCTTGTGCAACCTCATTACAGAAGGGGATGTTTTTCATGTCTTGAGACTTGCGTGTGACACGGCGGACAGCACAGCAACTGTGAAGCCTTAAATGGATCCACTAACCTCATTTAAGAGGGCTTCCCCTCCCCCTGACACTTGTGCCGCTGGCGTGTTAAGATGATAATGAATTTAAAGAACACTTATGACTAATATGTCAGGCTTTTACCCTTTGAAAGGCGACGGACTCGCTGGAGCCGCAGCTCCGGTCTGTCCTGGGCATCCGTCTCAGCCCTGCTTTATCCCCTAGTGTGGGTCTGGACGAACGGGATAATGGGATGTCCAATCACGGAAATGTGATTTCCATTGACCGCAGCTTCGTAAGTGAGTCGTAGAAGGGTCTTAACAAATTGGATTTGGCCAATGGATGTGAAAAATACAGGGCCTCTGTGTACATGTGTGAGCGTATCTGAGCTGTCTCATCCACACATCATCAAGGCTGGCGGCAGCACCGTGTCTCACCCACTTGGTTGCTTCAACCTACCTACTGGAACTACACTCTAATCTACATCGGCATATCAAAGCGGCACATCCAAAAAATGTATCCTAACAAAATGCGTCATGCGGCAAATTAACTTTAGGTGGCATTACATTAGGAGATACTTAAGACTTTCAGCTCCACTTCAGTTTTTCAGTGGATAGTTGGATATATATAATAAAGAGCGGTTGTTTGGTTAGTTCAGGTGGCTGGTTTTGCATTAAGAGGATTTGTCCGTCAGTGTCAACAAGTGCTGCTTTCATAGCTCGTCATTCTCATCCAGACGTCCTCTCAAGTTCATTATAAAAGGATCCACCTTCTTTAACCAGATTAATGTTAATGTTCGCCGGCTTTACAGACAATTAGTTTACTTGGTCCTCCGCAGATCTTGTCCTGCTGAATAAGCACAGAGCATCTAGAGGCTGAAGTGCTGCCAAACCAGAGAGCCAACCGAATAATCATTATCACAATAAGGTGTATACAGAAGCACCTTGTGGTGTCAGAACCAAAGTCAAGTGTGGGTCCTGTGAAACACGCAGGAACGGAAAGGTAGAAATAAAATCTAGTTTTGTTATCACCTTGGTGTATTGCCTTGGTATCAGCGCTGCATATTGTTTGTATCTGATTTTTCGTTAACACTGGTTTATGAATTTCATCTCAGGGACTAAATATTTGATACCGGTACCTTCTGATTTTAGCATCTTACTCAAGGGCAAAACAAAGCTTACCTTAGTGTTTGTTTCAGTTGGCCGTAGATAACAAGGCTTTGATTGAAAAGTGCTGACTGAGAGTCTGGGTAATTACCCGCCAACCACCGTGGATTTTATAAGTTACACGCGCTGACGTCTGCCTTTCAGCCTTTCAGCCTTCTCCTTGTAGAAGGAAAAAAGAAATCCACCATACCCATTATTAACGTTCACCAAAAGAAAACAAAGGCAATTTCTCAGTTTTCCAATCACGCATGAGGACATTTGCTACTTGATCACTTGCATATGCAAATGCTTCCTTCTGAAAAATAATTAAACAAACCAAGCTGTTTGTTGTTCAGTATAATCTGACCGTCAGAGGCGGACACTGGGTCTCCTCATATAAGGGCCATCTTGTCCTGTGCTCATCCACTCAGCAGGGAGTAAAGCTGATTGACACAGGCAACATACTGAATGCAACATAACCTGCTAACATCTAATTGGTTTTGGCCTGGCATCTCTGTTTTCAGCAGCACGGTTGGATTCATTGTGGCCGTAATTTTGATAGACCTGGTTATAGCCTTGAACTGCCTTGATTGTGTTTATACCCCAGTGAAATGTAGAGCCAGTGGCAGCGTTGGTGCACATTGAGAGAAAACCTTGATGTGTTTCCTGCATGTTCATACTGATTAGTGAAATTAGAAGCAAGCAGAAGCTTGCATTCATAAACATTTAGAAGAATCTGCTTTAAAACTTTCTACCACAGTGTTGTTTCAGTCTCCTGTTACAGCCCACCTCTCTGTATGAGAACAGATTTTTTTCATGGAGCAGGATTGACTCATATTTGTTAATAGGGGCCTGCACTCAATCTGTGCAATAAGCACAGAGAGAGAAAGACACTGATGCTAAGTTAGCCACTGTATGCCTATTGCATTTGACATTTTGTCCTCTGGCTTTATTGAACAACTGTGTCATTGCCTTATGCCAGTAAGAGGTCACGGACAGTGTGAAATTACTGGAAGTGGCTCTCCCCTAAAGCACTAATTAGTGAGGTTGGAGGTTTTATAGCTTTCTAGAGGAGCTTTCCGCTTCAAGAATTTTTGGCCTTGTTTACGCGCATTTACCATGGCAACAGAGTCACAGCAATTTAGTAGTTGATTGGGCGTTGGCTAGCAGCAAGATGTTGGTTGTTTCCACGTACAGCTGTGTTTTGTCTGTTAACTCCCTATCAAAACACAGGGTCAACAAGAAGATGGTCATCATTGTTCCGGCCATTTAGTCACAGATTTGGCGTTCGCTTGAAGCGTGAGGTTCATCATTTCCACATGTAAAGAACACAGTGTTTACTATTCATGTCCTACAGTATGTTGAAATCGGCTGAAGGTGTTACGACATTTGGCCTTTAATACAGTATCTACAGTACTACAGTGCGCTCTTTGAAACAGATTACATCACACAGTGTAAATACTACAGGTAATTTCCGTTTTTAATCCGAATGTTCCTTAAATGTGAGCCAGAGGAGAAATTAACAGTAAAGCCAGCAGTGTGTGCACGGCTCACTGCAGGGGAACTCAAATGCAACATGGCGGATTTACCATATTCTACTTCCATTGTACTTTGCTTTCCTCCCTTGGCTGCCTTATCGACCTCATGTCAGCCTGTACAGCAGAGGAACAACAAGGAGAAGTGAAGCCCAAGTGAAGGCAGACTACTCTTACTTATTTATGTATCTATTTCTGTATTTATTCATTATCCCTCTGCTTGCAGGGTTCCCAGTTGTGGGTTGCCTTTCGTTCAAACTGTGAGCAGCATGACAATTGTGTTTCCGTTGCTTATAAGAATCAGACAAAACGTAAAATATATACGGAGCAGATTCATTTTCCTGTTTTAAGCCTTACGTGCCAAAAAGCATTGGTATTTCCTAAATAAAAGACTTGCATTATAGAAACTTTACTCATTCCTTCTTTTTCTCAGCATTTTGCCCAAGTCCACTTCCCATCATGCTGTGGTTGTTGAATATTACATATTACCTGGTAGTATTTGAATGTTGCTGTGGGCCACCTGTGCAGGTTGGAGGAGGCTGCGTGTCCGGGCTGTTGTTTTGAGAGCAAAAGAGGGTACACAGTGAACCTGTGAGCACCAGATGTTACACACAGCGCTTGCAACCTGTCTCTCTCTCTCTTCTCGGTCTCTCTTTCTTCTCGGTCTCTCTTTCTCTCTCTCCTCCTCCACTCCTCCACCTTCACATCCCTGCTGTCTGTCTGTCAGCACTTTCCCAGTGGTGGTGTGAGACATGGCGTCAGGGTGCCTGAGCTGCCAGCTTCTGCCAGCTCACACTGTGACCTCCAGCACCGCCACCTCAGCTCCGCGTGCCAATGCCACAGCAGGCCACTACTGGGCATTTATACTGAGTCAACAGCCTTTGCCAGGAGAAGAGTTTTTTCATGCTGTTAGGACCATTTTGAATAGTAACGCCTGCTGTAATGGTAGAAGGAGCACAACCTTTTCTTAACAAAAGAAAGAGCTCCAACAAGTGATCAGACAGACATACATTTTTAGAGAAATACTGGCCATTTTTATGGCCTTTTTAATGATGTTTTTATGGAGATGCGTATTTCAGCAATACATACTATATTTCACATTACTGTGAAAATATAGAAAAATAAGCCAAAAACATATTAAACATATGATAATATTGAGTAGCAGGGACTATGATAAGTGATATAATAAGTGAGAAAGTCAATTTAAATGCATAGACTAGAAGCATTGAACGAAAGAAGAATAAATTAAGGCTTTTTTTCTTTTCCCCCGCTTGTTCTTTGATCCCATATTTTCTGACCAAAATCAGTAAAAATGTCTAACTTTAGAAAATAAATTCACTTAAATCAAACTTATTCACCACAGATAAAAAAAAAAAATGTTTATCTTCCCCAAACTCAGTTAATGAAGAAACTATTGTTTTGGTATCAGCACCTTAACTCTGATATCATATTGGCACCAATATCACATATTTTACGTTGATAGCCAGCCCTAGTATAAATTGGATTAGCTATACAGACTTTGTGGTATCGTGTCAGTAAGGTTGGATACCAGCAGTATCCATGACAGACGTCGAGTATTACCACATATTAGTCATCCTGGTGTCTGGGTCAGTGTGTCTGTCCGTGGCCGGAGATGAGAGGCGTGGTATTGACCAGTTTAGGGATGAGCTGAGAAGTGATGATTGTCTCCGGCGTGCACCTGGGTGATAAGAAGGCAGCTCATGTCCTTCTTCGCTATCAGCCCCAACAGCTTCCACATAACCCCCCACCCATCCCCTCCGAGGCCCCCGTCCTTCCTAGCTAACCCCGGCCTTAGGAGCTCCTTAGGGAGCGCTGACTCAGGTGACTGGGTCTTAAACACCATCCCGACCCCCCCCCCCCCTCTTCATCTTCCAGGGCTTGAGTATGACCTTCCCTCCACCCAGAGGAAGAGAGGGGGAGGGGGTTGAGGGAGGGCAGAGGTGGGTGGGGATAGGGCTAGGCCCTCATTAGCCCAAGCCGAGGCGGGACAGCTCAGGAAAAGTGCGCTAATTACCCCCACTAACAATGTCCTTGCCGTTCAAGGCTTAGAGCGGCCACTTCGCCACGGGATAATAACCCCATCACCTCTTTGAGAAGTTCAGGATGGCATTATCATGATCACTTTAAATGATGGACGGAGGGTGGTGTAATAACGCAGCTAGCTGGTTGATGGATATGGCTGCAGTTTCTCACAGTGGAGTGTGTAACTGCAGTGTGTGTGATGTGTGTTTTGCTGGAGTCACTGGGTGACACAGATACCTTATTATGACTTTAAGCACAATTTAAGAAAACCCTGCATCTCATTTTCTTTTTGAAGAAAACCATTGGGCTCTGAAACGCGGATAGCTTCTAATTTTAGCAATTTACACTCTAAAAAAAGAAGTCTATCATTAGCAAAGAGTTTCAGTCGCAGTCCAATCAAGCGTCTCCTTGCTTAGCAACCAGTGGCGACTGTTTTGTCTGAGACTGTTTTCTGACTCATTGGTTCTCTGTGACTGATAGGTGACTGGTGGAGCCAGCATTAGGCCCTCCACGCTTTCCTTCATCTTCTCTGTTAGCGTGTGGAAAACAGCTTGGCGGCCGACAGCCTGACATTACAGCAGGAGCCTGTAATCATGGGACTGTAAAAACCCAAATCCAGCAGCCGCAAACAGTGTGGCCTCGTCATAGTGGTGGCAGCTAAGAACCATTCACCGCTTCTGTCCCATAAACTCTGCTTGCCGTGTCATACCAGACCCCCTTCATAGATGATTCTGCATTCAATAAAGTTGCCAGTTAAGCCTATAAATGAGATTCCCGCAGACACAAGAGGATGCTGATACCATCAAACTGACATGTTTAAATACTGCATGTTTTTAGGCTTGCTTTGTGGACAAAATGATAGTGTACATGAAGTTTCCTATTCTTTTGGGCTTCGGGACGCTCTTCTATGTAGCGTACATTTCACAGTCATTTAACTGTAAATTATATTTGGACCGTAACCCAAAAAATATTCAACCCTGTACCTCTCCTACCACACAAGCTGTTTGCCATTACTCTACACTGGTACTGCACGGTTGCTATACTCCCCTCAAACTCTAAGCGCCTATTTCCCATCATTATGCCATTTAATGCGATCAGGATGGTAATCAGATTGCAAATGAAATACCTCCATGACACAGTTGTTTGGGTCCACTGGTGTGGGGAGGTTGGAAAGGCGGCTGGTGGAGGACAGAGTGGCTCCAACCAGATCTGGGCTTAATCGGTTAACCCTCCTCCTGCTCCTCTTTGGGTGCTGAAGGGCAGGACAGAGGGGTTTGAGAGACTCTTGTGGACTCCTCCTGTTGAAACGTAGGCATGACAGTAGAAAAAAAGATCTGAAGCCCAGTATCACATAACACAGATTCACTGTCTTTTAAATATTACATTCATACAAAGTAAGTAAGACCGGTTCAAGGATTGTTTGATATTCTGTTTTTCATCGTCTGTCTTTTTACATTATTCAATTGCCATATTTCTCTAAAACAGCAGTTGGCGGCCCTGAGTTAAAAAAAGCCATAATCAGGTTTTAAGCTGCTAAACTACTTATGAGTTGTGAATATGTTCGTTAATACATCTTAGTGTGAAAGATGAGTAGGGATGAGACCCAAAAGTGCTAGTTGCGGTATTCTGTCAGAGTGTATTACACACCTCAGAGCTAAGAGCCGGTTGACAGGACAGCCACTTGTAGCAGCTGAGTCTGCGTGGAGGTATGCATTTTTGAGAGGACAGTGCTGTCTTGATGGAGGATTTCCGCGGTGAATAGTGTGTGAAATAGTAAGAATGTATGCGCTGCTGCTTTATCAAACACCAGTTTGCATTGCATTGTGGAATTAAGTTGGTTTGAGGCTGCTTTTAAATGTGTTAAACATCTAAGTGTTAAAGCTCTCTTTCCTGTGTGTGTGTGTGTGTGTGTGTGTTACAGTCGTGACAGTGACCTCTCGACAATCATCTCCAACCTGCACCACACCAGACAGCACGGCATGCCCGAGGGCGAGTCAGCCTCTGACCACAACACCAGTACTGGACACACAGGTAGGACCCCCAGTGATGATGCACGTGTGTGTGTGTGTGTGTGTGTGTGTGTAGAGGTTTGTCAGGATGTCTTCTTTCTTTAAATTTCCTTTTTCATTCTTTTTCTCTTTCTTTCTTTCTTTCTTTCTTTCTTTCTTTTCTTTTGCATCCAGGCTGATAATATATCCCCTTTTACATCTCCCGTAACATATGTAAACGTTCCATTACCCATTTAATTTACCCTAATTTATGTGATTTGGGGGAATTTAACATAAGCCTTTTACTCATTCCTGAAGGTCGCTCTCAAGTTGATTACTTAATGTTCTTCCCACATTCTCTGCCGCTCTCCAGGATTTCTGTTAAACCCTCTGTTTTAAATTACCTCTGCATAAATAGCTTTGTTTGCCATTAATCCTGTTTCATGTAAGCAGAGGAACCATGGTGTGCATGTGCTAAGCGCTTTTCTTACAGCTTACAGACAGAACACAGACAGAATTTAATCATTTAATTGTCAAGTAGCTTATATGAGGATATTGTGCAGCTAAACATATGTTTGTAAAACAGCCTCTGAGGATATCACTATTCAGCGATCAACCTCCTGTACTGGATGTTTCTGCCACACTGTGTTAGTTGCACCTATTTTCATGACACATGTTTGTGTCGTGTCCTGAATCCCAACAAGGTATGATTGAAGGCAACAAAGCTTTACAAGCAACGCAAACACATATTCATATTATTGCACATTTTATTTTTTAATACTTATGGAATTGGTTTTTAAGTGGTATTATAGTCACACTTAGGTCCTAATTTCAGTGGATGACTATGAACTTTGTCTCAACTCTGATGTTGGTACTGATTTTACAATATATTTCAATGTTGTTTTAGGCTCTTTTGTTATTATTATTATTATTATTTTTACCACGCTGAAATGTTTGTCAGGATGTTTTTTCTTGCTCTCCCACATGGAAGTCAGTTGAATTATAGTAATCATCATCAATGTAAACTATAATTGTTAAGATTTTTTTCAAATAGCTCCTGACTCTTGCCGACAGGATAAAAATGTGCTGAATTGATTACATTGTATCAGCGAAACCAAATACATTTTTAACATGAGTTTTCTTTTTATCAGTGAAAACCATACCCTTGCTGCACCATTGCCCTGGGTTTGACCCTGTCCCTTCTTATAACATTAGCCAGAGGCACAGCTAGTGCCATAATCAGTACAGACCCAACACCTCCATACCCTCTCTCTGTGTGCTCATCTCCTCTGTCTGCCAGACTAATTTTCCATACGGTGCCTGTGATATCAGTCGGGGTGGGTGGATGGTAGAGGGCATTAGACTGCTCAACCGCCAGGCCAGCCAGTGTTTTAAACCCTGGTTTGGGACGGATTTCAACCCAAATACTGGCCTAATCAGCTGCTAAACTTAATGGAGAAATCAGAGCCCTGAGTAGTTATCTTAATGGAGGAAGACACAAGGGGATAGAGGTGAGTGGGTGGGGGTTGATGGGGGAATGGGTGAGCAAAGTGTTGCCTTCGCCAAGGGGGGCCCAAGACCCTAAAATCTGTCCGTTTGAGCATTAAAGGGAGATTTAACAGGCTGCCTAAGCGGCTCGCTCCGTGTCTGTAAACAAGTCCAATCCGATCAGCCACTGGCTCTAATTCTGTCTGCCAGTGAAATTAGACGCACACGCGTTCTCAAACACACAATTACACACAAATAACACATAGTTATACAGATGCATGCCCACGCAAAATCAACACAGGTTCAAATTGGTGTCGAAATACATAGGTGGGTGTAATGTGTGTGACGTTCTAGAGCAGTGGATTATTTGACTTTGAGAGAGATGAGACGGTGAACGCAGCTCGCTCTCTACGATATTGTGTTGATTCTGTTCTGTCAGTCAACTCTCCTATATGACTTATCCTCCAAAAGTGTTTGTCATTCAATGAACTGTGGAGGGAGAGGATCTTAGAGACAGGGAGCAAGGCAGGAGAGGAATTAAGGATAAGAGAAAGAAAAAGTCTGCAGCAGAGATGCAGTGATGGAAGAAACATTTGGAAATGGAGAGACAGAGGAAAGAGAGATGAATGAGTGCGGTGGTGGTATCAAGGGAGGGCAGGCGGCAGCTATGGCGGCGGACGGCTCTGTGTGTGTGTGTGTGTGTGTGTGTGTGTGTGTGTGTGTGTGTGTGTGTGTGTGTGTGTGTGTGTGTGTGTGTGTGTGGGTCAGGAGGAAAGGGAAGCAGGCTTGCTGGGTCGTCTCTGCGCCGGAGTGGGCCGTTAATTAAATCTGAGGGACAGACAGGAGGGCTGCCTCCCTCCTTCTCTTTCCCCTCTCCATCCCTCCCTCCCTCCCTCCCTCCCTTATTCGCTCTCTCACTCCCCAGCCGCTGGCTATTCAGAGGCTCTGTGAGAGGTGGAGGGGAGGGAGGAGGGTGGAGGGAGGAGGGAGGGCAGGGGCGCCGACGCTGAGAGTCTGGCTGCCTGTGGAGACTGTAAACCGTGGCTCTGCGGTCAGACCGGAGACTCAAACAGGCAGATAAGGTGTTTTTGGACCGCCACTCTCCGTCTCCTCTGCTCCCTGCACTCAGACTCCCAGAGGCAGTTACTGTGTGTGTGTGTGTGTGTGTGTGTGTGTGTGTGTGTGTGTGTGGTTGGGGGTTGTTGCAGTGGTTTGGGGCTTGAGCACATTTTTGTGTGTGTGCACCTTTCCGTGTGTGGTTTTAAATGCCTGGTTTTAGATGTTTGCTTGCGTGTGAATCTGCAGCCCAGCATGTTTGTGCAAGACCTTTTTTCTTTCAAGCTGATTGTGAGTGAGGATTGCTTTTAAAGTATTACCAGCTAGTTATTACACGATTAGCATAGAAAGGCAATTCTAAACAAAAGTAAACACTCCAGGATTTCTGATGATATTAGCTCTGTCATACAGAAGCAAAAAGGGAAATGTGGGTTGTAAATATTTTAAAACATCCCACTGAGTAATAGGAATGTAATTGTACTGCCATAACAAAATGGCTTCTCAGGGTTATTGTTCATAGAGAGATGCTAATGCTTCTGTCAAAGATAAAATTCACAGATAAAACCAAAATAAATGTCTGAGTAAATAGTACATATTCTTCCTTTCAGAGCACTCAAAAGAAACAAAATCCAGAAAGTCCTGTTTATGTTTCTTTATCATGTCTGCGCCATCTTTGCTCAACGGTCATTGTATTTGTTTTAGTTTTTTTTGCATTTCATTTCACATATGTACTTTGACACTTTTATCCTTGAATTTTAATTTAATTTGACTTTTTTTTATTTTTGTCAAACTACTTTTTCTGTTCAGCCCTGACATTTACATTAAAATAACACTTGACAGCATTGTTACATTTTCAGCACTGACAACAGTTAGTGAACTTGTAAAAATGTTGTTACCTACATTTTAGATAAAAGTATCAAAATGATTTCATGATGCCTTTAAAATAGCCTTTAATAACCTGTGACTTGATTTGATAAGAATATTGATATGTATATTCTAGCAAGAAACGGTTGCATAGCAAAGAGCCGCTGTTTCTGGAAGAAGATAGAGGAATGCTGGACACAGACAGATTACACAAAGACAGCAGCACATTTAAGAATGGAGGACACCAGTTGATTAAAAACGTAGATATGTTTATTATTTTGAATTTCCTTATTGGAAAGATTTCATTGTGAGGTGTAAGTTACACTCAGCTCCGAAACACGAAGAAGATTATTTTGCGTCCAACCATGTTCTTAACATTTTGATTAACTTGACACATTTAAAAGTGAGTGGCGCTGTACAGTTCTATCTTTCATTAGAGAATCATTTAATCCCACTATAATTTAGACGATGTAATTAGTCATTTACAATTGTTTCTCAGTAACTACTGTAACGATGGCTGTCTCAGCCCGTAATTAACTAAACCATCCCCACCTGTGGACAAGGCGATTTTTACTGGGAGGCCCAGTGTACCCGACAAAAGCTGCATAAATAACCTGTAGGTTTAGTTTTTAGTGTGTTGCAAAGGGAACATTTATTTATACGTCACAGATTTTCACTTTAAGGTCAGCCTGTGACCGTTGACTACCCATGATTTCCTTTCTTTTTCTTCTTCAGTTGTGTTCTTCATCCCTCCGCCTCTGTTAATTTATCTCCTCCTGTTGAAAACACTGAACATGACAAACAGAGAAGCAGTGTTACTGTGTGTGTACATTTGCACGTGTTGGAGGCGGCGCATCCTCTCCTCAGCGTGAGCAGAAGCGCCTCTTTCCCCTTCTTCATCATCCACCCCCGTTCCTCCCCCATTCCTCCCCCATCCTTTCCTCCCTCTCCCAGCTGCATTGGCCTGTAAGCCAATCAATGGCAGGGCTTTCAGGGCCGGCGGAGGCCCCGGCGCACGGAGGGGGATCAATAAGTTATTAGCACCATTCTGTCAGCTGTAATGTGGAGATTGATCGGGGGGCTGCGGCTGGCGGCCCACCCCACGTCCCCGCCTGTCACTCCCCCCTTCTCTCCGCACAGCCCCCCCTACCCGGCCTGATAAAGATGACAGATTAACGGAGTAAGAGAGGAATTAAGGAGTCTGGCTGTCTGAGCTGTCACCACGCTCCATGGGATGGAGAGTGGAGAGGAAGAGGACTAAAGTTTGAGGGAGGAGAGGAAATCAGAGAGGAAGAAAGAAAGAGGAATGCCTGCCTGATGGTTCGCCCTGGTGGTGTCACATAAAAGAGAAGGGGTTTAGGTCCTGCTGTTTCCTCTTTCTCTATCTGTCCCTCTGTTTTCATCCCTCCTTTTTTCTCAGTGGGAGGAACGGCAGATAAGGAGGAGGTTAACCAGCACGGAGGAACTGAGGCAAAGACTAGAATATTGGGTGGTCAAAAAGAAGTTAGCCTGTAGTGTAGACTCTTTGTAGAATGACAAAAACAGGGGACTATATCAAAGCAGCTAATGCTGATTGCACATCATTGTTGCACTTTTTTGACAGTTAAAATCACAGTCAACTCCTGACTCCATAACCACTAATTCTTTAGCAATATTAACATGCAGGTGGTAGGGTAATGCCTGGGGTAGCAAACTTGACTGTACGCAGTGTTAGTGGGAGTAAAAGGGTTAGCATAGACTCTAGCAGAGCTCAGAGTTCGGCATTAAAAGGGAGCGGCGGTGCTCTAAGAAGCCCCATTTAATTGGCTTTAAAAGCTTTCCGCCCTCAAATCTCTGGCCCTCGGGCACTCGGCTCAGGAGACGCGGTGTCTTGAGTGAGGTGGGCTCAAGAGACGACTCAAGTGTGTGTGTTTGATCATGAGAGGCGGTGTGTGTGTGTGTGTGTGTGTGTGTGTGTGTGTGTGTGTGTGTG
>CALSBV010010214.1:4579890-4601685 GCA_943590825.1 Bovichtus diacanthus
ATGAGCCCACCTTGCATCTGTGAATCTGCCTATTTTCAGTTTCATGCTAAAACTAGTTAAGTGTTTTTGCCTCCACTTTTTATAGCATGTTAGTGGTTTGCCAACAAAATGCACAGATCGGGCAAAAAGAAAGACACACACACACACACACACACAAACACACACGCACACAGCCCCAGAGCAAAACGACTAAAGTCTGCCACTCCTCCCTTTTTTTAAAATTGCCTCCTATAAAAGGAGGAAGAGAGGGAGGAAGGGAGTGGAGGGGAGTGTCAGACACACTCTCTCTCCCCTTCTCTCTCTGTCTCGCTCTCTCTCCGTCTCTCTCACTCCCCGTGATTAGGCCTAATTATGGTGGCCCAGACGCCTGGCAGCCCCAGTCATGCAGCTTTAATTGACCGTTATTCATCTGCGGGCTAACGCTAGGCGAGGGGGGAAGAAAGGGAGGGAGTATCAGAAAGGGGGGTGGGGGGGGGTGATGGGTGTTTGGCATGCGGGAGCCATGGCGGGGGTGGATGGGAGTTTTGCGGGCGCCTTAGTGTAGCCTAGTGGAACTGCGCGTCGCAAGGCTAATTGCTAGCCCCGAGGGATTAGGCCAGGTGATTACACACTGGGCGGTGTAATTACATAAGCAGCGGCTAGCGGGGCCCCGGCTCGCGGCTCCGGGGTCACGCGCCGTAGCCCTCACCCAAGATTAATTGGAGCTGCCACTGGAGTGCGAGCCACCGCCGGAGAGAGCGGTTATACGATTAGCATTAACATTTCAGCGGCGGAGGCGATCGATGAATGGTTTTCACCCCCTCATACACCACCACCCTCTCAGTACTGGCTCCAACCCCCCCTCCATCTCATCTCCCCGCTCTTGTATGCGTGCCCTCTCCCTCCTTGCAGTTCCTCCCTCTCTCCTTTTCCCTCACCATTTAGTGAGGCGGGAGACATGCAGGCGCTACCTAATTTGAACACAGTTGCAAAACAATATTTGCGGTTTGCATCCGTCCCAGTGTTGGTTTTGATTTTGTTGTTTTCCTCAGCTTGTTCCCCATGTATGCTTTTGCGCTGCGGCAGTCACACACAGCTGAGCTCTGATTGGTGTGATAGCAGCACCTCAGGAGGAAAGAAACGACAGACCGGAGAGTGAAGAGGAGGGTAGCAAGAGAGTGAGTTCAGGAAAGGCCCCGGAACCAGCTGTGGTTTGAGACAGTGAGCGGGCGGAGAGCATCATCATCCACACTTTGACACTGTCAAATGGTCAAAGTGCAGATGCCTCACTCTTCTGACAGCTTTTTATCTGTTTTCCCTCAACCATTTCCCTGCACCCATGAAGATGTGCAGGAAAGAAAAGATTACAATGAAAAAAACGAAGTGGGAGAGAAACTGAAATAAATACAAAGAGGCTGAGGATGAGATGGAATGATGAGGAGGGGAGAGAGAAATACAGAGGTGAAAGAAATAAATGTGGGGGAAAGAAAAGAGTAAACAAGACAGATTTTCAGAGGTCATAGAGAAGTAGAGAGAACAGAAAAAAAAATGTGGTTAAGACAGAACAAGAGGCGGAGAGAGAGGGAGAAAGGTGAGAGGCGCCTTTCCCCCTCAAGGAGGACAAAAGACGAAGCCAATAATGGAGAGGCCTTTTCAGAAGCAGAGGTTGCAGGACGCTCCATCTTTTCACCGGTTTCAATGCAGCCTAGAGAGTGAGAGGGAGGCAAACGGAGAGGAGGGCGTAAAAAAGGGAGAGAATAGAGAAGGGATGAGTGTTAATTAGAAGGTCCTTCAGCCCGTGGCCCCGGTCAAGACGCAGGGGCCGCCCCAGCTGTCGGAGCATGACACACTGGCATTGTGCATTCAGCCCTCATTATGTGTGTGGGTCTAGAGTTGTGTGTACGTGTGTGTATTTCTGTGTATGTACCGTGTGTGTGTGTATGTGTGAGGCGGCAGTGGAAGGAAAGGCTGCAGTCCAGGGTACAGCAATGGCCAGCGGCGCTTGCTGCGGCGTGACAAGACTGATGAGGCACTGGGGCGACACGGGGGCCTCTGGAGCTCCACTGATAAAAAAAATACACCGCATACATTGGTGTGGCAGCATGCACACACGCACGAAGAAAGAGTTGAGATGTACTTAAGACTATTCTTATAACGTAGGAAATCACATATTATCGACCCCTCCACGCTTAATGCTTTTGTCATTTGAAAGCATCCAGTGAAATCCAAACTGAACTTAATGTTTTTTTACATTTGTGTCCACAGAGAGCTGTCCCACCCTCCACCCCTGCTGTCCCCTCCAACTGCCCCTCACATCGCCTTAGGACCTCACCTGCGGCCTCCTTTCCTGGGCATACCCTCTGCTCTTTGCCAGGCCCCTGGTGAGTCATAAATCATGCTCCGGCAAAAAGAAATAATACAGGGTTTCTGCAGCTTACGGCAAGGGAAATTTAAAACTTTTAAAGATTTAATTTTTTTTTTTTAATGCCACTCTGAATGAAACACCAACTTTACAATAACCAAAATTAAAGAAAACAAAAACCTGAAATCAACTTCTTACGGTTAGGGATAATTTTGCCCAAATGTTTATTGTAAAACATAAAATATGTCATTAAAGAAAAAGGAAATATTAATGCACAGTACCATTGGGCATATGTATACACAACAAATATATATTTTTTGATATGTAGGGAATGTTCCATGGCTATATATCCAACCAGAGGATTCAATTATATATTTAAACATTTCATAAGAGTACAGTAGTAGCTGGATATTACTTTTAAAATAACATTTGGCAGAGTTGGCCTTTTTAACATTTGGCATCTTGCATGTTATTTGCTTACAGGTATGTATTTTCTTGATGTTTCTCTCACAGGTTATGGTTTCCTCCAACCAGCTCAAGCTGAGCTGTTTGCTCGGCAACAGGAGATGCTGAGGAAGCAGAATCTGGCCAGGTGTGTGTGTTGTAATGTTATAGTATGTAGCCCTGTATAATGGTAAATAATGACAGCCAAAGTCTATGTTTTGGGGCATGGGTTTATTGTAACGTACAGCAAAGAGTAGCTTCAAGGCTGAAAGTTTTTTTTTTTTTTTTGGAGAGAGCAACTTGTAGACACAGTCGTATGTTTTTAATATACACCCACGAGCAGTGTTGTAAATGTGAAATACTGTAAAATTTGAAACATTTGGCCTGTACGTTTAATTCCGTGTTTCACCGCCTTAGATTTGAGATGTCAGCAGAGCTGCTGAGACAGAAAGAGTTGGAAAGTCTCCACCAGCGGCAGCAGCAGCATCGTCTTCTGGGCTCCGACCCTTTGGGAGCTCTACCTCCTGGCATGCCCCCCGACCATCCAGCCCTGCGGAGCCTCCACGACATCCCAGAAGGCCATCCTCTCCGTGAGGAGCTGGCCCGCCGCTCAAATGCAATGTTGGTGCTTCGCCATGGGGCTGCCACACCCCTCCTAACCCTCAACCACCACCAGCATCAACAACCAGGGCCACCCTCCACACCCAAAGACACCCTGGCACAGAGATCCACTGCTGGGCCAGATGCTGAATCCAGGAAGGCCCCCCGCAGGGCCCCCCAGACACCGCTCCATGCTGGGGATCACACACGAGGAAGAGAGGACCGAGGGAGAGAGGGAGACAGGGAGGTGCAGGATGAGGATATGAAGGACTCGGACAGCGAGACAGAGATGTGTGAGGAGAGGCAGGACAGTGTCGGTGCCAAGTCCAGCAGTAAACCTAGGGACAGGGAGAGAGCCGGGGGTAAAGAGACTGGCAGCAAGGGAGTGTGTGACAGTGCCAAGGAGACTGGAGAGAGCTCAGGCAGGCTGAGCGCCCCTTGTAGTTCAGCAGGTACCGAGTCACCCAGTCGCCACCTTTTCACCCCCGGACTGGGCAAGGCTGATGTCAAGTACCACCTGCCACCTGGGTTCATGCCACCGCTGCCTGCTCTTCACGCCCAGTCACTGCCCTTTGGATTCCCCTACACCAACCCCTACTTTCACACGGGTGAGAGACTCGCACACACAAACACACATAGCAGACATGTGAAGCCCATTAGCGTCACTCTTTGTGTGCGTGTCTCCAATGTTGAGACCTCTCCCTGTTAGGGGCCCTGCTTCTGACCCCGGTGTGACCTCATGCACACCAGCAGCAGCGCAGCCACGTGGGCAGAAAGGAGGGGGCTCTCTGCTTGCATACACAAGATTACCACTTACTAACTTTATTCTACAAATCACCAACATGAGCAGCTTAATAACTGATTCATCCATAAATCTCAACAGGAAGTTTTCCGCACCAATTTTGATTATCAATTTATAGTTTATGAAGCAACGTTGTCAAACACTCACTGGTTCCACCTTCTCAACGTGAGGATGTGCAGCTTTTTTCAGTTTCATATTATTACTAATTAAATATCTTTGGGTTTCTGACTGTCGGTCACATACAACTCAAACATTTAAATGACATCATGGGCCCTGAAAAATTGTGGCAGGCATTTTTCATTGTTTTCTAACATTTAATAAACTGAACTGCCAACTTAACATACTGGTAAACCACATATTGACTGATAATAAAAATAGCATTACTACTTGGTCAGATGGAATTGTGTCAGTAATCTGTCTCATTTATTTCTTAGATTAAAAGTTTTCTTCTCAAACTAAAAACTTCTTTGAGCTGCATTTTTAGAAAACACGTCAGTACTTTCTTTAGATGTCTCCAAGCTTGCAATTTTCAGGTTCTGCATCACAAATGGCAGCACAATCCTCAGTCTAAATAGCAACTTTGTACCCGGTCTTTATATTGACACATCATTTTCACCCACTGCTGCTCTTTCAGGCTCTGTGGGAGGTCTTTTCATGGATGGGGAGGACTCAGCCACAGCAAACCCTGTGGAGGACATCAGCAAGTGGAGTGTGGAGGACGTGTGTGGCTTCATAAGCAGCCTGGCCGGATGTGCTGAATACACACAGGTGAGGACATAGGGAGAGGGAGGAGAGAGAGGAGGGTGGCCAGGGGCAGGCTGACTAACCATAGAAGAAGAAGAACAGTGACCAAAATATAATGCATACTGCAACACTACCGGAGTACTTTCAATAGCATCTCATTATGTTGAGGTAGAAGCACTAAACCTGCAAACCGGTTTGTTTTAAGTGTATTGTGAATGTGTGTGGATGCATCAAATGGTCATGTTCGCAATTGCAGCCATATTTGTAGCCTGTGTGTGAATGAAATGTGTATGTGTGTGTATGGACATGTATTGTTCCAAAATGATATATCCAGGATTTGAGAAAGGTGAAGCAATCTTATTTATATGGATCTTCAACAAAACATTTGAAGAACAAAAGTAGTCGCTGCGATCATTCTCTCTGTGGTGTGAAGCGATTCCTTCCTAGTGTGACTCCACTGTAACAGTTGACAAAATCCACAGTCCTTGATCCGTGCAAACATTATTTGCAAAGTGTATCTGAAGTTAATATGAGGCTTCAACTGTCTGAGTCAGCCTAGTGAAGTGTGCGTCTCTTTAAAAATACTAAGTCTGGGTATGAAATTCCGTCTTATTAGCAGCAGAAGAACTGACAAGGTTGTGGAATTTGTCTCTTACACTGAAGTCACGCTAGTAAGAGATTTCTTATGGCCATGTGAATATCTTTTAAGAGATGACATACTGCTCAAAGGGATTGTCACCCCAAAATAACCTATTTACCCGCAGTGCTAGTTATCAATCTAGATCTTTTTTGGTGTGATTTGCCGAGTGTTGGAGACATCGGGCTTCTCTCCTATATAACTATAACTAGATGGTACTTGGCTTGTGGCGCTGAAAGTGTAAAAAAAAATTAAAAAGTATACATTTGAAAAACTCAGCAGCATCTTTTTCCAGAAATAATGACCCGTTTACACGAGATAACTTGAGCAGTGTCGTGTCGGAACTATTTTCTTTCTAACAAACTACACCGCATCACAGCACATCTACGTAGCACCACTGAGCTGTAGCGAGAAGGACGCCATTTATGTTAACATCCATGCGCGGTAATATGGTTTGTGGGTGTAGTTTGATGGAAATAGGCCTATGCAAATAGTCTTGCATAGCCAAACCCAACGGGTAACAGGAAAACTATGTATTTTGGGGTTGACTGTCCCTTTAAGACCCTATGAGACAACATATTTTTTACTCAACTGCATCCACTATATTGTAAAAATGTTGAATGATAATCTTCAGCTATTTGTTTCCCTCTCAAAATGGGTACGTAACATTTTGGAATAGAGTCGCTGTTTTGTAGGTTGTGTGAATGAAGTGTGTCGAGTGTGTTTCTGTGTCGGGGCTGTGGCTGAAGCGGCTGTCTCTCCGCCAGGTGTTTCGGGAGCAGGCCATTGATGGAGAGACATTACCGCTGCTCACTGAGGAGCACCTGCTCAACACCATGGGACTAAAGCTGGGGCCTGCGCTCAAGATCCGCTCACAGGTACACACACACCACAGACCTGCGTGTGTGTTTGTGTGTGTTTGAGTGTGTGTTTCTGTCCATAGGCCTATGACTAACTGCTAGCGTAGCATAGATGATTCCCTTAAAGTAGCCAGCCCCAGACTGCAGCCTCTCTCTCTCTCTCGCCGTTAAAATCAAGTAAACAGCATTATTCCATCACACAATACTCAACAGGCTGTACTGACAGTCCTCTCGTCTCCTCAGGTGGCGCGGCGTGTTGGCAGGCTTTTCTACATGACTGGATTCCCGCTGGCGTTCCCGTTTCCGCCTTCTGCCGCACTGCGCCCCCCAGAGCGTGATCGGGACCCCCTCACAACGCCATCTGACACCCCCCTGCCTCTCTCTCTGTCCCTAACCCACAGACCCACCTCCACCAGCAGCAGCTCCTCTCCGTACAGCGGTCCCACCCCAGGGTGCTCTTCACCCAAACAAGAAAACGGTAACTGCTCCACGGTCGTGGGAAGATACGAGGCCAAAACTCCTTCGTAGGAGAGGCAGGGGTGAGGAGGGCAGACCGGCCTCAAAACTAACCTCGACCCGGAGAGATCGACTCCCCCCCACCGTGGGACCTTTTTACGCTGAAATTTAGGGGACAATATTTGACTGGAATAAAGACAATTGGACCGTATCCGACAAACTAATCAGCTTCTAAGTTCCTCTGCAGTGGCTATAGCAGAGCAGAATCCAAACAAACTGGGTTGGAAGGGAGACACGTGAAGCGACAGAGGAACGGAGAGAAAAAAAAGAGGAAAAGGAGACAGCTGGTCACAGACAGCCTGCCAAAAAAAAAAAGGAGCGAAGCCTTGCCACAAATGCGACATTCTTGCAAGTCAGACAGTCAGACGCTAGCGGAAACTCTTCCTTCCTTCCTGGGCTGGAGGAAGCTCTGCTCACTCACTTTCTTTATCTTGTCTCCGTCTCTCTCACCACAAGCCCTGCAGAACCCAGGAATTAAAAAAAGGAGACGCCGCTCCCCTTTTTCCCTCTCCCTCGTTAGTTGAAGCATATGCTGAGCAGCACCAGATCTGACCAGCTCCCTCTTATCACTGCAACTATGCATTCCACTGTCCCGATACCAAAGATGACCGGATGTGTGGAATTGAAACCATGTTTCACAACGTGTCTGCTTCTTTTTGCATTAATGTCTCAGAGAAAGACTGGTCCAACAGGGAAATGCTAGGCTAGTGCCTCACATGATGGACTGTATTTGAGGTGACAGAGCTGTCATTTTACTGACATACAAACGCTTAGAAATGTTGGTGAAATGGAAAAGCCTCAATGGCGGCTTACGTCATTGTATGCTTGTGTTGACTACTGTGGGAGGTAGGAAGAACATGCAAAATTGTACAGAATCATGTTTAAGATGAAAATATCCTGAAGGTTACATACGTGGTACTTTTACTTTTTGTTAAATGTAGTTGCACGAATAAGGTTTTCTTTACTAAAGAAAAATGTGACTTGCTGAACTTTGGTGGTACTTTTGTTCATATTCTTTTGTTCTGCCATTTTTTTTTTTTTTAAAGTGTAATATTAAAATATTCTCCAATCTCAAATGCTACTTCAGCATATAAATATGAGAAAAAAATTATTTATAGGACTTTTGATGTAGTAGATAAAGCAGATTATGATATGTATTATAATTAGCCCTTAAAATGGATTCCAAAGATACTTTTACTTTGTTTTTCTCTTGGTTGCAAGGAAAAGAAAAGGCACAAAGCTCTTAATGCAAATGTTTTGAATTTGTTATGGATTTCTTTTTTAATCTACGCAAGCAATGAATTAAAAAATGGTCTCTAGATTTCCCTTCAAAAATGTTGTCTTCATCCTATTTTTCTATTCACCACACAGGTGAAATAAATCCTAAAGAAATTCCCTTTTCTCCTGTGTTTGTGTGCCTGCGTCAACGTATATAGACCATTTCCTCCTCAGGTGTTTGTGGTTCTTCTGTAAAAATGTGCAGGAGGGAGTATGCGGTCTCCTGATGTGTGTGTGTGTGTGTGTGAAGGGGGGAGGGGGCACAGTTCAGGTCAACACCAGCTGTCAGAGTGTGAGGTTCAGCCGCAGGCCAAGGCCTCCCTTGCCTGTGGGGATAAACCTGACCCTCCACATCCACCCACACATGCAGGGCCAGAACCAGCCCCAGCCCCCGCTCACACTTACCTTCCACCTTCAAAGAGTTTAGACTGAAGCAGTACGCTCTGCTGGGACTTCCCCTCGCTTTAGGCTGGGCCTCTGCACCACAAGGTCTGTATACACTGAAAACGGCTACAGAGGAAAAGTGACGACAAAAAATGTTTATCAAATCTCCCTTGACGTTTAAATCCATGTCAAACAACACCCCTGCCCTGTATTGTACCACCAGTGAATGCATGCAATAATTGTTCACCCAACAAAAGCCAGTATCACCTTAATATAGTGGGGAATGCTGGCGATGGGTGCAGTGAGGTGGAGAAAGAAAAAGGGGTTTAAGTTGGAGTAGGAAAGCCGTGTCTGAGCATGTGAATACACAGACACAGAAGACAGTGGTCTGGGCGGGGGGTGGGTGAGGAGTTGGCACAGAAACAGACCAGCCTGTGTTGCTGCTCTACCACCTGGGCAGAGAGTCTTGGCACACCATCAGACGCCACCCTGCCAGCCTGGCACAGCACTGCTGCCTCAGGGCTCAACACCCGCCTCTCTGAACCCCTCCTCCTGGCCGGCACGGCCTCACGAAGCCTGCGGCTCCGTACAGGTGTGGACTTGTGCATCAACATGCATGTTCACGCTTCAATTAATTAGTGTTTTAAAAAAGAAAAAGAAATTAAGAAAAACAATCTGGATTCTTTAATAGTTTTTGTACATGTTTGTACTGTACAGGTGAAGTAATACAAAATTCAAAAGCAAGGAAAATGGCAAAAGGTCCAATATTATTCTAAACATAGATGGGTGTGTGAACCATGAACCTCAGTCGTCATCAGACAGCTCCAGGTCCTCCACCAGATCCTCGTCTCCCTCTGCCAGCTTTATGAGAGCAGCGGAGGACAGCGGCTCAGGAGCAGCGGCGGCCCCTTCGTCAGCATCGTCATCTACAATACAGACAGCAGGCACTTTAACTTCATTCAGCAACATGGTAAATGTATGAAACCCGGCATGTATCATGAGGTAGACATCTGGATAATCTGTGCACAGATTATCAAAACTCGAGGAACAGTTAGAAATCTTTCCTATGATATTTTGAAATGTTTAAGCAACATAACATCTCATGTTTACTTTAAATACAGCTTAAACACAAATTCTGGGTATAAAATGTGCCTGACGCTTCCTCCTTGCCTCACGGTCGGCCATGCTTGCTGAAAAAGGGGGTGGGGCTCTACTGCAGTCTACTTTAGATGATGTGGAGCACTGTGATTGGCTTACAGATGTCGAATCTAATCGCAGTTAGACATCCTAGAAAAGTTATTCCCCTTGGAATGGAGAGGGGATCTGAACAAGTTCATCTAAAAATAATGTCTTAAATCAATCTCTCAAATATCTTAAAAATGCTAAGAAGTATGGAAGTATGATTTTATAAATCGTTTTTTTCCTGACAATTAAAATCAAAAAATATTTCGGACATTTATTTAAAAAATATACTAAATGCCTCTGGCGTCAACGTCACGCAGATGAACCAACAACACTCACATTTAGTTTATTGTTGCAGATGCACGGTCTGCTGGCGAGCAACATGGGGAAATATTTTATGTTACAATAAACATTTGGGCAAAATCCTCCCCAACTGTAAGGATTTTATGTTGTTTTTTTCTTAAATTTTGGATAGTTAAATTTCATGGTCATTAAAAAAGGTCAGCCTTCAGCTGAAGGAACCCTGATCCTCTTACAACTACATTATAGATGACTATTTATCAAATTATTATATACTGCTTAGACTTTCTAAATAGGGCCAAAGAGCAAGTAAAATGTTAAAGAATTACTTCTTTTTTTTTTTCTCAAATAAATATTGTTAGGTTGACACATTTATTCTACTTGACGTCTTTTTTATATTTCATGTTGGGCAGTTAATCACACTTTGTGTTTTATTTGACACTCCTTCATTTTTACAGAATAGCAGATGGCTTCTGTTCTGTTAACGTGTACATAATTAAGTAATTAGAGGTTAGGAGTTTATGTGCAAAGGTTATTCATTTGAGGGTCCAATTGACTAATTTCAATACAAAAATGTAGGGCTGCAACTGGTGATTTAATCTATTTTTATTCCTTTAAGTCTATAAAATATGAAATTCATTCCTTTGTCCGACCAAACAGTCCAAAACCAAAATATATTTAGTTTACAATAACATAAAACTAAGAAAAGCAACAAATCTTCAGATTGGAGAAGCTGAAATCAGGGAATATTTAGCCGTCTTTGCTTCTTCCCCCCCCTCCATTTACTCAAAATAGTTTGAGGAATTTCTTTTAATTGACTAATCCTTTAATCATCTAATCTTTGCAGATTTACAAAAATAATCCCCAAATTTTCCCTTAATACCTGACAGTCTCCGTAGTAATGACTATATATAAATGCACTGATGATGTAGGGTCATAGTCTCTTCTGAATACTAACTTAATAAATAAACAGCAAATAGCACCTTTAAAAACTTTAGACTAAACATTTGAAGCCAGCAGGCTTCTTTTTGGAAGTTGATATTGTACCAACCTGAGTCTCCGCCCTCGTCATCGCTCATGTCAGACAGATCAAGATCAAGATCATCATCATCGTCGTCATCATCTGACCCACGGCGGCCCTTCTTCCCTGAGGGGAGACAGTGAAAAACATTACGTAAAATTGTGTCTACTGTTACTTTCTTTAGACATTCCTAAGTTAGCGTTGGTGCATCGCTGACGTCTGAGGACTTTGGAGACACCTATATGTGGGCCAGGCATCAGAGGCAGCTGGAAGTGTCTATTTTCTCCTGAGATGGAACTGAGAGTCGATTACAGACGCTGCTGCTGCTGCTGCACAAACACCCATGACAGTTTACTACCGGCAATTTCAGACATCTTGTGCTCAAGGCCTAAATATAGCAAATGGAGATAGCAGGCAGGTTCCACGGCTACGAGGATGATGGGAGAGTCGGTGTGTGTGTGTGCGCGCCGGAGAGAAGTTTGGAGTTTGTATGAATTTGAGTTGTGGTATACTCTGGGTATGTGTGTGTGTTGTCTAGCCAAAGGGACAACTGGGGTCCACAGGCTTTGAAGTCGAGGTGTGATGAGAGGCTGGAGGCGTGGAAGAGAGAGAAGCAAAGCATGGCTACTTCCTCTGACTGCTACACTGTGAGCGCACACACACAAAACAATGTCTATTAAAACTTCAGATACTTCCCGTGCTTTCTAAATTTAATATTAAAATGATACTCTCAATCTCTCTTTGTTGCTCACATGGTGCTAGCAGACTTCAGTAGTACCTTAGCGGTTGCCCCCAAATGACCTGGAAGATTTATTAACACACACACACACACACACACACACACACACACACACACACACACCCACACACACACACACACACCCACACACACACACACACACACACACACACACACACACACACACACACACACACACACACACACACACACACACACACACACACACACACACACACACACACACACACACACACACAAATCTAAATCATCAGCCCCCTCCTCTCAAACTCCCCCTCTATCCGGGAGTGTGTGAGACCACAAAAAGCTTTGGTGAGCAGCCCAAAGGCTTTTGGCTCTTTAAGACTGGACGACAAGGTGGTGGGTGTGCGTTTGCGTGCTATCATCGAGATGTGTGTGTGTCTTTGTGTGCGCACGTGTTGCGAGGACATGCGGGGGCAGCTGTATGAAGCCCGCTGAGCCAGAAAGAGAGAGCGAGAGAGCTAGAAATGAAAGAGGGAAAGAAGGAGAGGAGTGGGAGCGGCCACCTCTGGCTGTTCCACTGGGCTGGTTTGAATTAGGAACCCCCGCTGGGATCCAAGCCTGTACTTCCTGTCGGGGGGTTTCAGCTCGTGTGTGAGCGCGAGGGGTGGAGGAAAGTGGAACGAAAGGGAGGGAGGGCTGGACAGAGAGTGAGAGGCGGAGGCCCGTCGCTTGCCGGCAGCTGCCCGTCCGTTTGTGGGGACTCTCCCTACAATGAAGTCCAGATGCATTTTTAAAAAAAATAATCTTTTGCCGCCTACTCCTTTCCTCTGTGACCTTGCGGAGGGCTTTATTCTGCTTGGAGCGTGTCCGAGTGTAAAGCTGTAAAAGCAAGGTTGCAGCTGCCTCTGACCTGTGGATGACCCCTAAAGGACGAGACGCTGCGGCTAAAGAAAGATCAGGCTGACGGAGAGAGAGCCAAGCTATCTGATAAGCAGAGATTTTCTGGAGTTTGATTTTAAATTTAATTTCCAGTTCCTCAGAAACTGCCTCTGTGAATGTTTTAATAACTCAGTCTTGTGATCACTGCTTTGCAGGTGATCTGCTTCTGTAGCCAAATCTTTAAGATGGTGGCTGTTGCTGAAAGAGATAACAGCCTAGAAATCAGATTCAACTGTCATCACCTCTTTAACTTTGCTTTTGCTCAGCAGAGCACCGGGCTGTAACAGAACACAGCCCCCTAGAGGCCAAGACATCACAGTCAATCTCAATGTGAGTGAGTGTGTGTGGGAACCGGCTTGCCTTTGATTTTGAGTTGTCCGTCATCTTCGTCCGAATCGCTGTCAGACTGAAACAGATCCTTGAACTCCTTCTTGTCCTCCACCTTCTTCTCCTGAACCTTTCTACGCTTGATCTCAGGGAGCTCCAGATCCTCCATCTGCACAGAACACAGAAGAGCAGGGTAAATACACAATCCTGCTTCCACTGCGTTAATGATGACGACCATAAAATAATCCTTCTGCCGCTAAAATGTTCCACTACATAGCATGACTGATTCATGATTTATGTAACAGAGCAACTCTTGTGGGTATCAGTGACATTCATAAAGAAAAAGCCAGAAGTGATTCATGATGACTGAGTGGGATGAGGCAAATGTTTGTGTTTTTTTTTGGGTTGGATAGTTACCCTGTCTTTGCCGGAGATCTCCAGCTGGATCTCCTTCACCCTCAGCTTCTTCCACTGGCTGTAGTACCTGGTGAGGGGAGTCCCCTCCTCCCGCATCTGCTTCTCCCAGGCCACCTGACAGAGGACATGCTAATTAAAATGATAGTTGAAGAATGTAGATACAGGTGTGGGTGGGTTTATTTAACTGACATGAATACCGCATGTGGTGGTACTTCTGCAGAATTTGCAAGTGCAATCGCAGCATCTAAAATGATCTCACTACATGTGGCTTTTCACCGCAATGAATTAACCAGGAGAAAGAGACGGACAGACGAGACAGTGATGAGTCAGAAGATGTGGAAAAGACAGATTGAAGGTGCCTGAAAGGGGAGACCAGCAGATCTTCTCCAGCCCCTAAAGGTCTTTGTGGATAATATCGATTAGGCCCAATCACATTATCTGACCAACAAATCCAATAGAGCAAGCAGACCGTGGCCTCTCGTGCCCGGTAGCTTAACACATTTACCACAATTTGCGATGCAGCTATTAAGATGGGTGACATGCGGGCACAAAAAAAAAATAAAATAAAGACAGGATAAGAAAATGAAACTAGAAAAGCTACTTGAATTCAGCTTCGACTCAGACAAACAAAACCAAAATATTTCCACAGACATGCAGCAGAGAAGGACAAGAGACGTCAGAGCGCGACCTGGATGGAGGCAGGGCATCATTAATTAGGCTAGCTCTCAGTTTGGGTGACATGTCAGCGGGGGGCTAGTGGCCAGGGGGGGGCCGTGGCCTTTTCCACAGCAGCAGCAAGGCTGTCCCCTCTCCTCCGCCCGCGGTGACACCTACCGCTGCCACGATGCCAGAGAGTGGATACCATGGCGACAGCCTCCGCTGAGCAAAGAGCTGTGGCGACAGGAGCTGGCGCTGCCGTGGTGCCGTGCTGTCTGTCTGTCTGTTGTACTTTGTGCGCACACACACACACACACACGCACACGCACACTTCCATGTGTGTACGCAGACACATTTTCTCATCAGCTAAATTACAGAGACCATCCTCTTTAATTTCATCCTTAAACGTTCTTAAATATTTATCAGCAGTACATGTCAAGACTCTCAGCAGCAGCGAAGCCACATTAAAGCCTGTTTGTGTGGACAGGTAGCATACAGAGGGAGTAAGTCAACACAGAAAACACACTAATGGCTGCTCATTAAGGCAGAGGCGCCTCTGGTTCAAAAGCCCATAAGAGCTTCCAATAACCACAGGGTCATTCTTAACCAGGCTTAGAGTTTATACAGGGAAGTGGCCTCCATTTTCAGCCGCTGCCTGTAGGACTCGACAGGCAGGACTGCAGCCTCTGGTTCAACTGGACAAGAGCCCAAAACAGAAAAGTTATCTTAGCCGTGCAACTGGAACACACTGCTCTCTTTTTCAGGATTCTTGAAAACATTCAGATAAGACACCACCTACGAGTTAGTGTTGAGAGAAGAGAAGCAGAGAAGGGAATCAGATGTGACTAATCTAAATCATGGAAATAAAACAATTGACTTCCTGTTTTAGAGAAACATCGAGTCAAACTTGCACCGGTTATCAAAGAATTTTAAGTCAAGTGGATTATCGTAAACATCAATCATACCACCACAGCAGCTGAAACCATCTCATTAAAAGCTGACAAAGTGACAAGAGACAACCAGGATTAATGGACCAACGGCCTCTATTAACATCCAATTAGGGTTATAACGGTATGAGATTTCCACAGTACGAAAACCGCCTCAGGAAATATCACGGTTTCACGATATTGCACTATAATTATTATTAGTTACAATTATCCTTAAAGGAATGACAGAATTATTAGCACTATAGAAGGAAAATTAACTACAAAATGAAAAATAACATTAACTGTGAGCTTTAAAAATAACATGTCGCATGATTATTAACAATTAACATACTGTTCCTGTCTGGACCTTTAACTCACTCACTAATGTCAGTTTCTACCGTAGAGAAGAAAATGAACACGGTATGATAAGTCAATTATAAAACCGCGATACTACTACAACCTTACTTCCAACTTCTGAGTTTTGTTGATTGTCTTATAATTCTGTTACTGTCAATACATTTATGTTAGATATATTTCAGTTTTGAGGTCTCAACTGTATTTAAGATAAGTGAATCCATACTTTTTTGGAGAAGAGACTGATTTACTCAAGAAGTCCCAAATTTCACATTCTCTTTGGACATGTCGTAAATGTTTTACTTATTGGTAGAGTGTATTTAGTGCATATCTCCAAAAGCCTTTGAGAAGGACTGCGAGCCTGACACACCAGTTGTTGTCTTAGGTGCCATGAGTTTGTTACCTATGGCAAACAAATACAAAAAGGAGTCTGGAGTGTTGGAAGTTCAAACAAGTGTAATGAAGGTGCTCTTTGGTTGGGAACACAAAAGTAAAAAAGAAGAAAGGTCAATGGCACTGTTGAGAAAAGTAAAAAAGCCTTTAATCAGATGGCTATTTGATGGTGAAAACACCCTGAAGACGGCCGTTTGAGCCGCTACGCAGCTCCATTCATGCACAAACATTGTCTGCGTTTTTAGAATTTCCCCACGAAATAGCCATCTGATTAAATGCTTTTTAACTTTTTCCAGAAGAGTGCCTTGGACCTTTTTTTTTTTTTTTTTTTTTTACAAATATGAAACACATTTCATTGGGTATGGTTGTAGCAAGAAAACTTGTTTTACTTAAGTGGAAGTCAGGCTGTGCACCAACACATGTGGAAAGTGGAGGAATGTGTTGCACTTTGGAGCCCAGTCCTAGAGTACCTCAAAGGTCATGGACTGTAGCGGACCGACAATGTAAAAGTACCTTCTATAGCTGTGTATGTGCATTATATTGTACTACTAATGTTCTCTAGTTCTATGGTCTACTTTGGTTTTTTTACTCTGTATTTGTGAAGATAATCGTGGCTGAGCTGCTCAAATATATTTCAAATACCGTATTTTCCGGACTATAAGGCGCACTTAAAAGCCTTTAATTTTCTCAAAAAACGACAGTGCGCCTTATAATCCGGAGCGCCTTATATATGGATTAATTCTGGTTGTGTTTACTGACCTCGAAGCGATTTTGTGTGGTACACGGCGCTCACGGCGCTCTGTCAAAATATTTTAGTACGACTTTGGTAAACTACAAAGCTGCACCGCTTGCAGCATTACGGCTACCGTGGTCAGGAGCGTCGCGGAGTGATACATACTGTGCTTCACCATAATATTACAGCGTGTGTGTGTATAAGGACCCCAAAATGGCGCCTGTCAAGAGACGCGCTTACGACGCGGACTTCAAACTCAAGGCTATCAGTCACGCAGTAGAACATGGGAATAGAGCAGCTGCAAGTGAGTGTATTGTGTTGTATTTTACGTGTTACAACTGAACAAGGTTGGGAGTTATTGTGAATACGCTCATTAACGTTTGAACAATGTTGAGAGTTTTTGTGAACACGTTTAATAAAGTTTGACTTATCTGACTGTTTTGTTTCGCTTAATGCGCCTTATAGTCCGGTGCGCCTTATATATGAAAAAAGATCGAAAATAGACTATTCATTGACAGTGCGCCTTATAATCCAGTGCGCCCTATAGTGCGGAAAATACGGTAATGTCCTAAGTAATTGTATTATATTAAAAATCATAAAATAAATAAATAAAACCAGAATTAAATGTATCAAATCAAAGTATTTAATTAGAAAGCAATAAAACGTTGTTTTGTTTTCCCGACGTCTTTAACTAAACTGCAATAGGAAAAAGAAAATGCAGTCACGAGCAGATGAGTGGTGCAGGTCTAACAGAGCAGCTGTAATATTTCAACAGGTGTGTGTGATTTCATCTCTGCTCAACTTGAAAAGCATGCAGCCTCTTCAGATAGATTACTTTTGAGGTAACACGAGCTGAAAACACACCAGGTAGTCTAAAGTTCTTAAAATGCACGTGGTACGAGAGCTAATAAGGTGAACTAATAAAACAGCTTGTAGCAAATGATAATGAAATTACTTGTCCCAGTGCAATTAAACTGTTGCTCTCAATAAGTAGAGAAAGCAATAAAACCGATTGTCATACATGACAAAGGTGAATCGTAAAATATATTGTTGCATGAGCCAATAATTATTACTCACGAGGGCTGTAATTTATCTTTAACTGATCTTATAATTTTACTGCATTATGACCCACCCTGGATATTAATCAATCTTGAGCTAACAATACACAATTGACTTCCATAATCACAAAACAGATAAATCCATACAGGTTTAACAAGTCAGTTAAGAAAAAAATAATCTGCGACCTTTGATAATAACACCTTATTGCTTACTGCGTTCATCTATAAATGACTAACCCGTGTCTGTTTCTTACCTTGTTTGTTTAAATGACTAAACAAAAAAAGTAATTATTAGTCACTATCCATTTATAACATCAAGTTACCAATTTTTATTTTTTATTACATTTTGACATGTTTTACCGCTTCGTCATATTATTTATATTATTATTATTATTATTAAGGCTGACCTCTATAATTGTGTTTTGATGGAAGAACACCTGCCTGAATTAAAAAAAAAAAAAATCATTCAAAAGCCATTTTAAAAGGTTCATAAAAACATATTAGGAAACAGAAGAGACAAACCGACAAGAAATACAAACAGATGAAAGAGGTAAAATGAGGACTCTGGAAAGGCAGCCTGTGAAATCAGGACAAGACGCTCATCCCCTGACGTCCCTCCCTCAGTCTCTCACAGACACACACACACACACACACACACACACACACACACTCACCACAGCAGTGGCATCGGCCACTCCGAAGGCGGCCTTCTGTCTCCGTCCTGTGATGTGGCTGCTGTTCTCCTGTACCTTTTCCAGCAGCTGGCGCACTGGCTTGCAGTAATTGGCCACTTTGCATTCCTTCAGGAACGCTTTCAGCTGCAGGGACATGGAGGGGGAGTATGAGAAAGGAGGAGCCCATGTAAAAAAAAAAATTAAAAAAAACATCCAGTTTGCCCATACGGTGTGTTCAGGCACAGCCGATGAGGGTTTGTGGTCGTTTCCCATAGGGGGAGCAGATTCAGAATCATCTATTCAGACAGGTTTTAAACTCGGGGAATGATGTTCAGTGTCACTGCTTCCTTGTGAGTTAAGAGTGAAATGTCATTCTGTAACACGTGTGTGTGAGATCTTGTAGATGGTGGAGAGATAAAGACATTTCATTTCCCGGACCGAGATCACTCGGCGCACTCCAGGATCCGTTTAAAGGTTGCGTTACCTGAATGACGGTGGGCAGGGCGAGCTCTGGGAAGCCGATGGAGCAGGCCTGAGTGTGGAAGTACTCCAGTATCAGGTCATACAGCTGGTCAATCAACCCGTCCTAAAAGGCAACACGACAGCAAGATTGACAACCAGTGTGGGAAAAACTTGCCTCTTTACTTTGCAACTAAACTCAATGCAAAAATCACAAAACAGATCAAGACAGATATCCATATTACCGTTTCACTTGAAAAGATTCATGATTGACAGCCTAGCCCAGTTCAGACCTCTAAATCTCTGCACATCTCTGATTTGTTTGTTGTTTCTTTTTGGTCTGGTGTGCACACGGTTTAGTTGTTTATTCCGGTTGGAGAAGCAATCAGAACTTAATAGACATGATTAAAAATGGGAACGCATCTTCCTACAAAAGATAGTTACCTACCTAGCTATATTAATGAAAAACTAACAGAAAACTGGTGATACGCGTGGATGAGATCGTCACCGCTGTACAAGTTGGTTGAAGTTCACGTACTGAAATAACTCTTAAATCAACATACTTCTTTGATCAATGAGGAAAGCGTTAAGTGCTCCTTGCCATCACTAACACACAGTTGATGTCAACAGAAAAGGGCGTTAATGGGCCGGTTACGTCACTTGCTATTGATTAGTCAGGTCAAGCCAAAACAAAATAACTCTTTCCCAACCAGAAATCAGTTAACATGATGTCAGACTGAATGAATGAAGTGAAATTAAATGGCACCCATGTCAGATTATTAGGCTAAATTTAGCCTAGCTGTCATGCAATCCATCACTTGAATCGGGTTACCTCAGGCTTATAAACAGAAGTGATTCACAGAATACTCTGCAGCTCATGCACAAGGACATAACATGCATAGTCAACATGCTAGACAAAGAAAAAAAAAAAACACTGTTTCAAATCTGTGCATTGTAGCATCAGCAGGATACAGCCAGCCAATGAAACTACGGCTGCACAATATGAGGAAAATATGCGATAACGCTGTTGAATATCACGACAACGGTATTACTTGTGACATAAAAAGATATTCAGGTGTGCTTGGTTCTGTCCTTCTGATGCTTTTAGTTCACTGCTAAAATACAACAAGTTATTTGTTGAATAAAAAAAAAAAATAAATTAAAAAAAGGAAATTATTTCCAAAATATTTCTTTAACCAATTGAACAAGCACCAATAAAAGATGAATCATAAATTACATTTAAAATGCAGTTCTGTACTGATGCTGATCCCTGGAGTGCAATATCTGTACGCTTACGTCGCAATGATGATAAAAACATTATAAATTGACGTACTAATCTACAGTCTTAGACATAGTTGCACATCTTTGGGGAAACAAATGAAATATTTCTAGCCTGCGTGGACTAATGAGTGTTCAGGTTTAGACGGATCAGTGCCCGTTAAGTCAGGTCCGCTGTGAGTCTACGAGGCAGGGGTTCGTGGCAGCAGCCCAGGTGAACACAGCCCTAGCGAGCGGAGTGCAGGGGATAATCCCACAGGGCCGTGCTGCAATCCTCTTGGCTGCAGGACTGAGCGTGGTGACAGAGGGCCCGTTTTAGAGCCCTGACAAGGGGCTTTCAGCGCTGCCCTGAATCCCCTTATGTACACACGCAGGCTAACATGGCGTGTAAGAGAGCAAAGTGAAAAATAACATTAACTAAGACTTGAACCACTCATCTGATCAATGCAAGAAAGATCAGGAGCAGACACGAGCAGTGTCACACCAAATACTCCTCCCACACTGCAGAGAAAATAATCTGCTCTCACAAGTGGGGGATGAGATTAAAACTCACTTTATAGGCTTTCTCCGTTAGGTTGACCTTGCTGAGCTTCAGGATGACTGCAAAGTTGATGGGCTTCTTGCTCATTCGCCCTGGTTTCTTGTTGAAGTCCACCTGTTGGATGATCTATAAAGAAAAGCCATGAATCAGCAATGTTGAACTGAAATGCTCAGAAATGCTAAATTGTATTGGTACAATAGTGCAATGTATACCATCTTCACAGATCAGAATAGTACATGGACCCAGAACCCAAGTGCATTCATGTGACATGATAACCTTGGTTTATTGTTCCAATTGTATCAATATTATGGTTTCCCATCATGCTTTTGGTGTGCTTTTTAAAGAGCAAGTAGTTTTTCTCACGATCGACCTCCTATCCCAATTATCCAATCAAGACTCACCCCAAACTGAAGGAATCTAAAACAAAGCTTTACTTTATTAGGATCTCCATTAGCATGAGCATTGGCTATTCTCCCTGGGGTCCACACACATACAGTCAAACACACATACACACACACACACAGTATTGCCACATAAACAGAACAAATAAAAACAGCTCATCTCATTGAATGAAGAATCAAGTACAGAAGAGAAACAAAATGATCAGCCTTTTAACAATCATAAAGCCTAACACAAAATTATAAATCAAACAATTCCTCAAGAATAGCACACTTCTTCGTACGAATAAATAGTAATTCATAATAAACATAAATCCTTGACTGAATTACCTTAAAATTGTATATCTATCCATCCTGCACTTTTTAATTCCAAGAAAATAGGGTATTAAAATAAGATGATCTTCCAAGGGGGACTTTTACTTTCACCCTCAAGCTGATGGCCATCAAAAGTCATTAAGTAATAAGCCATGTAACTAATCACCTGTTTTTATTACAGTTTTGATATTGCTCCTATTCCTAGCTTTTATACGTGTTTATTAAACAAACTACATTTGTCGTCTTTTTTCCTGGAGACTTTTTAAAGAGGTCAACGTAAAAGGAAGCCGAGTGAACAACCACAGGCACAGGTAATATTACATCGGCTATATGTTGAGTGGCCTTCAATTATGATAATGATCATTTTACAGTTACTTTTACGTACTGCAGTGTAACTGAGGTGACACATTTCTATCTTAGTCTGTGAAAGTACATTCTAGCCAACGTGTGGGCTATTTGTCTACAAGCTTCAGCTTTCACATCTGCCCACAAT
>CALSBV010010214.1:4602085-4621789 GCA_943590825.1 Bovichtus diacanthus
GTTTTCCACAGCAAACCACCGACGGAACATTTCATCACATCTACCTTTTCATTGTTTCCGTTTGTGACAAAAACAACTGCATAATTTAAAACTCCTACTTTCAGTTTAGTGTTACTGGTGGGAGAAACAATTAAAAACTGCTGGAAACTTGAACCAAACTGCACTGATCCCGTCAGGTCCACATGCACTGTGGCTGCTGCTTATTGGACGTGAGGTCTTACCTCCAGGAGGAAAGGCAGCACCGGTGCAAACGTGTTGGTGCTGCTGGACAGCAGGGTGAGGGCTTTGCAACAGTGCATCCTCAGAGGGTAATATCGTGATGTGGGCACTAGTCTGTGCAGAGAGAGAAAACAGTGGTCAATGTCTCCACCTGCTGTTGGCAAAGTGTAAAGTGAAATGGTGGTTTCACACAAACAAGCGATATATGGTTATGGTGCATATAAGATTAATGTAAGGACGCAGCTACGGGTTCCCTGCCACAATTTGAGGAGGTAACATATAACACAAGATATAAGACTCCTGGCTGGTGACACCTGATCTGACCTGATATTTTTTATGTACTGTACACATACAACACACATTTTTAGCTAATTAGTTATCTAGAGGCAGTTTATTTCACAGTAGAACAATAAACTTAAATTATTTCTGACAGACGAATAACATCATGATTACACTGTCTTTGATTTATTCTTATTATATATAGTTTTAAGAGCTCAGAGGACTGGGCATTTCATTGCATTTGAATGTACAATTGTACTTTTTTAATGTATATGACAATAAACTAGAACTGATTTATATTAGCGTACGCCCTTTTTACTGCTTTAACTACTATACGTCATGGGTCTTTTGTGCATCGTCATATTCACCATATTACTCAATATTGACAAATCTGTCAGTCTTCAACATTATTCACCCTCCGTGCCTGAGTTTTCAGCACCACTGCAGTCCTTTGTGCATAATTTTGCCTTATTTATCACTTTTTGCCAGCAGTCAATCTGCCACTCAAACAGTATGGTCACAGCAGGAGAGCTTTGTCCTCAGCTGTGAGCTTCATGTTGATGTGTGAAGCTTCTGTTGAGATTAAGTGGATGTTCACAACAAAACAAAAAGGCAGGCGTTGATGGCAGCGTGTTACTTCAGGTAGCGGTGAGCCAATGAAATACAAATCAGGAAGGCCGGTTTGATTAAAAATCCATTTAAGTTTTATCAGATGCCAAAACACTGCAGATTTGTTTTTGGCCCTTTTTGTGGGGAACAGACTAAATAGATTGTCACAAAAAAAATACCTGAATAATCACTTATGTCTAAAAAGTATTGATTTTCTATTTTGACAGGTGCTGAGATTTTGTTTATAGCTAAAACCAGGTGATGATTAATCGATTAGATGATTGACGCAAAATGCATCTGTGACTATTTTGATAAATCAATTAATTGTCATTTCATTTTTCAAGCAAAAATGCCCAAAATGTGAATGTTCCAGCTTCTCAAATGTGAGGATTTGACGCTTTCCCTCGTCTTACATTAATGTAAACCAAATCATTTTTGGACACAATTACTTGATTAGATCAGAAAATGTTAGTTGCAGCCCTGCTTTGTTTATTTATCTTTTTAAGAGTCTTTTTAACTCAAACTCAACAGAAATCATAAGCTAAAACAGCCTTGCAAACAGGGCACAAAATTAGCACCATTTACCAGCCAAATGCTGGTAAAATATGCAAGAGGCTTGTAGATTCGCATCCCTGTGGACAAAAAAGTAAATGTTGCAGCCTGCTTCCAAACCAATTAAAAATAGATATGAAAGTTATTAACATTAATTACAATAAATACAGAACTTTTGACCGGAAATTGCTACAACAAATAGCCAACTGCTTCATTTTAGACACTATAATGAATTATTCACTCAGAGTAATTAAAAGTACCTTTGAGAATCTTAGCTCAACTTTAAATAATAACATCGCATATAAATATACTCACTTTATCGTGCCGATTATGACTTGGCAGAGTGGATAGATGAGCGGCTGGAGTACATCACTGGGGTGCAGGGTGCTGAGGACCCGACACCAGAGGTACAGACAGTGGATGTACTGCCAGTTATACACTGACTGGTACGTTTCCTACAGAACACACACAGGGACGACATTCAGTGTCGCATTACAGGTGCTTAATAGTGCAATAGTATAAAGAACTGAACTTTGTAACGTCTTGTGCATAGGACAAAAAAATAAATAGAAATAAAGCCAAAAAGTCCAGCTGGTGAGCACATGAACATAGAAAGAGGCTTTGTGCTTCTTTTAAATATTCGCCAAGTGAATACCTTATATGCTTGAATCAATTTTAAGATTATAAGAATAATCCTTAACCTCATGAAAACTGCTGGGACGCTGGCGTCCTCGGCCGACATTACAGTCTTTCAGAGGCAGTAAAAGGCTCCGTTTTACAGCTGAAGTGAAGGTACTGATATGATATTAAACTATCTCCCCACAAAGATTACATGTCCCCCCAAAAATTGGTCTATGGCAGGGATCAACGGAGTGGAAGACATTAAATCACAACAGTCTTCCAATACCTTTATCCCCGTCATATACGAGAGCATTTCAAATATGTCTTTGTATGTCTAAGTGTGTCTCTTTAAAGCTTTCAAAAGCAGACCAGCTCCTCGAGCAAAAACAAACCTTTTTCTTCATGGTCATGGCGTTCCTGAGGTGGATGGCCAGCTGTCGGATGTAGATGAAGGCGTGCTGGTAGGTGGTCTGTGTGTCCAGGGAGTACATCTCTGTTAGAGTTCGCTGCATGAAGTTGATCATGGGCAGCACATTGGGGGATGTGAACTTACAGTTTTGTACGTAGGAAATGTACATTTGCTGCAAAAAGAAAGAAAAACATCATAAGCAGGAAAGCTGAAACTACTAACGCGTTGTTCAAGCTAGGTGTGGTTTTAAAATCTTTTTGACATAGTCCTTTAAGAAACTACTCTCAGGAAACTCTCGGCCCCTTAACATCCAGGTCTATTCCTGTATCACTCTGCATTTCGCTCACCTTGAGAATAGGGTTAAGATATTTTTCCTGCTTGTGTCTGCAAATTTTGTTGAGGGCCAGGAAGGCGAGAACCCGACTGGTCTCCTCCCCTGTGCTCCACTGCTTCATCAGTTGCTGCACACAAAGACATGAGATGGCTTATAAGCAAAAAAAAAAAAAAAAGCACATTAAAAACTTTTTTTTTTTTAGGAGGACATTCCACGCTATGCTATGGTGACTTATGTCTTACCTTAACCAGGTGACGACACTGTTTGGGTAGACAAAGGTAATAAGGTGCGAGCTGGTTGGCGTGTCGCAGGACGGCGCTGATGACTGTGGCCTCCGTCAGGCAGGATAACAGCTACAGGTGGAGGGTGAGACAAAAGAGGAATTCAGGAGGTTAATACAGGGGTGTTTTCAGGACGTAGAGGGACAATATCGTATCGTGTACAGCTCTGTTATGAAGGTATTGTTCTCTGTCAAAGAAAGAACACATTGTTATGCACTTTATCTACTGTATCTCATCCACACTACCTCACAAGAATGCAAGAGGCAGAACTCAAAGGGAGAAAATAACAGACAGACACAGAGGAGAGACACTTGAAGTGACAGCCAAACACACCTGAACTACTCCACTGAGATACATCTTGATGTCGACCTGATTCTTCTGCCACTTTGGACTAGACGAGGGGAGCACTAGCCTGAGAAGAAGAAAACAAAGGAAACAGAGTGAGGAGTGAATCATCTTTCCACAGCTACATTAAGACTATTAACAGGAGGTCATTTCAGAAAATGTGAAGTCCACTTCATACTTTTTCTGGTCTTTATCTGGCTTCAGGTTGAGCATCCTCTGCAGGGCCACGTACACATCTCTGATACAGAATAGGACCAGGGAGTTGAACACTGCAGACATCCAGACAGGACAGCGAAAAAAGATATTTATGCATATTCATGGAGTGTAAAATGTTGAATTGTATTGCATCATTTAGTAAAAGTCTCTCACTTCAATAAATTCAGATTAATCAAATAATTCACTGTGTATTTTGCTAAAAACAAGTGAAACTGTGCAGTGCTGAGGTTTTGGGGAAATGAATTCTCCCTGTTTATGCAACTATATCTGGTCATTGTTTGTTATTACTGTAAACCACTGCTGTTTTGCCTTTAATATTCACTGCTACGGAAAAATTCTAATATCATTTTAAACAAATATGACTTTTACAGTAAATAAATTAATTTAATACAAGTAGTGACTACACTTTTTATTAATATGACGGTGTTGTTTTTACTGTGTTAAAATGTAGGCAACTGTGACACCACCACACTGGAAATGTCCAACTGCGTACCGACACCAATAATATTTAATATTTTATTTACGGCAAATGTTTTAGCAAAAATGACAGCTAGGACCTACATTTTAACAGCAACCTAAACAATATTTGAGTGTATGCTGAATGGGAGACATAAAAACAAATAAACTTGGGTGTGAAAGCTCAATACTTTTTGTCAATGACCAAAACGTTGCATCGTCTTTGATACGCGTCAGGTACTGAAAACTGGCGTCAAATACTTGGTCAGTTTTATGTCATTTTGATTAGGGAGTTCCTAAATTAAATCAAAATGTATGTATATATATTGTTTATAATAACAATGTTGTACTTTCCATATGAATGCAACAGTTTGAACACACACGTCAAACACGGTGTCATACCTGAGCTGTCAGCCACTTTGTAGCGACACTGAGCGCCTCCTTCGCCCTTGGTTGTAGCCACGGCAGCTTTAAAGGCCTGGGTGACTTCTCTGAAGAGTCGCGATGTTGGTTCCTTCTTCATAGCAGCTTTCCACTCCACGATCATTTTGTCTGTGACTTTGATTACCTCCACTGCCTTCTTGGATTTCCTCGAAGCTTTCGAACCCTCTTCATCATCATCTTCGTCGTCACCAGAGTCGGCCTCCTAAAAGTAAAACACCACAGCATGAAGAGCCTGTTTTCACAAGAACTCATCACAAACTCAAGACACACCAGCAGCCGACTTACCTCCAGTGCGGAGGGCAATCTGTGATACTTTTTCTCATCCTCATCCTCAGAGCTGTCTGTGTCATCAAAGTTTAGCAGCGTTTGGTCGTTTGCTTGCAGAAACTTGTAGAACTCTGGATCTTTGTTCTTTAACCTGGACAGCTGCTCCTTATGCTGAGTGGCTTTACCTTTCTTGTCATCATCTCTACAGAGAGAGAGAAAAAAGCACAAAACATGAAAAGAGATGCTCATCTGTACTTGATAGGTTTTCCTTTTTTCCAGCCGCGACGCTGGTGTTTTTTTAGGCTTGTGAGTCTGTCTGTCATCATGTGCTCCTGGAGATGCTTACTGTAACAGGGACTACTACAGAAGCGGTTTAGACTAATTTGCCAGGTGTGTGGTTGAGATCCAATTTAGGGTTATGGTTTGTATTGATCCTGAAGGAAATGTTTGTGCCAGAGGTTGGTCAAAAATTACATTATTATATCAAATAAAAAGCAATAGAGCAATATCATGTGTATCAGAAGTAATATTTACACCAGTGCCTAATAGAATAACAAAAGTAAGACAAATATAGTAAAATAAGTCAACTAGAATGGAAAAGTAATATTGCACATGTGGTTATGACCATCACAACAATGATACTGTATGTATATGAACACATAAAGGACTCACGTAGAGGCTGCAGATTTCTTTTTATCGAGTCCATTCTGTTTTTGAGTCTCATCTTCAGAGTCATCTTCACCCTCAGACTCTAAAGCTGTGAGCAGGAACTCATCCAAACTGAGGTCTTCCAACTTCCTACGAAAAAAGACAACAGCTCACCAGATGAAGTAAGTTGGGCAACATGTGGGGTGATATATACGATACATGGGCTTCAGCTTCCAGCGTCAATTCAAACGTGTTGTTTTTAAACTGCCAGCTTGTCAGTTAACTATCCTTTAACATTCATCAATAGTCTTTTTTTTAACAAAGAAAAACCCGAACACGTAGCTGCCTGACGTTGATTTAAGCTAGCATTAGCTGCGTCCAAGAACTCATAATACTAAGCTAGCATTAAGAGCATGGAGAGCTAAAACACTTTCGCACACAATGTTAGCTAAAACTAGTCTTTGCACCCCCACAAATACTCCGACCGGACTGACAACACTCTTAATTCATCAAATCAACACACATTTGCCGTTAAAACTCGTAACATACAGCACATAGTAAAGAAAAATTATCCGCATACTTTTTCGGTTTGCCTGCCATGCTGGATCCAAAAAACGTGATACTCTCAAACCCCAATACCCACAATCCACCGGTGCAAAACGAAGAGGTTGGTTTTATGTTTCATGGTGCTTAACAAACTATAAAAGCCTATTTCCGCCAATGTGATGAAAAAAAAACATCCTTTAAGTCAACATAATGATAAACTTTTTTCGAATAATGATTTATAATCTCTTAATAATGACACAATGAACGTAAAGGGAGAAATGTCCTCAAAATAATGACTTAGCATCTCAAAAGTCATTAGTTCTCATTAATGTGTGATACAATGTCATTATTTCGAGATAAGCAAGTCATTATTTTTGAGATACTAAATCATTATTTCGAGAACGTTTTTCGTTGTAATTACTCACAGGACCTTTTTTTTCAACAAAAGTATAATCGAATCTGAAATAATAATAATAAAAAATAAAATAAACAGTCAGCGAGCACGGCAACCTTGATATTTCCCTGTCAAAACCGTGCATACGAGAACAAGCGGTGTTTTGGTGCTGCACGTGAATTTCAATTAAACGATCAGCTGCATCCGCGAGATACAGGAAGCTGGAGACTCGCAGATGAAGGGTTTCTTTTTTTAGGTTTTTTAGTTTATACTCTGTTGCGTTACACAGCCACAAAACTGGGCAAGTTTACCAACAGGAAGAAATCATTGCTGTCACATCGACACCGACGACGGCTGGTGGTGAGTCAGAGCTAACGTGAGCCCGCACACAGCCGTGACTTATGTTATTCCAACAGGAGAACGATGAATGCAGTTTCTACGCATGTATCGCCTTCCAACTGGAAAGTATGATTATAATCCGTCCATTCTGTGTTTATGTGTTGTTCGCTGTTTGTTTGATTTGTTGACCGGGGAAACCGATGCGGAGGGTGGTTCCGGTTCTGACCAATCATGGCGCTCCTAAGTGAAACCCCGCCTTTCGCGCTCGCTTAGATTAATTTATCGAACGCACTTCCGGACTCTGACCAGACAAAAGGGGGCGCTTAAGGTCGTTTGTGTCACTTTAAATAATAAACAAACATCCATTGTAAACGTTGGACATTTGCGCTGAAGTAATAACGTCCTGTGTTTCTCCGACGTGCAAGCTCCGTCCCGCTGCATCATATTCTAACAGCATTAGCGGCCTCGCTGCTTTCACCTCCGCCAGTTCCAGCTCCACCTTAACAAACCGATGTCAGCTTTCATGCAGTTTTTTTGCATTGACGTCAACCGCATACAGCACGAAACAGAGGCTTTCTTCATATTTCGTATGCTTGAGTCAGAATATGGACAGATAGCCAGACACTGGTAACAATTTGAAACCAATCTGACTGCGACAGCTGCTGGTCTATCTCCCATCACTGTGAGGAAGATACTGCGTCCAAGGATAACCGCAACACAACCACCGGTAAAGAAATGACACATTCATTATGCAGCAGCTGATAGCTGCTGTTATTCAAAATAGATGGAGTGGGGGTGGGGGTTTCTTCAAAAGCACATAAGGAGGCTGACGTATGAATAGAAACATCCTTCTGTCCAAAAGAGATTCCAGTGCAACATTTGTGTATCCAACACGATTGTACATGTTTGTCAAGGAGCCACAGAGTCTTTGTGTGGATGTCAGCCAAGGGTTTTGAGCCAGAGAGAGGGGAGAAGATTTTAAGAGACAAGCCTGGGATGAACAGGACAAGTGCTTTACTCTGTTAGTTTTAACTGTGACAATTGTTGTGTTTCACCTCTGCCTCAACCTCCTGTGTATCCATGTCTCAATTTCCAGCATTGTCTCATTGTTAGTCCCTGGGGCATGAGAGCAGATTGTTCCCTCACAGAGGAACATGGTTGGTGTGCTTTTGTGGTCCATTGTGTTTTGGAAAATGGGACCCGAAGCCAGTCGTCAGGCAGCTGTGGTGACATTTGAGATGATTCTCTGTGGGGCAGTGCAGAGTATTTAGTTAAAAGAGTGCCTCTGAACAGATGACAACACAATTATGATGCATTTCTACTCAGTTAATTGTGTATTCGGCCAGAAAGACATGGATAACTCAACTTTATAAGCATCGATAATATGTTGTTGTGGTTCAGTTTTGAGCAATGTATTTCTTGGACTTCAAACTGATCAATATTATGAATTGATGAGGCAGTGGTGGCTGCCTATTTGTTCTAACAAATGTGTGATATTGTCACAAAACCCCCTCTTCATATTTACAAACATAAAAAAATTATTTAAAATTTAAAAGTAAAGCATCACTAAAGGCCACATAAATATATTTTAAACAACACCTCATGTGAAGCGTGTACCTGGCTTTACACTTTTCAAACCCCTTAGCTTCTGCTCATATGCCTATTTCTCCACACTTCCAACCTATGAAATTCAGTATATTTGAGTGAAGATATTCTCTTCCTGAAGTCTGTTTTAGGTCTGTGATGTTCTAGTCCAGTTTACCTCATCCAGTAGTTTGCCTTAGTGCAGCCTAAATATTCATCACAGAACAACTTCTGAGATACCGCGTGACAATGGTTATGCAACATTCTGAAGTGCGTTCTCCATCCGAGAGCCGGGCGGATGAGTGTACAAAGGAAAAGGCTAACTCAGGCTACATCCTCCTCTCCTCCCACCCGCCATACCAGAGGCTGCAGCCAGGGTGAGGTTGTGGGGTTTCACAGCTAATTCTGGTGCAAGTAAACTCTCTAGTCGGGAGTGATTTGAAATTAGATGAACCAAGACTGTCAAATAGATGAGGAGCCTGCAATGATTTCATTCTAGTTTGAGTAATAATGTCCATCTCTTGACTGTTTTAATGAGATCTAATCAGTCTCGACACTGAATGTCAAATAATCAGGCCAGCCAACCTACTACACTTTTGTACTGAGATTTCTGTCATGCTGGTAGGCTTCCTGTCACAGCTGTCAGGATGGGCACTATAACAGAAACATTGGTTACAATGATTGCTCAGGACACCTGTCATAACACCTGCCTCCCAGCAGCTCAACTAAGCTCTCGCAGGTGAACATTTTTTCGGATGACAAAAGACTTTTTTCCCCCTAAGTTAATGACATTGGTATTAACTGACATGGAAATGTTTTTCTGCATGTTTCAGTTGCGGTCCAGGCAAGAGCCAGCGACCGCCACATCAGGCACGATGATGGAGGGGGGCATGCAGCTGCTCAACCGCGACGGCCACAGTATCTCGCACAACTCGAAGCGTCATTACCACGACTCCTTCGTGTCCATGAACCGGATGCGACAGCGCGGCCTGCTGTGTGACATTGTGCTCCATGTCTCCAACAAAGAAATCAAGGCGCACAAAGTGGTGCTGGCATCCTGCAGCCCATACTTCCACGCTATGTTTACCAGTAAGTTCAGTCCACGTGGTCCAACACACCGTCCCCGTCTCTGCTTTGCGTTGTGCTTTTATCCCTGGAATCCATGAAGCCCAGCATGTTGCCTGCCTCAGACACTTTAAGCTCAGATATAAGAGTAGCATTAGCAGTAGCATTTTGCTCCGTTGGTCAGAGTTTAACAACAACTCAGTCCAGTGAATTCCACCTCATCATTTCAGCATCCTGGCTTCCTTCCCCCTCTTCCTGTCTGGGGCACAGGTGGTCAGATGAGGTGTGTGTGAGTTTCACATTTCCTCCCGATACCAGAGCTTTGTGAGGGTACAATGGGTCTCCAGACAGTCGCTTGTCTGGCTCTGAGACTTAGCTGCTAGGTTTCCTCTCGTCTGACCCAGACTGTAATTAGCCCATTTGAACAGAATCTGCTGATCTTTCACGTTCAGCCAAACAGCAAAATGAGCTCCAAATATTGTGTTTGCAATTTCTTCTAAGTAATAAGAGATGACACGTTTGATTGTTGATTAGGGCTGAAGAACTAATTGGAAAATGTATCGAAATCGCAATATGGACGAGTACAATATTGAAATTGTAGGAGGCGAAATATTTGTCAAAATACCATTCTGAATTAAGTATTGTAGTGCTGCGGAAGAAATAAAATCTTAGTTTGATCCTTGCAAAAAAAATGCAAAACATGATCAGTTTAATATATTTTTCAATTAAATGAGAATAATGATGCAAAGATTATCTTTCCCTTCAATATCGTGAATCATCTCGCATTTGCAATATCAGTCAAAAATCTGTTTTGATATTTTTCCAAATTGTTCAGCCCTAATGTTGATGTAGAGCCTCTTGAGAACCTCAGTCACATGAATGAAGGAGAAAATAACTCTGAGTTTGGCTATTAGCGCATTTTACAACTTTTAGGAACTAATGATTTAAATAAGGGCTATTCAAGTGTTCAAACTGGGAAGTGGAATTACCTAAAAAAAAAAATAAAATAAAAAAAATAATAATAATAATTATACGCTGATTTACAGACATCTCTTTCCCAATGTAAGTGAGTGGGAAAAAGTATTTTTGTGACTGACACAGAAGTTGTAATTCCACGGTTTGGCCACTACGAACGTTTGCTTCAAAGCCTGGCTCACTTCCTGGGGGATTGGTTATTACTCGCAGGGAAAATATAACTGCTCTCATTCTGTGCGGTCATGCAGATGAGATGTCGGAGAGTCGGCAGACCCATGTGACCCTCCATGACATCGACTGTCAGGCTTTGGAGCAGCTGGTCCAGTATGCCTACACAGCAGAGATTGTGGTCGGGGAAGGCAACGTGCAGGTAGGGTGAAAGATCTTCAAATTTATAGACAAGATTCTTGAATTCATCAAAGTGCAAACAGACAGCAGTGTGTTTCCACCTGTAATTGCACTCTTTGTAGACGTTGCTCCCAGCAGCCAGCCTGCTGCAGCTCAACGGGGTGCGGGACGCCTGTTGTAAGTTCCTCCTCAGCCAGCTGGACCCCTCTAACTGCCTGGGCATCCGCGGCTTCGCTGACACGCACTCCTGCAGCGACCTGCTCAAGTCGGCACACAAGTACGTCCTGCAGCACTTTGTGGAGGTTTCCAAGACAGAGGAGTTCATGCTGCTGCCCCTGAAACAGGTACGGGTGATGCTTTTTCTATCTCCTGCTGTGTCTTCTGCCCGCTGGTGCTTTTAAAGGAAGTAGTTTTTAATGGTGCGATATTCCTGTGGGAAACAGTTGTTATGGCAATTGCTTACAATGAGATTTAGCGCCATTGTTATATTCAGTCACCATGGGGAATATGGGTATAAAAATAGAATATTTCTTCAGTGGAAAAGCCACTGCCCACTAGCCTATTTCCTGATCAGACCTGGTCTCCGTTTACTTTGAGACAATTGGTAGGAGTCGTGTTACTTTAAAGGTTCTATAAAAAGCATTCAGAGCATTAATATAGCAGCAGCTATTTCCTATGTGAAGATATATAGGAGTAGAATGAAGTCCCACTCCCTCTGCGTGTGTTGGTATCCAAGCTTTTCTGTGCTTTGTTTACATAGCCGGTCCGGCCGCGCGTGCATGCGAGTCCCGTGTGTGGGCAGCTAATGGCCAACGCTCATACGGCGTTTACCGCTGATGACGTCGCCATGACCCACAGCGTTGTCGCGGAAATGCAACGGCGCCCTCCAGTTGCCTCTCAGGTTAACACTGTTAGCTCTGTCAGCACTGTTCTCGCTGTTAGCACTTCCGTATTAACAACTTTTAAAAAGTAATTCATCACGACACATAGTTTTTGACTTTTGGGTTCACAATTCGCTGCTCACTACACTTCAATGGCTCAATTTGACTAATCCACCCAATTTCTTAAAAACATGCCGAAGCAAACATGAAAGATGAACATGAAGTGATACTAAGAAGCACTTCATTTAGTTACTGCACATTGCTTATCACCCTTTGATTACTAATATTAGCATAGCTGCCTGTATGTTTTTCACAGTAGAGGCTCCCCAAGGGAAGTGGTCACAAGCTGTTTTTAACAAAAGAGTTCTTCTTCAGCTCACTGCATCAATAACTGTCTCTTGTGGTTTCATCATTCCACTGAGCTGCCATGAACTACTTTATCTGGTACAACAACCTCGCCAAACTATCACTTCTTCATCAGCTGTACAGAGAATTTTTACATTTTAACGCATGAAAAAGCAACAGCAAAGTAGTTTTACTTTATACAGCAGCTGTAAATCAACACGTATTTCTTTGTCTATCTCAACATGGCCTCATGTCTCCGTCTTCTTCCCCCTCCATGTTATTACATGCACCCACAAGTTCATGTGTGTGACCCAAAAACATGTATATATGAAATGATGAATTGTAATGTTAACTAGAGTAACCCCAGGCTGTATGCACACAGAGATCTGGCCAACATGTAGCCTGTAATTCCCGTCATACGTAACATTGATGGCACAAATCACCCTACGGCACACGTTTAGTTTGCCAGCGAACTACGTTATCCATTAATGTTAGCTAAGTAGGCTATAAATACTAGCTAACTATTTTTGTTTGTATAGCGAGGAAGTTAGCAAGACAAAAACAATTCCTGGTGTGTAAACCCAGAACATCTGTGCTTTTCATTAGCGATATGATCGCCTGCTCAGGCAGGATCTCTCCTCCGTCTCAGCTGCGTTTACATCCAAAATACACTTGAGCAATCGCATCACTGCATGTCAGGGACCAAAGCGAACAAACCCAAATAGAAACTTTATTTCTCATCCAGTTGGAACATGAGGGATTTAACCCTTTAGTAGAGCCGATGGGAACTATTTTTTATTTAAAACACATGCAATTAATATAAAAAAAAAAAATGGTGGGGACAATTATAGGTATTCAGAAAAGTTACATGTCCCCTTCGTCCCTACAATAAATCAGGGCCATGGCTGAGGTTCCCACTTAACACCGACCGCTCCATTAGAACCACTCAGCAGCAAACAGGTCAGACTGCGGTTGTGCTGACGGCCTCGTAGCGTTGAGCAGGGTGTTCCTAATGTAGACAAACTGGTTATATTGAAGTTAAAGAAACAATGCAGACATAATCTCTGATCTAAACCTAAACAGAAGGGAGGTCTCACCACCCAAAATCAACACACGTGATTGGGACCTGCTTTCACAGCAAAATTGGTTTACAAGTGTGATGTTAAGGGAGTCGTGTTTGTTATTACAGGACTTAAACCGATTTAGGATTTCAAGTATGATCATCAAAACACCATTGTGCTAACTGTTATGGTTAAAAGGCACTGAAGCGTACCATAGGCATGATGTTGAAATGCACAGTTTACAATTGTTTTGGTAATGTCTTAACTTTTCTCATTTTCAATCTTAATCTCTTGTTACTTTTATTTTATTTTAATTAGCCTCACGATATCAGACTGCATCTAAACTCCCAGCAGCTGATACATTCCTCCAGTCAGGTTGATGTCTCAATAAAGGAGAGACCTGCATCATATGTTATATGAAATGGTGTCTCTTTCTAACAAAGGCCTTCTTGAGTCTTGCCAGGTGGCAATGAATTAAAGTCGCAGTGAAAAGAAGTAACAAACAGCTGCCAGTATGACTTTCCCATTATCTTGTCACCTCTCTAAGGAACAATCCCCACTGCACTAAAGAGATTGTGCGCCATGAAAGTAAATCACACTCTCTCTGTCTGTGGCCTTCAAAGCCCTGAGACTGAACTAGGAGTGTGTACACAGTCCATAAAACAGAGAACGTTAAGCTGCATAAAGGCAGATAAAAAAAAAAGACAATTTTCCTTTCTTTGTGTCTCTCCTTCAGTCTCTCTGAATCCTTTTTGCTCACCGTCCCTGGCTGTTCTGTGTTTGCCGTACATTTGCATCCGACTCAGAGCTGTGAAAACATGCTTCGTATTTCTCCCCATGTTCTGTAAAGGAAGTGACGAGGCATGGCAGCGCTGTGACCAGTCTGCGTTGGCTATGCTTCACTGATGTAGCATCACATGCATGGTATTATAAAGACAACAAAGGACTGTGTGTGTGCGTGCGTGCGTGCGTGCGTGCGTGCGTGTGTGTGTGTGTGTGTTTAAGACATCTTAAAGCAGCCAAAACGCCTTTTTCATTCATGCATCCCTCATTCCTGCTGCCTTACTACAAGGACAGCTTACGAGGACAGCTCGTAAACCCAATCTCCTCCACACACACACACACAAATGTTTGTTTGAGTTAATGTGATGCAGTGTGTGTATATGCAGAGGTAAGGGAGACTGCAGGGCGGGGCGGTGGCAGTGTTCCTCTGTGTGACTGGATTAGTGCAGGCTGTTCCTGGAGGCAGCAAACTGTTGCCCTGAACTGGCCAGGACAGACGAGGCAGCTGCAGCAGCTGTCCGCTCTGGCCCCACCCATCCTGCCAGCTTTGGGTTGATCTGGGAACAGTGCCAGCAAGCCACTCAGACTGCAGCACTCATTGTGCCACATACACACACACACACACCCACGGAGTGGTAACTTTAAATGCATCACAGCACCACTACACACAGACTGACCTTAATATGACACATGATGTTGTTGTGTTTGGTTTTTTCGCTTTATTTTGAATGAAGTGATGCTATTTGGTGAGTGTCTTTTTGACACGACGGACACAAAACAGAGCGCTGCCCATCCCTTTCAAATATCAGTCTGGATAAAGTACAACACATCAAGGTATAGATAAAAGAGGAGAAGGGAAGAGAAGCAGTGAAAGGCAGCTACAACACGCAGGGAGGAGGTCTGTGGCCAACACCATTTACTTCCTGTGTGTTGACGGGATTTTAGTCAGGGAGCTTTTAATGTCACATTATAGTGAACGTTAAATTCTGCAAGAGCTGTTCTGATGGTAACCGTTGAATTAAAGGCACCGCGAGTTTGAACATGAGGAGGTTGCTCTTGTAAATGATTAAATAAAATGTCTCTGCCCATCTGATTTGTCTTGTGCATCCAGGTCCTGGATTTGATCTCCAGTGACAATCTCAACGTGCCATCTGAGGAGGAAGTTTACCGGGCTGTGTTGAGCTGGGTGAAACATGATATAGATGGACGCAGGCAACATGTACCTTGGGTAAGACTTCCGTACTCATCTTCTTTCTCAACACGTGTTCTTTTAGTTTGACTATACTCTGTATAAAAAAAACCCCTCCATCACATTTCCCCCTGACCCTAACTCACCAGCCACCATCTCTCTGCCCCTGCTGATAGCTGATGAAGTGTGTACGGCTGCCCCTGCTGAGGCGAGACTTTCTGATGAGCAACGTGGATACAGAGCTGCTGGTGCGACACCACTCGGAGTGCAAGGACCTCCTGATCGAGGCTCTCAAGTACCACCTAATGCCTGAGCAGAGGGGAGTCCTCAGCAACAGCCGGACGCGCCCACGACGCTGTGAGGGCGCCAGCCCTGTGCTCTTCGCCGTTGGTCAGTGTGCCCCTGAAGGTACCCACTAGGGTACACTTAGGCCACACTTTAATTAACTTCTGTAGTCACTGCAAGCATCTGTATTTTTATGGCTGGGAGATAAAAAATACTGATGTGTGAGAGAAGATATATAAAGATTTAAATGTTTTCCAGGTCTTAGTGGGTGCAATGCGGTAAAGGGAAACGTTTGTTTTAACTCATTTGATTGTTAAATCTGAATGAAACGAACAATGAATTTCTATTTTTTATTTCTATTTTATCCAGATCACTTTTTTTTTTAGAGATCATATAATTCTCCTTTACTTTTAGCTTTACAATTCTAAACTAAACCATATAAATACAATTACAGTTCATTGTTTGGTCTCAAGCCTAAAAACTTGCTTTTTCATACAGTATATCAATATATAAATGTCCAAAATATATATATTCATTTTAGGAAAAAAAAGCCATTAGTCAACCGCAATCTGAGCCAAAACCGTCCCAAAACCCAGAATCTTGAAAAAATCATACATTGGCTAAAATCACTATGTCATTTATATTAGATATCCGTTGTTATTTACTGCTTGAAGCATTTTATTCACCATACTGTGTGTGTGTGTGTGTGTGTGTGTGTGTGTGTGTGTGTGTGTGTGTGTGTGTGTGTGTGTGTGTGTGTGTGTGTGTGTGTGTGTGTGTGTGTGTGTGTGTGCAGGTGGTGGCAGCCTGTTTGCCATCCATGGAGATTGCGAGGCGTACGACACCAGGACAGACCGCTGGCACATGGTGGCGTCCATGTCCACTCGGCGGGCACGGGTGGGCGTGGCAGCCATTGGGAACAGACTTTATGCGGTTGGAGGGTGAGCGATGAGAACTATAGCGTTGACCTCTGACCCTAGTTGACCCTAGTTAGTTAGATGGTGGGTCTAGTTAACCCACCTTCTCATCTTTTACTCAAACACGACATTGTATGATGGAAACTAATCCCGGCTTTTAAAAAGAGGAAGCTTTAACATGATCATAAAATAATCCGTGTGCTCCTAATACAATGTTAAGGGCTTTCCTCAATACAACATGCCTTTTTAACTTGACCCTTTTCCGTTGTCAGTGAGGTAATTTAAAAGGAAACTTCAGTATTTTTCAACCTGGCCCTCATGTTCCCAAGTGACTATAACTGGGGATTTAAAAAATGTATTTGTCCAGTATTAAGCGAGAACGCTGCAGACGTCGGCCACGAAACGGGCTGCAATGCAATATGTTTTTGCCACTGACCGGCTCAGATTGTTATTATTCCTGTCTGACAACATTGCAGTGCAGAAAACGAAGCTTAGTGTTATCTAAAAGATTTCCAATGTCAGTGCTAAATATTTAGCCGTATATGACAATGTGGATGCGAAGCGAGATTTCAGAACGAGACTTCTCAGACCGAGACTTTGTTAGACGCAATAACGAACAGACCGGAGCATGAAAACCATTTTACTTCTCTGTAGGGTCGTTTCCATAAATCTGGTGGTGAACACAAGCACTTTTAGTGGACATATATTGACAGATATGATCCCCTCAGATATGATGGCACCTCAGACCTCGCAACCGTGGAGTCCTACGACCCCATCACTAACTCCTGGCAACCAGAGGTTTCCATGGGCACACGGCGGAGCTGTTTGGGTGTAGCGGTCCTGCATGGCCTGCTGTACGCTGCTGGAGGTTATGATGGAGCTTCCTGCCTCAATAGGTACACACAGACTAACGTTTTGGTGGTGAATGCTGAACATCTTCATATTTTATTGGTAGATTTGCTACATTGTTGTATCTTTCAAAGGTCTCAAAGACAGTTTATCTAAATAGAGCGACCTTTCAGTGTTATAATATTGAATACAAGTGTTTTTCTCCTCTTTCAGTGCAGAGCGTTACGACCCTCTGACTAGTACATGGACCTCGATTGCTGCCATGAGCACCCGTCGGAGATATGTCCGAGTAGCAACTCTCGGTAGGAAAAAAACATAATATGATGAACATGCTGTTCTACTGTATGTTTATGTTTCACTGTCTGCATGTTGATGTCTGAAATCAAGAGGGAGTTACCTCCTTGGTATTCAACTGCTAATATTTACATTTACTCCCTTTCCCCCTCCAGATAGCAGCTTGTATGCAGTGGGAGGTTATGACAGCTCCTCACATCTCGCAACAGTGGAGAAATATGACCCCCAGGTAAATTGCATGCTGTTAAATTTATCATCAAAGTAACTTGTCGGTTGCCAGGGCTAAATGTGGAGACAAATCCGTACACAACAGATGTATCCATGAACATGTGACCACCGCTCAGTCTCTTTATATAATGAACAGAGCAACACATGGACAGCCATTGCCAACATGCTGAGTCGGCGCAGCAGTGCCGGGGTGGCCGTGCTGGACGGCATGCTGTATGTTGCAGGAGGCAACGACGGCACCAGCTGCCTGAACTCTGTGGAGCGGTTCAACCCCAAGGCCAACACCTGGGAGGGAGTGGCCCCCATGAACATACGCAGGTCAGCCTGCACCCAGAATTCATATTAGCACAACAGAATGGTCAAGTCCAGGTCTAGTGATAAAATAATTATGCCTTTCAAAACATATATATAGTATATGGTAAATGGACTGCTTTTTATATCTTTTTTATATCGCTTTTCTAGTCTTTGCGACCACTAAAAGCTTTTACAACATGTCAGCATTCACACACACACGTATACCATACATGTGTGGCATGTGTGGCACCTTGTATGGCTACCATACGTTGTGTGGCATGTGTGGCACCTTGTATGGCTACCATACGTGTGTGGCATGTGTGGCACTTTGTATGGCTCCCATACGTGTGTGGCATGTGTGGCACCTTGTATGGCTACCATACGTGTGTGGCATGTGTGGCACCTTGTATGGCTACCATACAAGGTGCCACCTGCTCAGCAGGAGTGATAAACATTCACACACACACGTATACCATACATGTGTGGCATGTGTGGCACATTGTATGGCTTCCTTACATGTGTGGCATGTGTGGCACCTTGTATGGCTCCCATACGTGTGTGGCATGTGTGGCACCTTGTATGGCTCCCATACGTGTGTGGCATGTGTGGCACCTTGTATGGCTCCCATACAAGGTGCCACCTGCTCAGCAGGAGTGATAAACATTCCCACACACTGGCACACCTTTGGCCATCGGGGGCAAATTTGGGGTTTAGTATCTTTCCCAACTCTTAAAAAAAAGAAATCCAAACCTAATCACAAACCTACAGATGCCCTTTTACTAAGTTCACATTCCTAAGAAAATTAGCTTATATGATGACATATTACACAGGACCTGGGATGAATCCAGGGAATGTAAATAAATGAGTCACACCTTAGCCAAGTGAGCCATCAGGATGACACAGTTCTACTATTCAGTTCCATATGCTTTATTGGCATAAATGAAACAAAGACAGTATTGCCAGATTTAAAAAGAAAAAGGTACAATTCATAAAATCAAGAAAATAGCGGCACAGGTCCAACTCATAGTATTGAAATGCTGAAATGCATTGGCCTCAAATGCACTTAACATTTTAGTTAAGTCCTGCTCAGCTTTTATCCTTCTCTTCAGACTTCTTAAGAAACTTGTGACACCTTGATGAAGGAGGGGGGATGAAATCGGCCGGTCTGTTCTTTAAAAACACTGTGATAACTCCAGTTTTCCCTTCAACTAAATACACGATAAAATCTCTTTTGAAAAGCTTAAGAACAAACATGTCTGTGTGGAGCTTGTCAGAAGGGTATTCCTGCTGCGATTACTTTGCTCTGCAGAAAATCTTTACTCTTCAAGGCGTAGGATTTGGGGCATTTGGATGTCTTCCCTACTTCCTAAACCTTCTTACGGCATAAACATCAAATGACCTATTTTCCACAACAGTCGGCTCTTTCCCTTTTCTTAGAAAATGAAACTTGTCCTGCGGGTGATTATCAAAGCGGGTGTATATGCACACACTCCCAGCATTGTATTGATACAAGATCGGAATCAGGGAGGGAGGTTTAGAGATGTAGAAGTCTTGGATTTGAGGACAAATCAGCAGATTAACTTGTTCCCCAGGCCCCTAGACACACACACACACACACACACACACACACACACACACACACACACA
>CALSBV010010214.1:4621799-4745651 GCA_943590825.1 Bovichtus diacanthus
CACACACACACACACACACACACACACACACACACACACACACACACTGAGACATACGTTCTTGTGTGCGAGTCAGTAAACTGTAGAAGCAGGGAAACCTGACAACAGTTGGCTATGCAGCTCCATGAATAACCCATGTGTTAATCAGCTGTGTGGCTCTCAGTTCTTTTCTTATCCAGTTGCTGAGAGGCTCCATTTACACAGTTCAAAACATCGCGCCGTATTGACCACTAATCTATCACTCCAATAAACAATTTTACACACGTGCCAATATAAAAAATATTATAGAATAATTGTCTTGGCCAACATAATCGCACTTTATCATGATAATGACTGGAATCTGCGAAAAAAAATCACCACTAAAACAGACAAAATTCTGTTAGATGACAGAAGAAGTCTGTTCATTTCCCCACGGGTCCACTGCTATGATTAATAATTACCAGAAGTATTACTCCTCAAACCGTGTGGCACAGGAAGATAGCAGCATTGTGTTCATTATTAGTAACTGCGATTTATAATGAAACTAATATTTTATCAATCAATCAATATCTATAATAATAATATCAATATATATCAGTTTTCGCTTCTGTCATCTTTCACTTTTTCGACTCAATCACTGATGACGTTCATGCAGTGGGCTTGCATTTTGTGAGCGTAATGCAAAGCCCACGCTGCATCCACTATGAACCCACAGGAGTGGGCTCTGTTATGAATAGTTAGTTAGTTAGTTATAGTTGCATAGATCATTTTTAATTCCTGATAAGAGCTACATAAATGATACCTTGATGTGGTGTATTAAAAAAAGATTTTCTTCTCCTTCCAGGAGCACCCATGACCTGGTGGCTATGGATGGCTGGTTATACGCGGTGGGAGGTAACGATGGCAGCTCCAGTCTCAACTCCATCGAGAAGTACAACCCGCGCAGCAACAAATGGGTCGCGGCCTCCTGCATGTTCACACGGCGCAGCAGTGTGGGCGTGGCTGTGTTGGAGCTGCTGAACTTCCCTCCACCCTCCTCACCCACCCTCTCGGTTTCCTCCACCAGCCTTTGACACGGGGTCACCGCTTGGCTGACCTCAGCCTCTGCTGCTACAGCCCAGACTGGCTCTGGGAAGAGACGCAACTGCTCGGTTTGAGACGGGAGGAGGACGACGGGAGTGGACAGGTAAATGGACGGAGGGTGGAGAAGAGAAAGAGGGAAGGTGTGGATAAGGCTCCTGGCTTCCTTAATATACGGTACCCTCCAGAATTAGTGGCACTCTTCGTGAAGGTTGGCCAACAATTGTTTAAAAACATTTACAACATGAATCAGTAACTTTAATTAAAAAAAATTGAGGGAAAAAGAAAAAAAAAAAAAAAGGTTGTTAATGTGCAGTACCGTGTAATCTCAAAAAACATGTTCCACACGTAACTATTAGTTTTTCATGAACAGTTTGAGACGCCAGATTAGATTTATTTATTTATTTAAATGTTATGTTGAAGCCAATCTCGCTGCTCTTTACCAAGTTTCCATTCATTCTGGACTGCACTGCATCTGCTCTGGAGGCCTCCACCGCTCAGCTCCACCGTGCAGACACCAGCTCCCACTCTCTTCAGTACAAAGATGTTCCCGGATGTGTTAACATTGACCGATCTTTCCTCGAGCTCCACTTTTTTTTCCCACCACTCCAGTGTTTGACACACTCCCCGTGAAACGTGGTGGACACTTAATTCTGTCACGTGTGATGTGAATGTTTTTTGGTTTGATGTAGTTGTCCTCTGCAATATTTTTTCTTTTGATGTCAGGATTTTTTGCAATAATGTACAAAAAAGAGAAACTGAATGATTTTACTTTTGGAATGTAGCTTTTGACTGGGTATACCATGCATGTTTACGTATTGGCATCGACTCCCAACAGGAGGATAAAATGTTGTAGTGCTGCTCTATGCCACACTAGGTGGCAGTAACAGGCAATGTTGTAAACCCTTCCCACACTGCAAGACAGCATGGACACAAACAAAAGAGAAGTTAGGCCCTCAGAACTGTATACGACTTTAATTCCTTTTCTTTCTTTTCTTTTCTTTTTTATATAAACAGAGATTAATTATGTTGAACTATGTATTTATAAAAATGTGTACATTCTAATATATTCTATATATTCTGTTTTAAAGATGCTCAGAGAAGGAAACAGATCAGACCTATGCTTATTTAAGAGTGTTTTTAATATATTTATTTAGGTGTGTGATGTGCATATCATCAATGGAAATGACAAAGAGAATGTCTAAGTGCGAGAGATGTTGGAGTTTCTCCTGGTTAAGAGGACTGATTGTTGCATTTTGATATGCAGCATTACATTTACATTACTTCATGTGCTACCTTATGTCCGCTACATTTGTACAAAAGGCTTCAGTTGCTTGCAGACCTATCGACCAGTCAATGAAAGGACTCTATATAGTCTTTATTCCTACTTATTTAGGTATTTTTAAGTGGACATGAAGATGGATATAATCCTTGGACACGTGACAGTTTAAAATGACATGAAAGCAGCAACTACTCTACCTACTATATACCAACACTTGACACTAATGAGTAATGCTGTTGACACTTGGTGCTGTCTTATTTCATTCCGTACATAATCAAGTGTGGTGTCTCGTTATATTACCTCATTGTTGAAATGGATCCAACTCTTATTTAGAAACAATTCACTACAAACACACTGGCTATAGAACATGTGGTGGGTGACTTGGGAATGTCGCCACTGAACTTGCATTTTCTAAAATAAATGGATTACTTTGAGTCTTCTTGACTCAGTTAATACCCGGGTTTAGTTCAGTTCATGTGTAGCGCAGTGATTCTATTCCAAACTTCTGAGAAGTTGCCTTTCTTTTTTTGAAGGATTTTGTTGATCCGGTTCCGTTTATCTGTTTACTTTTCATTTGTTAGAGCGGACCCAGTAGAGTAGGGGCTGTGATGGTCTTATGGACATGCTGTTGTTCTGTAAAGTCGCTGCGAGACAGGGCCAGACTTTAAGGAGAAAGGCACACAAAACCACATAAGACTTTGGCCTCCATTCTGCTGATTTGAGCTGTAAATAAAGAGATCGCTCATCTTAAATCCATTTGTGCAATTTCAATGTGACTGTAGCTTTTTTTTAAGTTTGTGTTCAATGTGGTGATAATTGTTTATTTATGATATGTTTGTTATTTATGAGGAACTTTAAAATATTGAATTTTGCACTATTGCGAAATGCAATACAATGTAAAAAAAAAACAAAAAAAAAAAAAAAAAAAAAAAAGAAGAAAGAAATAAAGACGTTTTCAAATGTGATAACTGCTTTGACAAGTTTGAACACATGTACACACGGGGAGGGGGGGGCGGAGTGTAAAACATATCATGCTGCAGGTTTTATCCCTGCCTCTGCAAACGTTTCTCACTGAATGTCACTCGGGATCAGAGAAGCAGCTAAATACCCAAATGAAAGCACAAATAAACAAACACACACTTAACGTTGTGTTGCTAGGCTCACTACACACTGTGGCTTGGTACCTACCCAACATATTCCTCTTTCATAGTGATCTAAGCAGACAGCTGAACACTCTCACTTTACCCTTCTTGACCTCAGTCGCATGGCATTCACACCTGTGGCTCCCTCTGCACACACTCAAAACGCATAGAAACACAAGCCAAATATGCACAATGCAAAACACCTACAGCTTTGAATGGAAGAAAAAAAGGCGACAACTGCACATAGAGCTGGTGTTGTTAGCTGACAACACAGGAAGACATCTGTGCGTGTGTGTTTGGGGCTTTGCTATACTTGAGGTGTTTGATTGCAAAAATCATGACTGCAAATACTAAAAAGATGAAGTGAGAAACTCAACACAATTTGCAAAGTGTCAGATGATTGTTGATGTTTGGGATAAAATGAGTCCACGTGAAGAAGAAAAGAAGTTCAAAACTATAAAGGATTAGTTTAACATTTTGGGAAATACTATGCTTGTGTTATTTTCTTGTTAAGAGTTAGATGAAGAGGTTGTCACCGCTCTCGTATAAACATGAAGCTGTAGCAAGCAGCTGATTAGCTTAGCGCTAACAAAAACTCTCAGCAAGAAAGAAAATAAGTGTATTTCCCAAAATGTCAAACTACATTTTGACTTTTTCTCTCTGTTTTGAGAATTATGAGAACATACTGGTGAGTTTAGTTGATGCTCCGGATTAAGTCATTCATTAGTTTTTATGAGATAACATCAAACTCCAAAGAAATGCATGTTAAAGGTGATATTCCACCCAATTAAACCCTTACATATATAGGATTAAAATGTGTCTTGTTTCTGTTTTAACATAGAACAAAAGGTTTGTTTCAGGAAGGTTTTCAGAAGATTCTAGATACACTTTAACGTGTATGCAAGTACGTGTTAGGGTTTAAAAGTGATGGCCTATTGTGTTTGCGTGTCTCTGGTGGCTGTAGCTGTGAGCCACCTCCGCTACTATGAAGATGCTAATGACTTTACAACCCGTCTGGATAAATATGCTTATTCAGGAAGAGCCGCTGATCTGGGGGTGTGGTCAGTTCCTCTTGTCTGTCCTCACAGCATTCCTGCCACTGGAGCTCTTTGTCTCCGCACAGCCTTTATCAGGCCGTGGAGGGGCTGTCACCCCCTCTGGAAGGACTGAAGTGTCAACTGGACCACTACACCTACCGTGAGAGGCCATGCACTTTTTGACTGAGCGCTTAAGATAAGATCGGGACGGAAATGGAAAATCTCTCAACCCCATCAAAACTATTTATGACTGTACAGCTCATGGAAGTGTTTTCAAAGTACCGTAGAAATACCGTGGAAGGCCTTAATGATCAAGCAACGACAAGAACAAGAGGATTGTCAGATAGAGCTGCAGAGGGAGAACAAAGGGATTTTCAAGGTTGTGTAAAGCAACTAACGGAAGCTAAAGATGAAAGACCAGAGACCAGGAAAATAAAAATGATGAAAAGTGGCACAGTTAAAGTCTAAAATAAATGATATATATATATATATATTATATATGATAATAAACACAATAATGCAGTTCTTTAGAAACAAACAGTATTTGCAAGTACACCCTAAACCAGGGGTCCCCAACCACCGGGCCGCACATAAAAAATAAAAGTTTATTTCTTGTGTTGGTATTATTTATTGTATGCAATTTATTTACATTAGTCTGCAAGGTATTTTATTTAGAAAAATGACCACTTCCATCCACACCTCTTTAAAATGGAATAATTACATTTACATTATATATGTAATAATTAAAGTATATGTTTTGCACTTTAGAAAAATGTGTCTTGCATGAAACCGGCCCGTGGTACAGAAAGGTCGGGGACCGCTGCCCTAAATAACACGACAAACTAGTCTCAGAAAACACCCCTCACAGTCCCACAACATCGCCCCCGGGATAAGATCCTGAAGGTTTTACCAGTGTTCAGTAGTTGGACTTATTTCCCAAAACATCCCGACTATATATGTATTCCTTTTACTTCTTATTTTTGTATATGTATGTATTTTACTTATCCTGCGTTTTACTTACACCATAATGTCTCTTGCACTATTTTATTTCTTTTTTTTATGTCTTAAGTTTGCTGTATGTTGCAGTGTTGGAGGAGACTTAAGATTTTCATTGCCAACAACTACGCTGTAGCGTTTGTGCATATGACAATAAAGCCTTTGAATCTTGAATCTTTATGCGCCGTATGGATTATCAGATACAGTAGATTGGATTATTCTTAAAAGAATATTAAAAAAAGATCAGCTCATAATCTGCAGTGGATATCTGACTTTGATAGAGGTTCGTGTGGTGCTCAAGGCGTCACGCGCCGCAACATGTCATCACCGTAGTTATTTTCTGCTTTTTTTTCCTTTTTGTAATAAATGTCAACAGAGTTCCAAGAAAATTGTAGGCTTGTCCAACAACACACCCCTGTCTAGTTTCTGACTTTATCATCCATGGTTTTCCATGGAAGTGAACTTAATCAGATCAACTCAACGTCACCCTACATGTCCATACTGTCTGTAGTAGTTACTTCCAAGTGAAGACAATGTTACGTTTGATCTTTTCACTAGTATAATCATGCAAACTAGAGGTATGTGCCAAAAACATGCATCCACTAAATTGAGAAGTTGAAACAGTTTATCGGACTTTGACTGATCTTGCCTTCAAAGGAGGGCCAGGGTCCAATTAAGATTCCTTTATGGTCATCCTGTGTGAGAACTTTGTCACGTCAGATTCTCTGTTGGACACCTGATGTTGGGGGCCTCATATCCAGACTCCGTTTAGTGGCCTGAGGTGTGACTTTAGCACCGCTGCTCTCACCCGCTGAGTCTGGATAAACACAAGCGAGTCACTTCTTGGGGAGAGCCAAAGTTCAACCCACCACACATGGAGGGAATGACATTCTCAAAATGGCATTCAGGTCTCTTCTTTTGAACAGATGTGATATATTTAATGAAACTTTCATTAAACTTTAAGGAAAACCCAAGTATCATTTACATGCGTTAGGTACAATTACATGTGGTGTGATAAGTTAAACAGGTAAGTAAAAAATAATAAGTCTTCTTTTTTTTTTTTTATGTGAAACTACATGTGCTATTGTTAGGAACCAGCTCATTCAGGAACTGTGAGCCCCACCGCGTGAAATGGAGTGGGGAAAAATGAATGGGCTGTTTTGTATTTCTACGTAAAGTGTTGCTTTTGGCAAGGCATCCGGTATTTCCCGTTGAGCATTGTGACTCAAGACTGTAGCAGTGAGATCTACCGTGGTAATCTAAACTTCTAAACAACAGACACATTTGCTGCTATTCAGACTAAAGTCTATGGCCACCCTAGAGTTAGCTTGAAACGGGCTGGTTCGTACAATCCCACGTACATTGTCCAACCACAACAAAAGCGTTTTAAAGCCACTCCGAGGAGTCTTACTTGAAAGTTGGGCCAGAAAGCCTCTCATGTAGGGGGGGGGACGAGATAAACGAGATAAAGGGTGAAAGCGGTTTTCAGTCTCTCCTCAAAGGTAAACATGATTTGGCTGTAAGTTGTATACACACAACAATGATGGAGGTAGATGTGTGAAGTAGGGGTGTCTCGATATACCTGTATTGACAAAGATATAAAAAAAATTCAAATAAGGTTGTATTTTAAACATGTCAACATCAATTACACGATATGTTTGGTGTTGAATGTGTTCACACTGTGAAAACACTGTCGCTACATGAGTAAAAAAAAAAAAAAAAAGGACATTTACGTATTATGTTTTTTAAAGCTTGTTAATTGTCCCGTCTTTCAGTGTCATGGTAGGAAAAGAAGGGAAGACATTTTTTTTTTTTTTTTAATCAGAGTAATTATTTTGCTAATTATTATTTAAAGAATTCAGAAAACTTATGACTTGCCACCTTAGAGCTTTAAAAAAAAGTTAACGGTAAAGCAAAGTCATCGCAAACAGTTGTACTAAAATAACTTTTAACATCTTAGCATGTTAACATAACTATAGTTAAATCATAACTTTACACTCTCATAGTACAGTTTAGGGAAACTAATTCAGTCTTTAGTTTTAGATGTTTCCTGCACTGTAGTGTTGATGAGTGACCAAAGTCAAGATGAGATTCATCCTCTGGGGAACCTGAATATCTGGACAAAGATTTGTTGTCATAAAGTTTAGGGCGAGACCTAATCATTTCTTGTATTTTTGGGGCCAATTTATACCGTCATCCCACTGTATCTGATGAACTGCATCTTCTTTGTACAATGAAAGGTGACATTGTTAGGAAAGAGCTGGATTGAGTTTACGTCCCAGGTTGTTTTTTCCGCAGTTGGCTTTCTTCCTAGAGGAATACTGCGACGGAGAGGTGAGTCAACATGCAGGCTGCGTGTATTATCAAGTTCTTCTTCCTGCTTTTCCGTGATGATCCGCAACTAAACTAGAAAGGTGCTTTCACATGAATATAAATGATTACATCATTTGACACAGGATTACTCAATCAAGGACCAGGACAAAGGTGATTCAGAGGATCCCTCTTAGAAAGGAGTCACATATAAGTGTTTAAAACATTTTAACATGTTTAAAAATATGTTTTTAATATTTAGCTAGATTTGCGAAGTGGCTATTTTATTCCTATTCTGTATTCCTACAGTATTTCAATATTTTCTGTGTTGGTAACACTGGACTCTCCTGAATGAAGCAACAAATCCTATAGTTTTAAGTTATGGTTTCAATTATTTCAGTTTTGTTTCTGAAGAATCATGTTTTGACATATCTTACTTTGAGCTGATCCTGATTTTATTTGCTTTGTAAACATGCTTATTAAACGTATTGTCAGGCATTCATACATGCTGAAAGCAAAGCAAATATTTCACCAAAATGCAATTAATATTTTCACCTAATAATTGTAATGATCACCTACACTTCGCTGCCCTGCTTTAGAAAGTCTCAGGGCGAAAGCTTTTATATCTTTGCTGTTGTTGAGGGAATGTGGCTTAGCAACTACAAACGAAATCAATATATGAAAATGTTAAAGTGGAGTAACGGAAACGTGTACTCTTTAGATTATAAAATAAGAAAAGTTATAATAACTTGGGGTATATTTTGTCTGTCACAATATGTTTTTGTTGGCCATGCCTTTGATCTAACACACGTTGCTTACTAATGTACTTAGTAAAAACCCCACTACTGATGTAATAAAAGACATTTTCTTTGCTCACCTTTACGTCTTGCCAGTCACTTACCAATATGTTTTGTATTCAGTTACATCACATGCAGTTCAATGAGTATAATTCATTGATTAAATTACTTAACCCTGTTATGAGTCTTTCAGAGAACAATGGTACATGAGACGGGAAGGTGACAACGACTACTGCTCTACAGTTGGTTTAAACAAGCTGATCACTGTTGCTGCCTCAGGTGCAATCGTTTTAACAATCCGGCTGAACAGGTTGGCGTTACCTGATAGCGAGCAGCACACGTTTCATTTTAGGACTGCAGCAGCTCACCACAGACAATGACCTAATTAATGCGCAAACAAAAGACGATCATGAGTGTTTGACTCCTCTGTCGGATTGATAAGACCACTTGATACTGTTCCTGGAAAATGACGTGCTTTCTAAAGTGAGTCACGAGTGGATGTAACTTAAAACCTATTATTAATAACTTAATTCATAAAAGTTCTAAAAGGCCAAGTAAAAAAGGCTAATTTCATTCTGTTGGAGGACTAACTTCACAATTAACGTTATACAATGTTGGCCAAATGTCACCGTCCTTTATGTAATAGAAATACAGAGGAAGAAAAGCTTTTAAATACTAAAAAGCAGCAAAAGTTTATTTTAGGCTTGTTTGTTTGAGTGAGTTTGAGGTGGATTTCTCATTTAGGGAACCAACTCAAGGCAAGAGGTGTATGCAAACAAGATACGTTTGCATACACCTCTTGCGTTATGAAAATTAGAGGCTTTGAATAAACAAAAGTCCTGTTTAAACGATCATGCCTTCCCATAATCTCACTGAGAAACGACGGTTTAAAAGTGATTAAAGGAAAATATAAAGTAAAGACAGAACCCAGAAAATCTCTTATTTACAATGATTGAAAAAAAACGTGACACCTGATACATTCACATCCTCAGTCAAAATATCAACGTGCTTTCTTTTCAAATCAGTAGAACAAAAAACGAAACCAACCGCAAAGAGAACCAACCGCAAAACAACTTCCCAGATACTTCAATTTCAAAATGACACTGATGTGTTTAAAGTATGTGGGAGAATAATAAATAGACTACTTAAGTGAACAGGCAATTTTCATGTCTGGGCCTGCCAGTAGAAGCTCCCATCTTTCCCTTTGATTGACACACACCATCCAGTGTGTTTAGTGGCCACTCATTGCAGTAGTGACCCAACAATGAGCTCCATTTGGCTCCTGGAAGGTGTGAAATGGCACACTTCTCCCCGAACCCCAATGTCTTTGTTGTTGGGATTGATTTAACAGACAGAGGCAACTCACAGAAGGTGTGAGTCCCACTGGTTACACACACACACACACACACACACACAGCCCTAAACTCCTCCCCCTCTTACGCAGACACACTCTCACGGTGTGACTATACAGCCCTCACCCTGCCCAGTTCTCCCTCAGTACCAGTCTCACTGCAGCAAGGAGCACACTCTTGGATTACACTCATCCATCACAGAAGGAGTACAGTTTGTCTTCGGAGTAAAGCCCCACAGAGCACAGCAGCATGGGGAGCAGCATGTCATGTGTCCCCCAACACAACTTCAGATTCTCCAGCAAGAGTTTCATACGCAGAAACAGGTAAGAGCAATTCAACGTGTCCAGGTGCTCTCACTGCAGTGAACTGTCAGTGAGTCATGTCCTCGGCTGGTTATTTTAGTTTCAGCGTTTCAGATGGAAGGAATTCTTGGTATTTCCCAGGGTTTGAGTAGTGGGGTTAAACAGAGGTTGTGAAGATTGTGAGGCCAGGGTCAGGATCATGTTATAATACAGGATAGTCCCGGTGTCGTGCCCGAGCGGTGCCAGTGTGGCCAACGGTGTCAATGATCCGGTTACCATTTGCCTCCTCTTTGCATCTCTTTGCCAGCTGTCAGCGAATCTGGTTTCCCTCCAAAATCAGGACCTGACCCCATTCATTATCATGTTCACATGTATGCAATTATAGTCAATAGAGATAGTTTTTCATTTGTGACACCTGATATAAAGGTTTATAGCTTGATCTGACCTTTGAACATGAATACAGCAGCTGACTGACACCAATGGGTTATTCTCGTTATTCTGTCTTGTTTTCTTTAATCCTCAAGGATTATATGCTGGACCACCACATCTGAGTCTAATTAGCCTCTGCTCCAGTCTACTCTCCTGCGCTGTGTGATGATTCAGGGTCTGGTTTTGTCAAACGTGCCATTTAGCTGTTGATTTTCAAATAAGAACAGAGGCAGAGCAACCCTTAAACAAAGCGGTTGAGTTTCAGAAACCCAACGGCTCATGCTTGAACACCGATACACCTTCCAAATTGGGTCGACGGTTCAGTATGGACAATACGTTCAGTGTTTCGGTTGCCTGTGTACCCTACTAACTCTTTGTGCTGGCGAATCAGGCCAGGCTCAGGTATTCCCCACAGAGAAGAGGGAGTGAGTAGCGGTTGAATTCCACTGCAGTGACTTGGAGAATGTTGGGAGTGCAGATCCACTACCTGTCTATTATCTACATTCCTCTTTCCCTTTGCAACTGCCACAGTGTACATGGTTTTAATTGTCTTTTTCTGTGCATGAATAGATTTTAAACATGGATGTAGTGGAATAGCAACGCTCATTAAACACTAATCAATTACTAATGCTGAACTTCCTGATTAGACGGACCTTGATTCCCACCATTCAAACAAAGCCTGCGTTGTTGCACCAAGGACGCTGGCACATACTATATGTGCAGATAAGCAGATAAACTACAGGCTGAGATTATAAAAGCAGTCCCCCAGTCTTATCATTGTAGCGAGGGAGCTTCCACATAAAGATGCGACACTAATGGTAACAGATGAGGGTCACGCAAAACAAAGAAGGACATTGAATGCTGATTTTCCTATGCATATCCTCACTATCAGAAACACAAGACCTGATTGTTTTCATCATTTAAATGGCTGGCATTGATGGAGTGAGGACAAAAGGAAGGGGCTCCGGCCAGTTTATATGACATGGGACACAAATCATGATTCAAAGTCATTAATCTGCTGTGAAGTCTGTCCGTGATTCAAGATTCAGTGTGTGATTTAATTACTTGGGGGGGAAAAAAGGGGAAAAACAGAGAAATGAGTCTCAGAATCTGAAGTTGAAATGCAACACAGACTGTTGTATTTAGGTCAACTCTATATCTGACAACAGTAGATGAGAGGGAAATTCCATAAACAGGAAATATTCCTTGTTGACACTGCATTGGGTAGTTAACTGAACAGCAAACACAGAAAAGATGGTAAACGTCGGAGAGTGAGCGGTAACATGTGGTTTTCTTCTCTCTCTTGCAGCAGTCGCCTGTTTCGCAAGAAGAATCCCCAAGAAGGACAAGAGAAGTCCAACAGCATCATTAATATCCTGTGCACCGTCACCCCCAGGAAGGTAATACGTCTAGAAGATGGTGATAGCACGATGTGCAGACGTCTGCACTCCAAACAATACTGCTCTTCTATGAATTTTATTTTATGGTTTGATTTTTATTGCCGTCTCTGACTGATTTGAACGGCGGGTCTAACTGTTTCACTCGTGCCATGTCTGAACACTAACATTATGACCGGTTGCAGGAAATGACCCATAAAGATCTGCAAACAATAGACAACATAAAATGGGATCCTCCGTTCCCTTACGACCCGGCCAGCGGCTGGAAGAAGAGCAGCATCAACGTGAAGAATTACGGACGAATGATTCACAGCTCTAAAGTTCGTTTCCGCTTCCTCCACTGCCAGGTGCGTGAAACTAAATGACTTTTTAATCACTCTATATTGAGATATTTCCGGAAAGCATCTATAAAAGATAACAAAGCTAATGCTGCTATATCCTTGTTGTGGTTAATGACGTCTTAAAACCAAGCCTACAGTGACACATCATGCCAGTCATCTGTGAGCGTCATGGCCAAACAAAACTAAGCGAGAAAAACAAAAAATGAAAAACACAGGTGGAGAGAAACAGGATGTTGCTCTGTGGCCACCAAACACACAGCTCACTGCTGGTGGCTGGATGTGAATAATCCGATCCGTTCTCCACAAAGCCTGTGTTTGGACATGCTCGCCTCTGCTACAGTTGTGAAACATCTCCAAAAGAAAACCTCAGGGTAGAGAGAGTTCCTCTGATCCCAGAGGCTGATAGAGGACGCACCGGCTCAGAGCGGTGGGAAGTGCAGAGTGTCAGAGCTGTGACACAACAGACTGACTAAACGAATAACATCAGCAAAAGAACACAATGTAAAATACTAGCACGCAGGAAGGAAACATGTATTACCGAGTACTGACAAACACATGAATCATTAAAGTCAAAGAGGACCGCAAACAGATGGGACTTTTAATCGCATTTTGTGGTCAGTGAAGAAATCTCATATGCTTTCAACTTTTAACGTCTCTCATTATCTCTGCAGGATATACATGACTGCTACCTGGATCTCTTCCAGACACATCTTCATTTCGTCTCCAACAACACAACCGGACTGACATACCAGGTGAGTTTTTTTCTTTCAAAACGCCGGTAATATCATCACAATCCTCGCTTTTGAATTCTCAGTGTCCTCGGTATTAGCAAACATCTACATCGGGGTTGATTTTCTTTAGCTTTAATATTCCTGCAGGGCAGAGTTTGGTGTTACGTCGTCATACCTTTTGACATGCGTACCATGCCAACCAGCTTTGTGTTGATAAACATCATGATGCTTCTTCACCTGTCTCATAAAGCTTGAGCAGCCATTAATCATCAGTTTACTGTGTCTGTGGAGAGATCAACTCCATGTTAAAAAGAGACAGCTAAGCAGCACCTCTATAGGTTATTAGTCAGAACATAAATGACGGCAAATGTCAGGCAGACATGAATACATCATACACTTACGAGGCTGACATCAGCGCCAAGCTGATTCATTTATTTGTTAAACTTAAGAGCTGAACAGTTGGCTCAAATAGAGCAAGAAGGATGTCGCAGAGACTGCTTCTGGTATGTGAATGACAACATGTTTTTATTGTCCAAAGAAGCGTGATCAGGCTTTTTGCTGTTTTGTGTGCAGGGAACTCTTCCGTTGAAAGAACTCACTATTTGCAACCTGCAACAGAACTGCAACCACAGCCAACCCCAGGAATTCGCCTTTCAGATAAACGGTAAGTTCGACCTCACTAGAGTGGACACAAGTGGGTGTTGGCACAGATCCCTGGAATGTTGTAATCATCAGTTTTGAGTTTTATTGGTTGTGTTGAATTTAGCTAAATCAATCGCTTAAACTGGGACCAGTTAATCCAACAGTGGCGGAGCTCAAACTTTAAAAAAGTTAGACAGAGAATGAACTAGAGCTGGTCCTTTTGCTCATATTTATTTCAATTTAATGCTTATAATCCGTCACAATTTTTAGTGCTGGTGGTTTGCTATGTTTGTCCCTCTCATTAGTTATGAATCAAAGTAACGATTCTCCCCACTTATAAAACCAGCAAGTAATCGCACACTATTTTCAAGCTGCAGCATTTCCTATGTTGTCACATTCCAGTGATTCAAAGGTGCCGCGACCCTCTTCACCTCCACTCAACCTTAAGACTAACTAGAGCTGGCCCCCCTTCACCCTGGCTCAGGGGGCCAAACCGGCCTTAAAAGCCCCTCTTGTTAGACAACAGGTGCACTTCAGTCAGCCCAGCTGTCGCGCAGAAAAGCCTAGCTACCACTCTCAGCCATGTCACTTTGTATAATCTATGGCACATTCCAAAAACTGCCAGGTTTAGTAGAAATATCTTTCTAACTCATTTTTAAAATCAGAAAAACAATCTGAAACTTGATTCTTTTCATTAAGCAGATCTGCTGTAGTGAGTAGAGGGCCTTGGTCTTTGTCTGGGAAACAAGAATATCAGTGAAGTCAGACATTAACGTAAAATTACTGTGTAAAAAAAAAAAGAAATCCAACGTGACAAAAGTCAATCCCAGTTATAAAGCCTTTATGGTTTGTTCCTTCATATTTCTTTATCATTACTATCTGACTGAAATCTAAACACATCTCGGCTGTCATAATATTGACACTCCTTGGTGTTGATTTCGCATATTTCACTTTGCAATTTCCCGGATCAAGCTTGTTAGGATGTGGCATTGTATTACAGTTGTTTTTATAGTTCTGGGTGAATCTTTATTTACCTTATGGGAGGCAACACTGACAGGAAACGTAGAGGAAGCATGACAAAATTCTGAGTCAAGTGAAGGATCTCATGCAGAGATTTCCTGCTGCGTCTTCCTCTCGCTGAGCAGAGAATATGAATCAGCTTTAGTGTATGTGGTGTTGGTCAGTTAGACAGTGACGAAGCAAAAGCATTCCCGGAAACCTTCACATGGTTTGAGTTAATGGGGCTGGGAAGATTAGATAATGATACTTTATAGAGAACATTTAACTATTGTTAAAAGTAATTACCTGACTAGAAGGTTTGAATGTACTTCCAGTCCACTTGCTTGAAATGTGGAAAAACATAATTTTTCAAGGGAGTACTATGGTCAAGGTCTACAATTCAGAGCTGTGATAGGAAGGAGAAAGTTAACAGATAAGTCCAGAGTGGCTGCTCATTAAGGAGCAGTCAGCGGACTACGGTTCCCAACAATTAAGTACAAAGCCGGGGGGCTAGAATGACATGAAACAGACTATCTCCGCTGGTTATCTCTGGTATGTGTGGGACTGACAGATAGACAAAGATTCCAGCTTTTCATCCCAGGTCGTGCTCATTTGTCCTGGGTAAGCAGTTTGTGTGTGTGTGTGTGTGTGTGTGTGTGTGTGTGTGTGTGTGAGGGGGGGGGGGGGCAGGTCAAGGGGAATCCGCCGCCAGACGTCTTACATGTGGTTTACCATGTTGAACATGTGTTAACATTTATTGTACTCATTGCACAACGTGTTCTAAACAGCCAGAAAAGCAGATTGTAAACACCAGTAATGATTCACCACCATGGCAGAAAGCTTTCTGGAAAAAAAAGGCTCAGAGAGAGAAGCCTGGGTGGCACTTTCCCTTCCCATTTTGAACTTGTGACCTTTGCACCCTGCAGGTGTGAGCCTTAACCCCATCATCGTGTACTGTGCCAACCAAGAAGAGATGGACCTATGGTTTGGCCTGCTCACAGAAAACATTGAGCTTAATGGCGGCACTGCAATTGCACCCGAAAACTACACCAGAGTAAAAGTAAGTTCAACAACACTTTTTTTGATTCTACCTTGCTTACAAAGAGCTTTTGTTACATTGTGTCAGGCTATATAAAAACTGGCTCCTGTGCTGCAACAAAGATTAACATTACTTTTTTTTTTAATTTAAAACAAGCACTTGAGTGAGGTCATCTTGTAATCCACCTGGTGGAAAATGCTTTGGCTTTAACCACCTCTGAGAAAAACAGGGTGTGCGTGTGTGAGTGTATAAATTTGATGAGTCAAGTAGGTCACTGCTGGCTCTCCCTGAGGCCTAGATAATAGGGAGCGGCATTGACCGCATTACAGCCTACCTCAAACGAAACCTCACATCTGCAAAGGGCTAAAGTGCTGACTCCACACCCACAGGTGGGGACATGGCTGATGACACATGACCTTAGATGGGCCGTGGTAGAAGAAAACAACTGCACTGATGATCTATTTAGAAGCCTTAGCTTAGGAGTCTTAACAATGAACAAACAAGAGTGACATTCTGAGAAAGAAAATCCAAATCAACACGTTTTAATTTGCACGAATTTGCATATTTACTTCGCTGATGATTCTCCCTTGTGCACCTAACCAGAACGAGACTGCTAAGGGCAGAGAGGAGCTGAGGAACTCCATAAACAGAGAGCACATCTACGAGTGGGAGGGCTCTCAGCGGGACAGCCTGGGCACCATCGCCCATGTCACTAAAGTCCGACTGCAGCACCTGCCCTGTCAGGTAAGACTTCTCTGCTGCTCATCGAGAGCGACCACTGCGAATCACACAAAAGTAAAACAAACCATCTCCGCTGTCGACCATTTATGGAAATATACAGTACAGCTGACTGTAACTCATCCTACATACATGTTTTCAAATTCTGGGAATTTTTCACATGATGAATCAAAGCAGGATAAAATCAAATCTAAATCCAGGTGACTCACATAGTTTTTAAATTGTGCAACACACACATTACCTTGACACAATGAAAGGAGTCAGTGGAAAGGGTGGAGTCCATATTTTGGCAAATGGCACCTCTCCTGCAACACCATTACCTTTATTTTTTCCCGTCAAGGTGTAAGACAATGTAAGACACCTGCAACCAACCGTAGAAAAACATATGGCTTCCGACTAACCCAATCACAAATATATAATGCTGACACAGCTTCACATAGCAGCCAATAAAAAACAGGCGTCATGACATGGCTCGCATGGATATCAGTAATTAATTCACTGTGGGAAATAGCGGCAGCCCGATTGAAGTGTGTGAGATTTAGGGCCTGGGTGTGTGAGAGGCATTTGCCCAGCTCACGCAGTGACTCGACTCACCTCACAGCTGGAATGTCAGCTGTCTGTCCAGACACACCCTCCCAGTGGGAGAGGAAACATAAACTCTCAGTTTGCCGCACCTTTAAATGTCCCACTAACTGGTTCCACTGACGATCCTACTGGGATTTAAACTGCGCCTCTCAACAGAGTATCAAGGGAAAATACTGCTGTGTTGTTTTTATTTGTAGTCTTATCTTCACATAGTCAGAATCCTGAGGGCTTGTTGTCTTACCTTCAGAAAAAAAGGATTTGGTGCCATTCTTTCTTTTACAATATCAAGGAGTGAAAACATTCCAGAGATAGATAAATGACTAAAAATGTTTCTTCTTTACTTTATTGTACCAGACTTGAGAATTGTCCCCCTTCACCTTGCCCACAAGGAAATAGTCCCTCCTGATACTGAACCCCAAATTGCTCCCGATGGCCAGTGGTGTGTGAGTGTGTGTGAATGGTTATCTCTGATGAGCCTGTGGCACCTGTGAATGTGTGTGAATGGGTGAACGTTGACGTGTTGTAAAGCGCTTTGAGTGATCACAAAGATTGGAAAAGCGCTATATAAATGCAGAACATTTACCATTCCTGTTGCCTTAGAAATGTGAGTCGTTGTCATCCTATTGTCCAAGGATGATTTTTGACACCATAAAGTTTAATTTAAGGATGAAAAAGGGACACAAGAAAAACGTAAACACAACATAGAAAATGGTTAACTGGTATTATTACACCAAACGACATAAAGCTTATGAGCAGCTGTAATGTTGTGTCCACAGGAACAGAGTGACAGGCTGCTGGTCATGTACCCGTCGACACTGATCATCCTCTCAGAGGAGAACGACGGGCTCTTCTACAAGGTACCGTTGACCTCACTGACCTTTGACTTACAAACTTAATCATTTCCTGAGCTGTGTGCATACAGTGTGTCAAGTGTTTGCAAAGACTTGTGTTAAAGAGTCATTATGATTACAGGGGAAACTTCCACTGAACATGATTTCTGTGACCACACCCTGCCAAGACGTCAAGCCCAACACATTTAAGATCGAAGGTAAATACACTGAATCAGTGCAGTCCCTTTAGCACACTGGCATTTGCAAAAGACATGTTAAAGGGATTTAAATGTGTACATTCTTATGCATGTTTTACGCTATGTGGCCTTTTCCATGAATCTGCTAGCGTCACAGAGTGTAACCCTCCATGAATGAGCTGGTTTTATCCCCAGTGAATGACAATCTGACTATGGCACATTCCAGTGAGCGAACAGACCAAATGACAGGCTTTGTCCCCCCCCCCCCCTCTCTCTTCCAAGGGAAGCTGATCAACCCCATCGTGGTGTCGTGTCTGGATAGGGCTGAGTTCTGCGACTGGATCCAGCATTTTAAAAGTGCTGACGTGCCCGTTCTTAGCCCCCCGCCCCCTGTGTATGATATCATCTACACCCCGACGCACAGAGAGGTGAGGCCCGCCCTCCTTCCTTTCAACAACTATGCTACTCAAGTATGAGGACAAGTGATAAAGACAGACAATGTGGCCCTGCCTCTTTTGTAAATTAACATTCAACATGACTATGGTTTATGATTTACAACTGCTACTGCTACTAAGTCAACAGTCCAATAGAAGTCCAGACAAAAGTTCGAAGGCTTGGTCATTGTTTCTTCTCCAATATCTTAATATATACGATATTTGTGTCCTTTAATCTCTAGGCTCCACAGTTTGACAGGTGGAGTGGAAACAGCCATGGACGCTCTGAGTCTCTTAAATTCAGCCGGTCACCGAATGGATCTGGGTCCCGCAACCTTCAGTTCCCCATTCAAGAAGACAACCCTCTCTCCCCGGGATACACCGAACCCCTCTGTGTAAGTCAGCTGGGTGCTACTTCTCAAGCTCAAGTGTTCTTCGACTGATAAACTGAAGCAAACACACCAACACAGCAATATTTGCCCAGATATAAATGTGGTAGGAGTTTGTTGTACATTGCTAAAGAAAACCTTGTGTTTGTTTTGGCGGAGCTGAGCAGCAACACCTTTCTTTTACAAAGTTAATTATTAAGGGAGGTCTGGAGACCAAACTGCTCCCGTTACAAAAGGCTTACGTGATGATGCTCAGGCCTTCCAGTAAAAACAATCAACACAAAGTCCGCAATTTCTTCCCCAAAACAACATAAAAACAATGGATGCGGGGAAATAAGAGGGTCTTACGGTACACGTTGATTCACCAGTGGAATGTTTGCTTGTAAACTTCAGTCTCTTTAAGAAGTACTGAAGCACGCTGGATTATCAGGACTTCTGACCAAACTCCACCGGGAGAGGGTCTGTGTGGGCCGACTGCCCATCCAATTATCTTAAAGTGGAGAGGGCGCAGTGCCCAGAAGACATGCTGTTCAGCTCCTGACCTGAACCACCAACCTCCAAATTAAATTGACAGAGAACTTTTTCTCCCACACTCAGAAAACACAAAATGATGAAGAAAACTAATGCTGTTGAGAAGAGAAACAGTTTATATTACCGCATGCCTACCCGTGTTGAAAAGCCACAACTCTTGGCTGACTTTTGCCCCCTTTGTTTGTTTGTCCCTACAGTACAGCTCTAGTCGTCCCTCCTCGACTGACACTTCCCACTTGGGCAGCAGGACCAACAGCGCGTCTTCCCACACCAGGCCCGAGCGCGACCTACGACCTCTGTCACTGCGCTACTCCTCCCCCCAGCGCAGCTCCTACCTCCAGCCTGCTGAGAGCTCAGTGCGGTCTCAGGTCTACAGCACACCCTACTCTGCTCTGCATCGTGCCAGCCCACAGGGGCTGGAGAAAGCCCCACTTGTAAAGGTAATTCAGTCCGGCGTCTAACTTGATAACCGAATATTCCCCATGAGACTGTTGACTTATTTTACATGTCATGTGAGCAGCATCTAAAATAGACACACCAAGCAGTCGGCTGAGAGGGGTCATGTATATAGTGTTAACAGACGGGGTAGTAGAAGCATTTGTGCAAATTGAGGTTGAAAGATAAATCTTCTTGATGGTGCTAGTGATGAAAGCTCTATTATAGCTCATAAACAAAACTTCAGCCACCGATCAGAACATTTACTCTACTTCCCCATTTTACTAGAGCAGTGAGGAATTTTTACACACAACAGTGACAGCTGAATTTGATTTGTGAGACAACAGATTGCTGTCACACCAGTACTGCTGCAGATCATAACTGGCATTGGTCCAAAACCTATATTTGGTAATCTGATCATACAGTGCGGTTAATGTGAAAGACAGATAGAGACAGAATTTGGGATTTTTCTTCATCTCATCGTTTGGTGTTTTAAACGGTTTGAATCTTTTGTGATCAGTCCAACAGCTGGAGCACCCCTCAGACATCCCTGAACTACTCCCTGAACGTCCCCCAGCGCCACTCGGACATGTGCGCCCCCAGACAACCCTTGTCGCCCCTGTACGATGAGCCCTGCAGCCCCGAAATTTACTCCCTGGAGGAGGCCAGGCCAGTGGTAAGTGGGTCAACGATACTGGATCCAATGGTTCCATTTACACCTGCGCAGCCTGTCCGATATCAAGCAGTGCACACACACACACACACACATAGACACGTACGCAAATGTTTAGTTAAAAAGTAAGAAAGAGCAGTTAATGCAGAGACTTAGGGAACCTAAGTCTGTTGAAAGTGTGGGAGGGCTCATCCACATGCATGTAAGATTTAACCACTAAATCTAAATCCATAAATTACTTGTTCCATCATCTAAATCAACTCAACCCAGCTCAGTTACATTTGATTATATAGAAAAACAGGAACTATTTTAACCAAAATGTATTCATAGCAGTGAATAACAACATTTTTGAAGATCTATTTGACTAACGCAGGAAATGATCCTTAATGGCAATCATCTTAACCCCTGTTTTACATGCTTATAGCTAGGGCTGCAACTCACGATCATTTTCATTGTCGATGCCATTTTTGTATGAAAAATTTACTTTAGCGATTAATCGAATATCAAAACATTGCAGCACTATTTATAGCTTTCCTAATCTTGACACACCTCCCTTTGTTCTTTAGCAGCAGAGCTGGCAAGAGCCAATTCACCACCACCACCATCAGCAGGTCCCCCAGATGCTGCCCTCCTCCTTCCAGCTCCACACCCCTCCCATGGGCCGGCGCTGCAGGAGAAGCCTGATCCTGACAAACTCCCAGGGGCAGGCTCTGGAGATGGAGACTCCTCAAAGCTATGCAGCGCAGAGAGCCGAGGCCGTGTCAAGGCTAAAGCTGCTGCCTGCGCCCGGCCAAATGCAAGAGCAGGTGAGAAACACAAACAAAATCATCTCCCAGGACACTCTGGTTTCTGGAATGCTGTGGTGCAAAGTGCAACAGTAATGCGCAGTGTGGTAGCAGAGCGTGTGTATATACTTGTTCTGCAGGTGATATTTGAACTGGTGCCACAGATGAAACAGATATTTCGGGAATGTGAGGATGTTTGTTATAGCTGATCACGGGAAGTAACTTTCTTTTGTTTTCACATCTTTTCATAGATTCTCGTCCCGTCGTGCTCTGTGAGGAACACCTCTCAGATGCCTTATGGTTACTCACCAGGTAAGAATTGAAGGCATACAATCATAAAACCAACAAACATTCTTCTGTTTATGTACAGTGTGCCTGCATGTGGAGTTCAAGCATGTTGGAAAGTTTAGACAAAATAATCATTCAATTAAAGTTGTTCCATCTTGTAAGATAAGAAAAAAAGGCAGCGCTTATTTCCATTGGCTGAACGAAATGTAGATTTGCAACAACGGGCACTCTCTCCAATTGCAGCTATGACACTGTAGAATCATATTTCCTCACAAGTGTGAGTTGGAAAAGTCATCAATAGCAGCTGCCTTCTTAAATACCACTAAGGACACAGAGCATTGCCCACACTCCATTACACCTTAAATAAAACACAGCATGCACTTTGGATTGATTGAACTCTTGGGTCGGTCAGCAGGTACACAGAAGGCTAAATGCTACAGAGTTGAAAGCGCAGGAAATGTGCCAATGAAATGGAGCTTAGTGCCGCTCTAAATGCCATTTGTGCAGATGTCCCTTGTGGGGGAAAGTCCAGTGTAAGAGAACACTGTTTCACAGACAGGGTTTACTCCTGCACTGTGATTGACAGCACACAGCTGTGCAGGGTTACACGCGTATCTACAGACTCTTACTTTACAATTGAAAACACGACCAGAATTTACCTGGTAATGCATTTCACTCTGGTTCAGAGCTGAAGAGTAACATGTGCTATAACCACTTTATGTTTTCTGACAGGTTGCATGTTTCTGCACCATTAGAAATAGAACATGAATAACAAATGAAGGTGGTATAGTGGTGGCATGTTACGCTACCGGTTATACAGTAAGATTATAATCACACCCGACGTATGTTGGGACTGTGTCCAAGTTTATTCAGTCGAGGGCGAGGTTTGGCTTTCATTGTTTGAAACTTAAAGCCTGTGAATCTTCTCTCGCTCCTATAGATCACCACTCGTATCTTGAACCCACAGAACCAGATGACCAGGAAATGGACTATGATAACATTTGGGAGTACGACTGTGATACTGGAATGATTCAGCCAACGTCTGGAATTTCGACACACTGGACAGGATTAGACTTTGGGGCCAGAGGCATTGGTGCCATGGCAACCCAGCAGAGATGGTCATAAAACAAAACAATAGCCCGACACTCGTCTGGACATGTGCAAACAACAGATCTCTATCACAGGGATAATAAAAAGCCAACTAGCACAGCCGGTGTTGCTCATGCTGCATACAGTATGAACCAACAAATCCCATGAACTGCATAGTTGTTGTCCCTTGTCAAGCGGAGGAATAATGATGAAGAACAGGCTAAAAACAAAACATTACGAAAGTGATAACAGACAGACTTCCACTGTCTGTTTAATATGTAGCATTGAAGAAAGAGGACACCAGAGTGTATATACTGTGTAGCTTCAATTTTGTTTTTTAATGTATTATATAACTGCACTAAAGGTTTCATATGTAGTGCAAGAACATCCAGTTTTTTTTATATTTAAAGTATTTTCTAACATGTTGTACAGTTATACTATTTTTATTTAAAACTATAAAAAGCATTCCATCAGGGCTTGTTATAGTAAAGGATGTACATTTTCTACATATGTTGTATATTTATTATTTTATTATGCTACATTATCAAGGCAAATAGATGTGGCTTAAACTGACTGCCTTACAGGTGCTAATATTACTAGCACTGCTACAGTACTGCACTGATACCTGTGTGGCTTCTTTTGTTTTTTTTCATTTTTGTTTGAGGTGTTTATTTATATTTGGAAATAAAACTGGAAAAAAATAACAAGCGTATCTCTATTTTGTCTTATTCTAATGATACCTTCAGACAATTATTGCCTGAATCTGAAGCTCTGCACCTGCTGTTTTCAGCAAAAAAAGTAGCTGCTAAACATAGTAGAGCATTTGGCAGCTAAAGAGACATATTTTATTTTATATATTCAGGAGATAGTAGGAATCAAGAACAGAACTAAGTGTAGTGTAAGTTAAGCAACATTTAACTAACATGTCTGATATAACAACCTTAACAGCGGATGATATTTAAATATTGTGTTTACAACTCCTTTCCACTACCTCCAGGTGGCCCAACGAAATATTATTGCAGGTTTACATCTGTGGCATATAAATTCAGTAGACTACAAAAAGGTATATTGGTTCTTTTTTAAAAGCAAAGTCCTACGCAATCGAGGATGCGTTAGATAATTGCCACGATTTTATTCAGACATAAAAACAAATAACATCATAAAGCCCTCATGGGTGAATCAGTGAGATTTTGAAATGCAGTGTCCAGTTGTGACATGCGCTATTCTTCAAAATTGCATCAAAATGTAATCCGTTTAGTGTTTGTGCTGTGAGAATACTGTAGCAGCTTTATGGGCTGTGAGCAACAGAAGGACACATTATATTTTATAGCTCATCTTTGCCATCTGCTGGAGAAAAATATGTATGAATCTGTATGAAAAAGAGAGCAGGATCTCCTGCAAATATAGTAATGCTGAATAAAGACATTATTACCATGTATTATGTCAATTAATAACTTGACATAATAGTTTGGGTATATACTGAAGATCCAGTATAGTATACTTGTAAAACTGCAGCTCACTCAGTTATGGATAGTCCAGGTTCTTACGTGACTTTATGTTGCCATCTAGTGTTTGAAAAGTTTCATCTTCGGGTCTGAGTACTTATGGAAAAAACAAGAGACACATCTCAGAGAAGCTGTTTACTGAAGTTAAACTCAAAGACATCGCAGCCTAATGACAAAATACTGTACAGTCGTCTAACACAATCATCCATCATAAACATAAAATGCCCTTCATATATCACCAATCTGATACTGGCACGGAATACATTCACCCTTTTGTACGGGTGTTTTATTAAATTAGCATTTTAGAAAGCATTACAAAAGATAGTCACCATCTCAGTCTGTAAAATATGTTCAATTATTGTTATTGGAAATATTTCACACAGTAGTTTTGGATAAAAGCATCTGCTAAATGAATGGAATGGGATGGAAACAAACCATCCTAAACTCTTCAAGTGCCTAAAGTCCATCAAACATCTTAACTCTGTACAGCTCTGATCTCCCTTCAGTATGCACATACTGAAACCTTATTTACAAATGTCTAAGGTCTTCTTTCTGATAAATACTTGCCTTTGGTCGTTTCATATTTCATATGAATGCTTTCAGACGTTAAAGGTCAAAATGTCAGCCAGATTAATATAGAAAGAAGCAAAGAACCTGCTATTAAATTCAACCCCTTTACCATGTCCATTCAATGGAGAGGTTAATACGACTTGAAGAGATTCTAGTGCAAATAAGTGATGCAAACATGTAACAGCACATCAAACATTTAACAAATTCCACGAAGGACTGACTTGCACTGGCTCATATCAGGTGTTCATGGAAGAATGTTTCATATTAGGCATGACGTGTTTAGAGGTCGAGACGTCAAGAATCAGACGGGGCGGTGTAATTCAGTTTCTTCTCACTTTCTGCCGCCTCTATCTTGACGTATTTACGCAGGTATCGGATGGCTGACAGAGCACTTACATTCGCCAGCAGAACTGTGAGAGAATACAGATTAAAAGTGAGTCATCACGTTACTCATGAGACCTCGAAACCCAACATTGAATTTATCGTTTCATGAGAAGTTACTTTTTTCCTGAGGTTGATTTTATTTCAGTGCTTTGTGCATTTTACCTCAGTATTTACAGTCCTTACAATCCTTAAAAAGCGGAAATTAACTGATTACTATATTAAATTCAAAGTCAAACAACATGAATAGAAACATAGTGAATGACAAACAACTGCCTTGTAATTTCCGCCTTAGAAAGCAACATTTGAAGGTTTTCTGTTATATTAAAGTACATTAATGCTACATATTAACACACATACCAGCCTTCCAGGTATCTCCAACTTGTGGGTTTGCAGTCTTCAGCACCCACGAAGCAAATGCAATACAAACCAGACACATGTCTGACTGTCTGAGAGGCAGGAGGGAGGCATCCAGCCCTTCAAAGAAAGTGACAGAGTATTATAGAAAACATCTTGAATCATCAAGTGTGTCACATAAAAGCACAATAACCATCCACAGAGGAGTCCAGTGAGAGGTCATGGGTATTATAATTGGCACCAACACACCAACAGCTGAGCACAAGCCCCCAATAATATGTTGGGACTTCCTATTCTGTCACACTGTGACCCGTTCAAATCCCAGCACCTGCACAGATTACTTTTATGCAAACGTACAAGGCTAATTGATGTTACTGATATTTAAAAATTATGATTCAAGTCGCCTTAAAGATAAGCCTCACGGGCAACGGCTGAACCTTAGGCGCTATTAGTAGCTTGTACGTTATCATCTTAATTACAGTTCAGTGGACGTTTAAGACGAGGGATTCACATCTACCATTAAGACTCCTCAAGTGGAGGTACTTTCATTTTCTTTGGAAGCCAGACACACGCTAGTGTGCTCTACTGGGAGCTTAGAGAGGACGCTCATTGAGTGAAGTCAAGTTATCACGTACAGCCAGCCCTCTTGGTTTTCACCACTCTGTGCCTGCAGTCCAGTCAGTGTCCTCTGACAGCTGAGGTAAGAGATATGATGCCGGACGTGACAGCTGACTGAAGGGATGACATATCCTACTTTACAAAAGAGTGAGTCTGTCACAAAGAGCTCAAATGAAGGAGGTTGAACACATTATAATTAATACGCACTATTTTTATTTATTTTTTTAATCCAGCAATTACTGGACTGGACTGGTCCATAAAGTTAAACCAGCCTTAAGTTTGTTTTTAGAATCATCTAATTCAATTTAGAGTTGTTATTCACTATTTTTAAACCTAAAACGTTGAACTAAAAGCTGTGTTTCCATAGTTTCAATCAACATCACCGGTTGACTTTGTGTGTTTCTCAACTGCTCAGGGAGACTTAAAGATATCGTCTTTATTAGTCCACATATTCTTATTCCTTGTCAAAACATGGCGCCTACATTACCCAAAATGCAACTACAGATAGTGACCCGCTATCCTCAAGCAGGGATGAGGAGCGGACTACAAAGGCCGGATAACGCCACACTCCCAGAATTTTCTTTTTTTAAACTTGTAGTAACTGCAAACATGTATCAGACCTCGTGTAGCTCGTTCTGGAGCCACACAAATCCTTTATACTACTTTTCCCAGCACATTTATTAGCCTGTAAACAGATGGTGACGTGTAAAATTGGTGCAGTTCCCTTTTAAATCGATTTGAGCGTGAGAGCAGATCTGAGTTTTCTTTACATTGTAATCACGGATTGTCCCATTTCTTTTATCTTTATTCTATGACGTTTCTTACCCTAAAATCCTGACAAATATCTGTATAAATGTGTACAAGACATCTTGGCTTTAATTAGCAGAGAGCATTGAATCTGTGTTGTATTGTACAAACACAATTAAGGTTTTCTGCATTGATTGGATCTGATCTGAATCAAGTGTCACCAAACTTGATGCTGTATGAAGATAATTCTACTTCAACTCATTAAAAGGACTAATTTCAACGACTGACAGCAGATCATAAAACCTCATTGTGATGAACATAATTGTGTGAATCTGGACGTACTTGGATTTGAAACAGCCGTCTGTGAGTCCTCGTATCTGAAAGGCTGCTGCGCTAGTTGTGTGTAGATCCTGTCATCCAGGTGGTAGAGAAGTGGATCAGGAAACATCACCTCTTTTTTCCCCAGAGCCTTTATAGGATGAACTGTCCTTTCAATGGATCTGCCACTTTGCCTCACAGGTACAGGAGACAGAGGGTTTGAGGGAGTTTCCTTCCGGGCTGTAGATTTAGTGAAAGTAATATTTCTGAAGGAGAGTGCGGTTTTCCAAAAGAAATTCTGTCTGAGGTCGCTCTCTGTGAAGAAATTCTCATATACGTCTGTGGAAATCTGAGATGCTCTTGATGCATGGCTAAACCTGGTCACCACCCTCACAGGACCGCAGCTATCTTCTTCATCAGATTCCCCAGACGAATCATCAGAAGAAGAAGATGCAAAGAAGTGCTCATAGGCCTCAGGGAACTGCATATTTCTATTAGCCGAGCGAGAGGAGGAAAAGATAGGAACCAGCTTTTCTTTGGGGATGAGAGGGTAGAAGAAGCTTTCTGTATCAAACTCTGAGAAAAAATGATCATATGTTTCAGGGACAGAAGTTCCATCTGTGTAGCAGGTGGTTAAGTTATCTGAGGCTGATTGGTTGGGAATTGATTGCTTTCCACTGAACAGATACTGAAATATATCTGTGAGAGAGATTCTGTAGCTCTCTGTTGAAAATGAAGCTACAGGGTCCACATGTTTGTCCTTCTTCGGCATGTGTCCATCACTGACATACTCTACTTTTTGTAGTTCTCCTTTGTCTAAGGTTTGTATAGTTTGGCCTTTGCTGGTGAAGCTGAAAGAATCCAGGGCATGTAGATTGTGTATGCTTACATTTTTAGACATTTTTCTGAGGCACGTTTGAGCACCTCCAGGGAGGGCCGGTTGGGAAAAGTCCCCAACAGATGTCAACATCATATTCTCAGGGTAAATATCAGCGCCTACACTCTCCCACATAACGCCTCTTGAAGAGGAGCTTGATTCAGCAGGGTTAGGGTCGCTGGATGTGTCTTCGCTGATTTGTTCAGGCTTGGACTCATCGAGTTGAGTAAAAACGCCTGAATCCGTCATAGCAAACATGTCGGTCTCCTCACATTCCTGTAAAGGTGCGAGGCGTGGAGCACCATTGCTGGTCTTTCGTAAACCCAAAATATCATTTATTGTCAGCTTCTCCATCTCACTCCAAAAAGAAGACATAGCGAACACTGAATTTTTTGAATCTGGCGCCTTTTCAAGCTCACATTCTGCTTCAGACGCTGTGATGACGTCTTCTGCTTTGACCATTAAATCCCAGTTTGAACCTGTCGTGTCATTTGGTACAGATTTAGATGTGCTATCTCCTTCCTCATGTTGTGCCGGTATTAGTGAGGTTTTTTCTCCTCCTTCAGGGTCATTTTGACTGACAGATAAACACGAACTTACTGACATGTCTGTGATATATTCCTGTGACAGTAACATGACAGCTTCTGTGTCCAGAGCGCAGCAGGATGATACTGCTCTAATATCTGAGGGACTTGTTTGTACGTCTTTAAACATGGACGATTTTGTTTCTCTCTGACTTTTGCCAATTGGATTAATTTCATCACAGACAAAGAGATTCCTATTTGGAAAAGCCACCATTTGTGATGCTGCCAATTCAGTTTCCTCATATGTTGTTTTTTTTCCTGACAAAACATCACATTTGGATAATGTCTGAAGCACCAGAGGATATTCTGTTTGCTGTGCTTTAATATTCATATCTGAACCGGAGGGACTTTTAGCCAGACGGTGTACATCAGGTAATGCATCGCTGGTATCTAATGTTAATTTAGCACAGCCCTCTTGACTAGAAATCTCCTCCAAGAATGGACAGGCTGTAGTTTTGAATTTCTTGGGTTTTGTGTCGCGAGCATCAGAACTGCATGCAGCCAGAGGAAAGTGAATATTTTCCAGCATAGATCTATATTGGTCTGTGTCTTGACAGTCAATTTCCAGCTGTTGTTGGGGCTCAGCCTCCCTTTGACACAGTGTGTGGTTGTCTCTGCCAGGATTTCCAGCCTCTACAGCCAGGACCGACTTAGCAGCGGATAGTTTGACATTTTGGCTGACCTCCAATGCGGGATCATTTGACTCTGCGCTTGGTAAAACACTTATTGATTCAACCTCTGCTGGACAAGATTCTGGATTTTGTTCAATTTTATACGTAATGATAGAATGATTCATTTTGTCAGACTGCCGGAGACTCCCTGCACGAGCGTCCTTTCTTTCACAGTTTGGCGTCTCTGTGGCCAGGTCTGATTTACGAGGTACACAGTCAGTAATCGAAACTGGCAGCACAGTTGACTCTTCTGCGTGTAATTCGCTGCATGGCTGTGCATTTGTTGCCACATTACCACTGTTGCTTGGTGCTGACATTACACTGTTATCATTTTGACTCAGTGGGGATAGTAACCCATCATTAGCGGTACTATTTTCAGCCGAGCCTCTTGCTTTATACCTTCCTTTTCCGATTATGCTTTCTGGTAAATCTTGGTATTGTACGTCACATGGAGGAAAATCATTTACTTTGGTCACCTGAGCAGATATCTGCACTGGGAGATCGCTGGTGGCTGAATATGTAGTTAAAGAGGACATGCTATTTGTTTGTGGTTCGTTTAAATACGATAAATTAGTATTTTCAAATAAGCACAGACTCGGTCCTCCTCTCCATTCATACTGTTCCTCCTCTGAGTCACTCGGCTTGATTAAAACCTGCTTCTCATATCTATGCCCACTCTCAGCTGGCTCGACGCTGAGCCGTCTTTTCTTCCTTCTCTTTCTTCTGGAAGAGGCAGATGGAGACGATTCTTGGCTCGCTGTTTTGTTTGTGCGTGTTGCGTCTGACTGTAAAGCATCAGGGTCTTCCTTCCGTTTAACATGTGTCACCATTTCTAGATTACTCAATGAATCAGCGCTACACTTTTTACCGAGAGTTAACTGACTTGTCAACAAATCCTCCTGCTTAACATCATCCTTTTCCACCTTCATCACTTCGTCAGTGTGAGGTGTTGTTTCTGTGCAGGCGATCCCCTCCGGTGCCTTTGTTACTCTGCTTTCTGTACAGGCTTCTTCTCTGATGAATAACCTTGTTTCAGGGTAAGCTGATTTGTTAGCCTCGAGCACTGCGTCACTGACTGCAGGTTCAGGGGAAGTGTTGGAACCCGGCGTGTCTTTTTTCATTCTGTTTATGTTGCTGATGGTGTTGACAGGCTTTGTTGTCTCGTTGCCAGCTGCTGTTTCACCGCTGGCAGGCAGGGAGTTTAATTTAGGGATGCGTTTTGGCAAAGAACTGCTGCTGGCTTGTTGCCCATCACTACACGGCTCCTCCTCATGTATTGCCTCCTGTTTTTTTCCATCTCTCACTTGGCTTGGCTCAGTAAAGCTCTCTGTCTCTGTAAGATTTTTCAGCCTTTCAAAGAATATATTAACAGACTGCAGGTGTATGTCCTCCTCACTGCCCGAGAGCACGCTCTCCATTCCTCCGACGGTGTGTTTACCGAGGTGAAGCTCCACAGGAGAGCCCTCACAGTCTGGGGGGCCATCGACGGGGCGGTCAGACTCTGAAAAGCCTGCTGTCAGGTCGACTTTCTGAACCCTCTTAGCAAGAATGGACCCTGTATCATCAATGTCACTCATCCCCGAGTCGTCCACACCTGCTAATGAAGGAGGAAGCAGGCTACACTCCTCGCACTCCGCAAAGAAGCATTCCCAGTCTCGGTCGCAGATGTCCACACTGTATTCAAAGTCCTCCATTTTCACTTAGAGGGTGAAATATAACCTGCAAAAATCAGAAGAGCGATGTTTCAAAAGTAACCACGGATTAAAGTAAATGTTTTTCTGTCAGTTCATTTTAGAATCATGCAATTTAAAAAAAACATCTTCTCAGAATAAACACAAAGCAAACATAAATACCAACTAACTAAATCAACGGTGTAAAAAGGCAAGAAAGAAAAAAATCAAGCACACTGATTTAAATTGCACACAATTTTGCAACACAATTTAAATATGTAAATAATCAATAATATGCATATACCTTGTGATAACATTTCTTGCAATATGATCTAATCTAATCTTATCTAGTAGAAATCTCTTCAGGGCAGCAACTGAAAACCAGCCAGTAAACTGAAACTATCACAAGTTAAATAAAATATATATTACAGATACTTTTTAGAAAGTATGATGAGGTATAGCAACAGGGCGTATTAATTTTCTCTGTATGTCTAGCTGTCTGCATCTGTACATGTAAATCCAAGCAGGTTTCCTACCTGTCCTGCTTCAGCTGTGACCCTGCAGAGGTGAAGGCCTAGGAAGTCTGTAGTCTCAGCAGCACCATGCTGTTTGTCCTCGGGTGAGTCCCATGATTTGATAAATATAGAGCAGAGCTTCTGATCACGTAGCAAGCACAACGTTCTTACAGCAGCCATGTCCAAGCGGCATAGCGTTTCTGAACTTTAAATAGACTCTCCACTCGGAAACTGCTTAACTGGATACTAGGTATTTTAGATGCTACTATTGTTTTATCTGGTACACGCAATCTGTTATGCAACTGATACTCATTTGTTTTAGGTCTTTTTTTTATGAACTCTATATCTGCTGGCTCCAACAACAGTCAGGCCCTCAGCAGATATGGGGGTCATGCGAAGTGTGTCAGCTGATACCTTACCGCTTTGATGTCATGGGGTGACTGATGGGGATCTGAATGTTTCCAGACGCTGCAGGAGGCGCTCGGGGGATGAGGCTGGAGCGGCATCACATGAGACTCATGTGACTTACTTAAACCTAAATGACAGTAAAACAGACAATTCAATAAAAATCTTCTTAACTTAATTTGAGAAAAACTAAAATTGGTTCTATATTCTAAAAAACAAAGTGATGTAATGAATAGCTTCATTGATCGTTAAAGTCGCCCTTCAGTCAAAAATGTGTTTTTCATGTTTACTTTGATATTGGATCGTCACTGTGCAGAATGAAGTATGAGTTTGGCACAAGAAGGCTGTTTTCACATTCATCTGCTAAAGGGTGAAAGTTTCTCTGTGCTCATCTCAAAATTTCCGGCATGTTCAACACGCGTATGTACAAGCACGACTGTGTGACACAACTAGTTTGAAGAATGGACTTACTTACACGGAGAATGGACTTTTCTGTCAAATAGGAGATAACTTTTTAATATTTTCTTTTGTGCATATTTATAAGTTTTGGAACTTGTTTAGAGTTTTCTTATAGTAAACCTCAAACGGGTCTGCAACTGTAAATATTAGTATGTCATTAACAAAGACATCTTCCACTACAACAAGGTAAACGGTAAAAGTTGTTAATTAGTGGATTTGGGCCCGAATGACCTGCAGCTCTTTTCCAGAAGGTAAGTGGTCCATTTGAGAAGACTTCCCCAGGGAAATAAGATTTAAATAAAAAGACAACACAAGCTATGAGGAAATACACAACTCAAATTATTATTTTCACAACCTGGCAACCCAAACATTTTCCTTATTAATGCTATTAATACAGATTTTTAAAGTGTTAATAAATGATTTACTAACCAATCTATTAGTTTGGCCTCTAAACTCTTTTTAAAATAGGCCTTATCAAAAAACAGCAACCAAAAAAACTAATATAGTATATAACAAGAATATATTAAGCTCAAAAGTAGTTTTTTGGAGTATAAACTTCTATGATCAAAGGTTTCATGTTTTTTAACTATGCATGTTTTGACTTCCTATATATTTGTGGTCTTTTCCTCCTAGGTCAGCTTAGCGTTTGATAGGTGAACATTTCAGTTACAAATACACTTTTAATTTAACAAATGAACATTCTGCTGAGCATTGGGAGGCACCTCAAGTCTTAGGTAGCTGAAATGATCGCACAGATGTCAGGCTAAAACCAGGGCTTATATTTTGCTTGAATGTGAAATCTACCATTAGGGAGGACAGCTTATGTGAGGAGGGCTTGAGCCTTTGTTTACAGCTATCAGTAAGACTTAGAAATGACAATGTAATTACGGGGCAGTCCTTGTTGTCAAAATGTCACCGACACTAAAAGATACCAAGATAACCTATCAGTCCTGATCTTATTATGAACTGTTAAACGGTACTTAACAGATGCCTAATGTGCCTTAACTGCAGTTAAATGTATTGATTAACAATGACGGAGTCCCATTGGTAATTTAGAACAAAAAACACCTCACGTGATGTGTTCTACTGTTTGCTGACAGTGCTGCTTTGTCAATTAGCTCTATGAAAAGTTGTCAATTCGATAGATTTTTCACAATAAAAGTCTCAATTTTGCAGCATGTTAAGCTACAAGTATCACAGAACTTAAATGAGGAAATGATTGCATTTGTAAAGAAACACATCGGCCAGATTTTCCTTCACATTGCCGCTCTATATTCAGAATTTGCATCTCACACTTTCACAGGCTGTAACTACAGCCTTTATTTGCCTACTTTTCATCACTATAGATATTTATGAGAAAACAGACCCTCTAATTAGCCAGCCCGGGCTGTGTGCCCAAGAGGGCCCTCTCAATTCATCAGCTGTGATAAAGGGAGACAAGCCAGAGCCTGTGTGGCTCCTGCACCTGGGGCAGCGGGCCGTTTTGACACGGGTGGGATTCTGTTTCCATCAACAGGATTAGGCTCTTATGAGTCAGTTCTTGGAGTTAAGATTTGAATCCGTTTGGGTTGTTTCACAGAGGCTAAAGCGACAGAATTTCACCCTAATTGTTTACCATGTCAGCCCCGGCAATTCAGTGTTAATTAAACAAAGCCCAGTAAACAGAGACATTCAGCACCAGCTCAGTGACACGCTGTTTAAACAGAGAGGAGTTTGTGTACGGTCCCGTTACCAAGCATCCTCGGTTGGTGGCATCTCTTATGTGTGAAACAGGGGTGCAAAGTCTTAATTATAGCAAAATAAAGGGTAGAAAAACAGAAGACAGTAGACAAAGATTCCTGTTTTGTATCTTTGGGGAGTGTTTGGAAAGAATACAGGCTGTTTAGCACTTTACTAATGCCACACAGGTTGATGTCAGGCTCCTTACAGGAGGGCTTAACTGCTAAGAGTTAGAAAAGAGTTCGAAACAATGTGAGACGATAAGTGGAAAGAAGTAGTTCTATTACACAACATTAAGGTGTAAATGAATGAACCAATGATTGCAAACTAGACTAGTTAAAACATGTATATTAGTAATCACTCTCCAGGTTATTTGTGCGTTGACATGTGACAGTTTGTGTAATTTCCCTTTTTCAGTGGAAATGTGTTGCAATATGAGGGGCTGGATGGAGTGACATGGAGGGAGGAAAGAGTGTTCGTCACATGAAGAAATATATAAATATTTTAAACTAATGATCTGTTTTCCCTTGTATTTCAACATGGAAATGGAAAATGATGCTCTTAATGTGCCTTCTGTGAATATGATGAATTAGCCTGCTATACACTTAGTTATTTGTATCTGACGTCATGACGCTCCAACACTTGCACAATTTTATAATATGGATAAATTCCTTATCTTGTTTTTTAGCTTCTGTTTAAAATGCATCATACACATGTGTTCTCATGCTACAGTTTTCAGAAATCATATTAGTTACCCAATTATTTGCAATCTGATCATAAGGTGGGCGATTTATGACCTCAACTTGGTGATAGAATACTACCACTAACAAAACCAGATATTTAGCTATTTCCTCAAAAAGGCCCCATTTTAATCAAATATGTATCAGTTTAACAAGAGAGTTAATGCATATAAATCAATTAAAAGGCAGTAAAGAAAGCACCTTTCTTCCAGGAACACTTTGCAGGAAGAGGCCTGATTACTTTGCACGAGGAGAAGTGCTCTTAAATGTGGCAATCGTCTGTTGCCAGGAACTAGTCTAGTCCCGCATTTTAAAAGGGTCGCACCTGTGGCCTGCTGGTTTATGCCATGGTTTATCCCATGGGTTATCCTCACCTCAGTGTGAAGCAGAGAGCGCCTGCAGGCACTCAGGAGGATTATGCGTCCTGACAATGGTGAGATTTGATCAGGCACACTAACAAAACGTTATTGTCCTCACCTGAAATGTCACCGACAACACAGCAGTATCAGTGCTCGAGATGTTTGGGGGTCATGTCAAAATCCAGAATTTAGACTGCGCCTCCAGGCCACTGTACCGAGACCGCGACCTGCTTTTTATAATAAAGAAAACAACCCGGGTCGATTCATTCTGCCTGCTCACTACCACAGGCCTATTTTACACCGCAATGATATGAGTCTAGTGTTTCATATCACTATGATTCCTAACATTTGATATCACTATGTTTCCTTGATATCACTATGATTCCTAACATTTGATATCATTATGTTTCCTAACATTTGATATCATTATGTTTCCTAAAATTTGATATCATTATGTTTCCTAACATTTGATATCATTATGTTTCCTAAAATTTGATATCACTATGATTCCTAACATTTGATATTACTATGTTTCCTAACATGTGATATCACTATGTTTCCTTGATATCACTATGTTTCCTTGATATCACTATGTTTCCTTGATATCACTATGTTTCCTAACATTTGATATCATTATGTTTCCTAATATTTGATATCATTATGTTTCCTTGATATCACTATGATTCCTAACATTTGATATCACTATGATTCCTAAAATTTGATATCATTATGTTTCCTAACATGTGATATCACTATGTTTCCTTGATATCACTATGTTTCCTTGATATCATTATGTTTCCTTGATATCATTATGTTTCCTTGATATCACCATGTTTCCTTGATATCATTATGTTTCCTTGATATCACTATGTTTCCTTGATATCACCATGTTTCCTTGATATCACTATGTTTCCTTGATATCACTATGTTTCCTTGATATCATTATGTTTCCTTGATATCATTATGTTTCCTTGATATCACTATGTTTCCTTGATATCATTATGTTTCCTTGATATCACTATGTTTCCTTGATATCACTATGTTTCCTTGATATCATTATGTTTCCTTGATATCACCATGTTTCCTTGATATCACTATGTTTCCTTGATATCACTATGTTTCCTTAATATCACTATGTTTCCTAACATTTGAATAGCAACAGCATACAAGTGACACACATGTAGGCTATGCTTAAGGTCGTTACTGCCTGGAAATATAAAAAATAATTGAACTTACTGAGTTCTCACTGTGTTTGTGTTCACCGTGGGACGACCTCGATAACTTCTGTGGGCTGCTGTACGTCCTGTAAACCACAAGATGGCGACCACCGCCAGCCAAAGTGAGTCACGAGGAGTGTCCCAGGTCACCACATAGAGCTGGTGTGTTTCAAGGATGTGTGATGACATCATCCAGTAGCAATACACCACTGTAAACATTCTCAATTACAAATGAAAGTTAACAGGTTACTTACAGAAGTAGCCTATCACGAGTGAAGGAAGCCTACAACTCACCGACTGCAGCAGTTAATGTGTAATATTAACACTGATGCATTGCATCAGGTCAAGGTGGAGCTCGTTTTAACGAGGTTATATTAATGTTGTTTACTCGTTTACAATGAATCATACTTTATAGGCTCATCACAGTTAAAGCCATTATGCAGTGATGACGTTTTCACTTGTTTGCTTGATTAGACTCATTTAAACATTTTATTTGTGCGTTTGACTCCCGAGGAATTTTTACCTTAATCAATTTTAATAGAGCGTGCACGTTGCTGAGCTATAGCTCCCATCTTTGACCTGAGCAGAGGTCTACTCTGCAAAAACCTGACACCCACGTAGGTGTGCAGGGCTTTGCATCTACATAGTAACTAGTATCTGTAACTGTCAGATAAAGGAAGTGAAAAGTACAATATTTAGTAGAAGAAGAATGTAGCATAAAATGAGAGTGGTCAAGTATTTAAAATGTTAACTTAAGTACAGTAGGCTCCTTGCATAAGTATGTTTCACAGCTGTAAATAGGGGGAACATGTTGCATTTCCAGCAGTGTGTGAAACAAATGCACCAACATGTTTAAAATGCATTTATTCCTCAAGTCAAAGAGGACCCAATAAAAAACATCATTACGTTTACCCATTTTTTCTAAACAACCAGTTTAGGTGGTAGAATACCCAGTTTGGCAAATGACAGCCCAGTTTGTGTTTTTCTATAAAACCTACTCTTTTCTACAGTTTAAGCAGGGAATGAAATCCCTCTAATCCTGTGTAATGTTATAGGCTGTAATGTAATGTATATAATATATTAAAATGCAGTAATGCCATCAGAGCTAAAGTCAAAAGACTCACAACAATCTTTCTGGATCATTTAATTGTACTTTTACAGCTTTTGCGTCCTCTCCAGTTCAATCTTCATGGAGCAGTGAGCCAACACCTCATTGACAACGCAGATTAATTGTATGTTTTCATGGTAGACTTCCTGGTACATGTTCAGGAAAAGTCATGTCTATGCAATCAATATCGTGGAAATATTCAGATATTGCCCTAAAATCAACATGATGAGTGTAGGTCTATAATCCTTCTATTCTACGTATCAGTTATAAGGTGCAGTATATTAAAACTTACAGCAGCACTAAAGATCCAATGCTTGAGTCTATTGGTTCCTTCCCACTCACCATTAGTCACACAACCACATCATTATACACATTAGTTTCAAGGTATTTTCTAGATCTGCACATACCGGCTTGAATTGTTCTTTCAGTTTCCAGCCTTAAGGCAGTCTGACTTTTTGCACTCAAAACAATTTAGCTAAATGTTCACTACTTCTTCACTTGAAGTGAAACAGCTGTAGGGATTGTAAAGCGAGCCGACAGAGAAGTACGCATAAGCGAAGTTGAAGAGTGCAACTAAGGCAGCAGACTCGTGACATCAGCTATGTGTCTGAGGTGTGGGGTGACCCTGGCTGACTCTGGCCTGCAGGCCTCATCGGCTGGGTTAATTAGTGAAAGACAGCCAGCACTTTTCTACCTACTTAGCATGTCAGTCTCTGTTTTCATGGCGAGTGAAATTAATGAAAAGTTGTGGTTTTGTTTCATCCTATCAGGTTTGTTTTCACTTTCCGTGGATATTCCAAATAATATCCTTCTTTCCTTGTCTCTGTCTCCGCTTCTCTGCAGACGGACTCCTGAAAAGCTGTTTACTCTGAGTTAACCATACGGCGAGTCATGTGAGAAATCATTCTTCTCTCGCCGGACTCTGTGGGTTAATAAGTTATCTGAGGACAAAGAGCTGACAAGCCCACCACCCCAAACCGAGCGATGGCCTTCCTTCCTTTGGCCCGGGTCACCGGGGGTTATCAGTGACAGGGGAACAATAGGAAGTGGTAAGACCAATCACGGCGTAGCTCTGTCACTCACTCACCTCCTGCATGCCTCCACGCAACTCTGCATGCAGAATGCTGCTGCACGGGAAACAGAGCCGTCCGTCCACCACCCTCATCACATGTCATACACTCAGGCGCCCGTGCTGTCGCCACCTTAGCCTACGTGTCACATAGCATGAAACAGACCTCTGACCTCCCATCTGTTACTACTGCTCACTGTCTGAGGCTGACAACAATTATGGCCTGGAGTGACCTGTGCAGAGCGCATCGCATTTAAAACTACTGGAGGTGACAGCATACTTGTTGCTGGGAGAATTATGACTTGCAAATATTTCCAGATCTGTTACACAAGTCAAGAAGGCAAGAAGGTGCAAAAGTTTAGCCTCAGGAGAGATAAAGTAATATGCTTATAAGTGACACCTCGCCCCTTTTAAAAGTGTTATCTTTAGATTTGGGCTGTAACATGATCATAAAGTTAGTTTCAGGGTGTCTCCTCACCAGTAAGGAAAAGGCGTACTTCACAGGTTGCAACCTTGTGAAAACCAGCCTGTAAATCACAGCTGGAGTGTGTAGCCCTGTAGCACACACCCTCAGGCCTGGAGTCTACACACAACACCTTTGAGTCAAATGCTTGGTTGACTGCGCTGTGCCTTGGCTGTCCTCTGGATCTGAGTCAGCCGGCTGGGGAAAGTGGGTGTTTTGATGCTGAGGGCATGGGCCATCCCCCTGAGTGACCTCAGCCAGAGCCTCCACACAGCTTCGTCACTGTGCAGAATGACTGGGAAGAGGGCACAAGTCCACAACCTATTTGTGGTTTAACAGCCACATTTTGAGTCGCCAAGTCTGCAGCTTGTTTGCTTCCTGTTAATGTGGATCACCCACCGTGTTAAAATGACTCTCCCCTGAAACCACTCAATGCACAAGGTTATCAATGGCAGACAACAGAGCCTCGACAGTGAGGTAAACTGTAGAGCCTACCTCCCTGGTTTGTTTAACCACAGCTGGTTGTGTGGCTGACATTTGTTAATGGTGCTTCGCTTCAAGGCTGAATGGCACATTCTTGCACTGACACTTCAGATGTTTTTAACTCTTTTTCCATTGAGGTCCAGAATACTGTGGATCAAGTAGGACTGAAAGGCAGCTAAATTAACACAACCAGTCAGTCAATGCTGGCCTTTGCCGCCTGAGAGTGTGGAAGAATTTGCATTGAGGCTGCACCATTCACGTTACAATACTGCCGGTCCCTGACAAGTGCTCCAGCGCTCGTCTGGGTCTCAGGGAGTGCAGCTCTCCAAGGAAAGAGACTCTTCACTTGTATGCTGCCAGAGGCCAAACGGAGAGCTTAGGTAACAAGAGGCAAGTCGAAGCTTATTTGCTTGGTAGTTGCCATAACAGAAAGGGTAATAAGTAGTATTGTCTGATGTGTTCCCCCTGCTTAATGAGGCACAACAAAAGCAAATGGTCAGAGGTCAGCATTACTAATGCTGTCAGCGACTAAAACCCTTTCACACTGCAGAATAATCACCGCTGACCGTCGGGACTGTATGCTCACATGGTCAGAATGTGTGTAGTCAGGCTCATGCTGCATTCGCACAATGTCGGCAGAATGGGGCGAACAGGAAAACTTCATACTGCATGGGAGCGTTCATGCATTATTTTCAAGATGGTTACCCCATCCTGGTAATCCCTCCAAATAAAAAGCCTAAAATATCTACTTGTGTTGTGTAAAGTATAACAGACAACATTGTGAAGCTAATTTTTAATAAGATAAATTAGAGTTTATATTTAGTTGTATTTTAAATGTAATCTCTCTAAACAGATATCTGCATATGAATGCAGAAGCTGTACTGTAGGCAACAGGAAGTGTTCTGGTTTCTGTTTGTAGTCTAGGTAGTCTGAGTAGTAGCCTGTTGACCAACCACTTTGAACGGGCTTTGGTTAAATGCAGGTAAACAGTCCGTGTGGAGAGCAAAAGAGGCGTAACGCATCGGCCGAAACGCAGTCTTGTAACCCATCGGCTTACGTCTGACGCCGATTTAGCTTTTTATTAGCTTGTAAATTGGCTACTTGTGAAACAATCCGGTCGCAGACATCATCTCTCAACTCCAACTCCAGTCTCGCATCTCAAGTTGCAAACCGAAGGATTTGGCATGGATATCCACTGGGTACACCGGAACCCCCAAAATATTACCCATTGTTCCGAGATTGATTTAAATTGAGCTGCAGCTATGTCGCCAGAGGTCTGTTGACACTTTGCAGTTATTCTCACAAAAGTGGGCAATATTATAGGAGCCGTCAGAAATGTTTTGGTCCCAGAATTTAAACTCTGAGGCTGACGTGAACGTTTTCTTCCCACTCGACTGGGATTTGAAAGGTATGATGTTAAAGCGGCGTAGCAACTAACACAGAAAGCGTCGAAAGAAAGAGATAACACCTAGTTAAAAAGATATTAAGCATACATACATGTGGCATATATATTTGGTAAATGTATGGCCTATGATAGGCCTGTGATATAAAGCTTAATAAAAGAAGAGAGTTGGAAGTGAAGCAAGTATTTGGTAGCAATTACTTTTCCGCAGTGGAGACTTAAAGGGGAAGTACAGTTTTACAGACTAAGGTCGGTTTACTCATAATGGGTAGTACTAATCAGCCTGTAAAACAGTAATATCTGGAGAAGCTAAACAAAATAACCCTAGTGATGTCACCGCGGTTATTTCAGCGTTACAATCTGAAGACGTGGAGATGGAAGACGTGGCTGTTTACGAGTTTAACAAAGAGATGTATTCGAGTTGCGTTAGAGTAAGTGTGAGATCCAGCTTTGGATATAGGGACTAAAAGTCAGGATATCTCTGTCTAAGTTGCTGCATCCATTATTTTTAAAATACGTGTTTTGCAAGTCCCTCAAATGTATTGAAGTGCCAAACTAAATCACAGGATAACCCTTAAAAGCACCTTCCTAATTTTGTTAAGTAGTACATTTTGTATATCACAGTTACAGCTAATGAAGAAAATGGGTATGAACTCTTTGATCATCAATCTGTATTTCATATGATGTCTATTTCTTTAATAACTTTGTTATATTATATTATAGCATATCATGTCAAACACACATATGGAAAATATACACAGAACATACTGTATATCATACACCTTGGACTTTAGAGAAATAATGCTAATCACTGACCCACCATACTGACCAACTGAAGGAAAAAAAAAAGTCTAATTTCTTTTGTAATGCTTCACCTGACGTCAGTGATTTCCTTCAAGGCTAAAGAAGAGCCAAGAGAAATAAACACCTGCCAGATTTTGGCCGCGCTGCTGGTGATGATGATGCCATTACTCACAGTGGGTTCACTGCAAGTTCTCACCTAATCTTGTATGATTGTTAAACCACAGTGGACTGCAACAGTGTTGTAATACTGGTCGACGCCTATGCACCCGGGCGAAAATTTCTGCTCTGCACTTCTTCAGAAATCTGTGTGTGTTGTCTCCGTCGGAGCCATACAAAAATACTTCATGTTGCAACAATTTTTTTTTACTCACTTTTCACATTATTTCATCATGGAACAAATTAGCTTAAAATAAGTTCTACCATGTGGTGTAAGGTTTACCCACAAACACAGTTCTGCTTTGAATAATGTCGCCTACTCTGTGTTTCTAAGAATAATCAAACTGGGAAAACCCAGAAAGGGCCTCAAGGGTCAAAATGCAAGATTTTTAGTGTGGCCACATTTGACTCAGAAAGCTGGAGTAATGGGTAGTTGGAAGAAATAGGCCAACAAAGACCATATACTTGAGCAACTCTGTGTACTTCAAAATTTTAATCAAACTGCACTGAGCATGGCATGCTGGGAGAGAGCCTACCCCCACTGTAGCCTGGGAAAATGCCAGCTTGTCTTGAGAACTTCCAAACAATCACTCCTTCCCCTCCTCTCCTCTCACAGAGCTCCCACTGTGTTGTAATATAACCTTAGGAGGGGGTACCAGGGCTGTGAGAGGTTAGTGCTGTCAGTGGGTACATTATAGTAGAAGCTGCAGGACTGCCACACGATATTACTAAATACTAGCTGTCGCTTTGAGGTTGCTGAGGTGAACCGCTCGGTTTTGGCAGGTGGGGAGCCGGGTGGGGCTCGGGCTTTCACAGTAGGTTCTGGTTGATTAAAAGTGTTTCAGCACAGTGGTGACCGGCGGTACCCGACTGCTTGCCATGAGGAAACTAACAGCATCGTATATTACAATGATCAGTTGGGGCTCGTGAGCGTTCCCACAACAATCATGAACATGAGACAGAGAGCATGTGGAGATGGAGATTTAAAGGGTGAGGTCTTTTTAATATCGTCCCACTGAAAGGATTGAGTCAGTCTCTGTCGGCTTTCAGTGGGTTTATGAGCTCATAGCTTGGTTACTCTAAATACTCAGTTTCGGTTAAGACAATTACATGTTTTACAGTCAACAGACTTCAACCTGAGTTGTTGATCGTCGATGTCTGGCAGGAGGTGTCCCTGCTAATAGGAGATAGGAATATGAAGACAGACGGGATCAATTGTCACTGCCTAAAAGATGAATATTGTTCTATCATCTGACACCTCTATGGTTAAGGTCTGGTTAGGTTTAGGACAGCATCTCATGGGAAGGCGTATAAATAGCACCGCATTTTAAGGACATTTTTGCGCGTTGTTTAACGCAATTCTCATTCCCAACTCCTCCACATGCGGACTCACGGTCGTAGTTTTAGACATGTAGTTATAAACTACTTGGTTAGGGTTAGGAAAAAGATCATGGTTTAGGTTGAAATACCCCCTGGGTTAAAGTTAGGAAACAGCCCGTGCTCATCGTTAAAAGAAACTAACGTTGACGGTAAATAACAGGAAGTGAACAGCAGTCTTCCTTGTCAAAATCAAATGTTTTTTGTTCCATCCAAACCATCTTAACCTCATCCTGCTGTGCAGCCTTGTGGGTTTATAGAGGGTTTGTGTCACTTAAAAGTAAACTAATGTTGTTTTTGCCATTTTTCTTTGTGAGGACAGTCTGAAGAACATCAGATGGCATCAGAGACTATCTCCAGGCCGTGTGAGACATGTTGATAGAGGTCTTCTTAGGGTTGTGTTCAGACAGACATTAGCACGGCATGAAAAACACAAAGCCCCTTCATTCATTTCAATGAGGCCACTGCACTGAAGCAGTGGGGGTGCCAACACAGAGGGCTCAGACAAAAAAAAGTGCAGGATCGTCTGGTAAAAAAAGTTCTTGTTTTTTTTACGGCAATGCCAATGTCATCCGGCAGATTTGTTAGATTACTTTGTAACGTGAAAGGAGTGCTCTGCTGTTTACCTTGCGACAGAGGATCTCTACCTCCAACTGGCCTTCCTGGATCCTATTTCATAGTACCTGGAGCAACACACCCCCATCAACACAGCCCATAGCATTTCTTTTTTTAACTCAGTGTTGTTTTTGGTGTGAATGCTCATAGAATTTTTTGCGCTTGTACACAAGCAAAGCACACGAAAGATTGATAAGTAATCGAGCTATGCTTACAGTCCTAAAGCCTGTAACACAAGGTGAGGTGTTTAAATAGTGTTTTTTATAATCGTATTGTATCATTCACTCTTGTTAAAGTCGAATGTCTGCAAACACAGTTTGTCTACTTGTAGAAACAATCTACAATTGAAAGCTTGCTTGCACTTAGCCCCACCACTCAACTCCCTCCTGATTTCACCTCAGGCCAGAATGTCGCTTTTACTCCTGCTGTTTCACCTTCTCTTATATGACCATCCACCGGCCCCCCTGCTGTGGGCCAACCTGCCATCTAAAGAACCATCTCCACGGAAAGAGGGGCTCCACAGGTAAGACCGGCCTGAGGACGAGCTCTCCTGCTGGGCCATGAGACATGAGACTCTGCCCTTTCTCTGGTGGAAGTTAACAGCTCGGCTTTACATTACATTCACTTGGCAGATGCTTTTTCCCACAGCAACTTGCAATAAGTGCATTCAAACCATGTCGGAGCAAAAGTTAGATATCATCCAAAATTGGGTGTAACCGCTCTCTGAAAGATTATATTTTACAGTCATGGGCACGTATGCAAGAAAGGAGGCATTCTCACACACACATGCTAGAAAGGAGAGTACAATCGGTTGATTGCCATGTCTAAGAATGCCTGTGATGTTTTTTGTTTGCTCTCTCTGCATGAGTTCTTGGGTCACCCACCTGCTACTATTATGGCCAAATGATTAAAAGAAGTATCCATGGAAGTAATCTAATGCACAAAACAAAGTACAATACAAATACAAGTATGTTTTAGAGAAATATGTTGTGTTGCTGTGCGTTTCTTCTCTCTTCCCTCATCCACGGCTCAACACAGTCGGGTTGGGCGAAGGGACAGAGGCAGGCCTCAGATATAGACGGCCACGCACTCAGGCGCGTCCTGCTGCGTCTTGCTTTCAGTCTGGAGCTATTTCAGAGGTTATTGATGTGTCCGCCAACTGGGAGCTTTCTAAACAACTACCCTGCTGCAACAGGTTACAAGTCCAGCTTCCCGCTCATTAGGCTCTAATTGATTGTAATCTGGCCTTTGAGAAGTACTGGCCCGCTATGGGGTTGTTCTGCACATGTGAGTGCCCCCACTGTCCCTTCTACTTGTCCACCTCACTCACCAGCAGGGTCTGGAGTACAGACACAATTGGCCCTCTCAGATGGAATCATTAAAGCGGGTGGTATAGCATGAGTTCTTTCATACATCAGGCCTCTGTGGACCAGCTTGAGACCAGGGACAGTGGCCACTCTGCCTGCCCAGTGGGAGAGCCCCATCCTGGGCAGGCTATTGTTGGCCTCACCCCTCGACTGGCTGCCTGTGGTTCTGGCTGCATTGGCTTGATTTGTATGCCAAGGTCCAGGACTAAAGACAGCCATGTAGGGGAGCTGGGTCAATATTGGTTTTGAGAGCTGGAGGAAAAATGTCAAAATGTTAAATTCTATTGACTTCCCCCCACTGTTATTTGTTTCTGTGGCAAAAGGCCTAGTGGGCCATTAGTGTAAACAGGGCTTTGTCTTAGGGCTCAGCTTCCAGCAGGAGGCTCCTGGAACAAAACCAGAGATAGAGGGTCTAGTCTAGCTTAAAAATGGCTGAGTTATGGGGCTGAAGAGAGACCTTAAAATGACAAAGACAGAGATACAGAAAAACAAACAGTTTTGATCCCTTCTGACACTGTTGAAGTGCGCCTGCCATCTTCACAAATGACCGCAGTAAGTGCTTTTAGGGGCATTTAGAAAGATCTGCATGAATATGTGACTTCTTCAGGCTGATTATTATCATTCTTTATTTGCTTTATGAAAAGGTAAATATCAAGAGAGTATATAATATGACATATTGTAACATCCCACTGAATTGTTACAAGGGTCATTCATGTTTTACGTTACCTCTTCCTGCAAGAATTTCCTACGCTTTTTAGTATCATTTGTATGTGATGACTTTTCCACTGTGTCTTTGTTCCGAGGTCCAGCGGGTAAAAGTGAGGAGCAGCTGTTTTACTGCAGTATTTCTTCCTTTTGCCCCCAGCTTTCTCCCGTCTCTTTCAGCCCTCCAAGAATATGGGATTCTTTTATAAATTACTTCAATTAACATGGAGCCATAAAATTGTTCCTCCTTGAGTGTTTTCACACCCTTGTCCTCTTTGCTTTCTCCTCTGGTCCTCCCTGCTTTCTTTTACCTGTTTCCCCCTAACTTTATTAGGTGGCAGGCTTTTGTGCTGCTGCAACAAGTCACTTCCTCTCCATGGGCAGACAGGGAGGGAACATGGAAATACTGAGGAAAAGGCAAATAAAAGCTTGAAAGTCTTTCTCTAAAAACTATAAAATGTGTAAAAGGTTAACTTTTGGCTAGGAAATGTACAGAAGTCCAAGCCTCAACTTTAATTGATGTATCTGTTTGTCGTGTGTATCTACTCACTCTTGTTTATTAAGTTCTATCACTGCTAATGGATTACTTAGCATGCAGTCATATTGGAAACAATACATGTGTGTGAATCACACATTACTGCAAAGTGACACATTTCTCTCATCTGACACCAGAGGACCAACAAAGGTTGTGAAAACTAGCAATCCACCTACTTATTGACACTTCTTTCTAAACTGGGCAGTAAAGAAGTCGAACAAAGTTTACTTAGCCAACTGACTTCTCAAGCAAATAGCATTTTCCTTGCATGTTGGTGTGAGTAGGGGTAATCTATGTCTTTCTGAATGTATCTATAAGAGCACAGTTTAGATCAAACAGATCAAGTAAAGGAAAGATGAAGATCTGCCTCTACCTCAGTGTTGGTCTCATGATGTCTGCGACATGCTGCGACATACAGCTGTCACAAGAGAAAAGTGTGTCTGTGTGTGTGCGTGTGTGTGTGTTGGTGTATACAAAAGCATTTGTTCTAGCCAGGTCAGTAGGTTTATTCAGTCTGTGGAGACCTGGACGGCCTACTGGACAGGAGCAGACCAGCAGACAATAGAACCAGTCAGAATGTCCTGTCCAGTCTGTTACCCTGCCCCCAAAAACTGGGTTTTAAATTCATGCATAACGCAGCTCACTCTAGGCAGGGTCAGGTAAATAAGAGCTCTGGCCTCATTGCTGAGAAGTCTTGATCAAGATTACCTGTTTCTGCAAATAGTTTTGATTGCTTTGTGTGATTCCTGGTAGTGCATGCAGACTACAGCAAGTACTAAATATATCAAGACTGTTTTTTTTCTTTTTTACTCTAACAGGAAGCCATTTTCTGCAGTTCATTTTTCATTCCGCTTTCATGGATTATACATTGTCCTGAGTAACAAATCCCAGTAATAAAGAAGTTTTCAATTCATTTAGTCAATGTTTTATGCAGTTTTCATATAGTGTAAGTGATTGCTTTACATTATCCTCTGCTTTTGTACAGTATTAATTTGTGCTCTAGGAACTGATCCCTGAAAAATAAGATAAGTAGACCCCACAGACATATATGTCACAACTGAAACTGATCGAGGTTTTAATAAAAATGAGAAAAAAGTTGAAGAATCAGAGCAGCAGCAAACAGAGCATGGCTTACTAAACGTCATGCTTTGTGAAAATGTCCTATAAGATTACATGACGTAAATTATAATCTTGGGATTATATTGAAACACAACAACCGTGTGGTCCAAACGAACCAATGAACTGAAATAAGTAAGTCTTAAGTCATCATCATAAGTCTTGCAATAGCTGGACAGTTTTAAAGTCCAGAACTTTGACATGACAAGACGTAACGGCACATCAGTCTGTTCTTTTTCTTCTTCAGCGACCCATTGCATCGGTCCGGTCTGCTCATGGGTGAGTGTGAGCGTTGCCTATTTGACCCAAGAGGACAAAAAGCTACAGTACAGGCAACGAGAAAGGCATCTGTCACCACTGTGAGCATGCACATGTGAAAGAAATATAACAGTTGTAAAAGGGGGGGCCCCATATGGTCACGGCACGGTCTTCAACTCCCCATCTCGCCCAGCATACGTCAACAAACAAACCACAATTCCCTTCAGTAGGGGTGACTTTGCATGAACATATTTGCTCATTGTGATTGCCAGCTTTTTGCCAGCCCCTTCTGGTGAGAGAGTGAGCAAACATGCCCCTCTCCCCTGTGGACCTGCTGTATACCAAAGACTGAAAGACGCATAACAAAAGGAGGGGGAAAGAGCAGTCAGAAAGGTAAAGAAAAGCGGGGTGAAGTTTGAAAGCATCAAAGTTGAAACAGAAAGAATAAATAGACTGTGTTTGCTTCCACTGCTACTGATACCAGTGGTATAGCTCATTACAGCTGCAGAGTAAAAAGAAACGACAAAAATGGCGCAAACACAAATAGAAAGAACAGTGTCTTTTTAAAAATGTTCTAGACAATAAAATGCTTTTTCTTTATGGACATGAGTATGACTGAGTTGTGTCCAAATAATGAGTTTGTGGCTCCTCAGCTTCCTGTGTTTCCTCTCTGAGGACTCTCCTCAGTCACACAGAGACAAAGGAGTCAAATGCCAGCTCGCATGTGGGATGAGGTTGTGGCCCACTGTGAGTGTTGCCCCGGGGAATTGTTGGACAAAACCTGACTCTAACACCTGACACCTCACTGTGAATGATCCTCTAAAGAGTGCACATCCTCCTCACCCAGGCCAAATCAACTCAGCCATTTATACACTCCGAGATGATTTGATGGGTTTGTCCTCTCTTGTTTTGTTATTTTTGTGAGAACTGTATTCAGCGTCGCACCTTCAACTCGGAGGAGTAAGGTGATTTCACTGAAACTCACTTCAAGCAATTGTAGAGTTTGGATTAGCGTTTCATGTTTAAGTTCAGATTCACACTAGATTTGGATAAAAGTAGGACTAACAGAGTGAGTGTAAGGGAATGAAGGTCCACATAATTGTTGATGAAGTTTATTACCCACCTTGCGGTTTTGCGTTCACAAATTGAACTTATAGAGTTTGAAAAAAGCATAAAATCTAAATGAGATCAGAGTACGACAAGAGAAGGACATGAAAAAGACGGGATGCCATTACTCACCTGGAAACTCGAGCTACAATTCTCATCTCACAAAATGACATCATGAGAAAGCACCTGCTTGTAGGACACAAAACACACTGCATGCCCAGGAAACAGCTGCTCATCTATTGTCGTCTGGTGTTTTGGTTTATGGACAACATGAACCTCTCAACAAAGCCAAGTCCCTGCGGACGACAATGGTCTAAGTAGGAGGCAGAGTGAAGGGCATGCAGTGTTAAATGAAGTGCAATGTCAGCCTTTTACGTGTTTTTATTGGGCAGTCAAGTGGATGGTGCAAGTCTGTTGGGGGGCTGCAATAAAAGAGGGGAGAAGATTCTTTCACACTTATGTGTCTATCCTGTTAACAGGCCCATTCATAATGATGGAGGTGCCAAGCGGTGGCAATATCAGGGTCCATGCACACACTTGTACACAAACAAATATACAGTTTATGCACAGGCTGGTATCATTGCATACTTCTCTGAGCGGAGATTAAAGCAGTGCTTAATGGTGAAAGAGGAGTATGGATATTCTGATGTTTATATACGACTAATTTGAAACGACAAATAGGTTTTGAAGAAAGCGTAAAGCCCACCATCCACCACCAACTCCTCCTTACAAATTCCGTGCGGTATGTAAATATTATTTGCATTAAACAGTTATATTTGGCTGGGGAAAAACAGAAAAGAAAGAAACTGAGCATCAACAAAAATTCTCCGGGATGCAAACAGAGCTGCAAACACACATAACTACCTAACAATGACGTGATATTAAAGTACGTTAGATTTTTGTGAAGTGAAGAATATCAAGAAAGTTCAACACGTAAATATGAGGTCGGGGTGGTGAAGGTCACTTTAATCTAGACTCAGGACATATTGGTGGAAGTAAATATTGTTGAACATGTTTGATACGGCCGGCGCAGCTGAGGTGACGAACAGAGACGATGTTACTGATCTGACCATCTTTGTCGTTGGGTTTGACGGATAAAATGATGATCAGCCCAGTAATCCTTTATGTGTCCCAGCCTAAACCGTGCAAGCAGAGAGAAGCCTGTACAAGCCTCCACCTGCTATTTACTTAATCACACATTGATTTACACTCAGCAGACTCAAACTCGACAGCAGAACAATGACTTCAGCTCTACAAGTGAATAATTTATGCTGTGTTTTGTGTTCGATGCTAAATAAATCACGTGTAATAACTCATGTTCCTCTTAACCTTTAGCCCCTGAACTTCTTTCACATTCAGTTATAAACAAACAGAACATGCACAGGCCAAAAGCCGGATGTTATTTCATTAAGGCATTACTCATGTCTGTACTGAGGGAGGCACTGTTGGATTTGTTGGTTCCTTTCTTAAAAAGGTCTTTCAGCTAAGAGAAAAAATGGCAGCCTTTTAAACAGCAGTCAGACTTAAGTCATCTTGTCATTTTGTTTAAAAATAAAATCATCAGAAACCCCTCAATGTAACTACAGTGTCCGACTTGCAGCCGCAGTTCTTCACTTTGTACCAAGTTGCCTTGAAGCAGTTTATTAAAGTGAAACAAGAACACAGTTTGCTTTGAAAATCTAAACATTTACAACTATTCAGCACAGGATTAAAGGTGTTTTCAGTCAGAAACCTGGAATTAAAAATAACTCACAGTGCTTATTTTTGCACACAAAGAAGAAGCCGATCCACTAATCCGGTGCCACAGGTGCACAAATACCTGTGTAAGCAGAGTTAATACTGATAAAAGCTCTTGGAAGAAGAAAAAAGGAACATGGAAAAGTTCCCACACTTTTGACTGTTTTGTTTCTCTCTCTCTCTCTCTCTCTGTCCTTTTACTTCTTTTTTCTTCAGTCCTGCCAAAATGTAAAGCAGTGTGCCAGCCATGAATAAAAATAATTGATGGGGGAGGGAAAAATAATAGACTACAGAAAAACCAACATTGACTCGTGTAACTCACCTGTTGGTGAGAGTTTTTGTTTGGTGTTCATTCAGACAGCGGGCGGCTGGGGGCCCCTCCCTGACGCAGCGCAGGTTCCCAGGTAGAGAGAGGAGAGATGGGAGGAGAGTTCCCACCACGCTCCCTAACCGTTCTCACCGCAGCTCATTGGTCGGCCGTTGCCTCATCGCTGAAACACGACACTCCTCCGGCAGTGCAGGCAGGTGTATGAGGCTGCAGGGCGAAGGAGCTGGTAAGTGTGTGTGCCAGACACGAGGACAAAGAGATGTGTGAGGAGGAGGAGGAGGAGGAGGAGGAGGGTGATGAGCAAGTTTCACTCACGCTTTGTCATACCTTCAGACTCGCAAAGCATCATACATGTGTGGGGCGTCGTTAAGCACCTTGTGTTCGGGCGCATTCATTTCACCTTTGCCTTTGTGTTTAGCAGCTGCGGCACTAACCTGAGGACAGGTGTACACAAACAGTGGCTATTTTGCCAATACATAGGCAAATGAGCCTCTTACATCAAATGAAGACGGTTCCCACACAACTTTTCACAATGAGCAGCCTTAGAAGGAAGTTGGAAAAGGAAATTGTGTCAGTTGTTCTTTTATTTTGGCTGTCCATCTTCACGAAGCTGGCATTGTGATTAAATCTGAGTTGAATTCAGGTCACAAGTGCCATCTCTTCCTTTGTCATTCATGCCTTTACATCTGCAAACAACATAAAACATTTGAAAAACAGCAGAAACCAGCCTCACACGAATGGCATTTCAGAGAGTTTTTTTCACTGTGTTGTTCTTCAAATTTTTGACATTCAAATGTTGACAGCAAATATTTCAAATGATTTGAAAATGCCAGCGTAGTTGAAACCTTTGTCACATAAAAAGCCTCAAGAGTGTGCAAAGGAGAAAACCTTTTACATTTGGTTCAAACTCAAATCACAAAATGTGTCTCAGTTTTAGTATTGAGCAGGATCATTTATAGAGACTGACTGTGTACGTACGTGTGTGGAACATAACTATGGCGTTGATGAAAAATTCTAATTATATTTGTCCAGAACAGTGTGTGTGTGCTAAGGTCAGTCATGCATTATCTCAGTTGGGGCTGGTGTTTCCTTCTGAATGAGAAACAGGCATACCGAGATATTAGTAAACTCTCTCTGCACCTGGGAGCGTCTGTGTAGCTTCCTGAAGCCAGCTCTTATCACAGAATAACACTTCAGCAGCCCACAGTGACAACTGACTTCCTGGTGTGGGTTTCGACAAGGCATGGTTCTCATGCTTGGCACCGGCAGGTCCCCACCTGAAGACATTTTTACTGTCACCTCTGTCCGACTGACGAGGAGCGATAACAGGTGAGCGTTTAACCATTCACCGTCTCTGCTTTACGCAAACAAGTTCAATAAAAGGACTTTTTTTAATAAAAGGTCATTGTTTTTTCATATATGTGCAACTAGTTCGGTTACAGGGAAAATCTTGAAGAAATCACACTTGAATAATGTTAATTTTTGTGGTTGAAAACCGGCCTGGACACAGAACAATCACTGTGCAATGCTGCTGCTCAGTGTGTCAGTTGTTGTTGTTACATGTTGTTAAATGTACAGGTGTTGTTTGAGCTGAGGACTGAAAATGATGTGTGTAGCCCACTTCTCATCTCTGCTTTAGGCTAGCAGCTTAAGGCTACATAGGTCGCTATCAGCACAACACACCAGAATCATCAACACAACTGTCAGCAATCGAGTTGCATTGTGGGTAATGTAAGTGCCGGCTAGGTTTTGACAAGAAAGAAGAATTTGACGAATGACGAGGATGATATCTTTGATTCTGCTGCATATATTTTCAAACTGTGCATCGTAAATCCTACGATGTTACATAGGTGCAATGCTAAATATGTACAGTACTCTTGTAAGGAGACGTAGCCCACAACAACTGCATAATATTTTCAGTCTGGTCACTGTGGTTTAGCTATTGATAGATGATTGAGCGACGTTGGTGGTTTTCAGATAGAATAAACACAGTGAGTGATCAAGTTTCTACTATCCATTGAAACTGTTTACAATGAGATACATTTCTTCTTCTTCTTCTTCCTATTTTTTTTTTGTTTGTTTTGGTTAAACAACACAACTATGCATTACAGCCTTCACCTGGTGAGGAGAGCAGCCCCAAACATCTGTTCTGTCACTGTTTCATTTTAGCTGAACAAAGTTCTTCTCCTTGACATATTTTTCTCCTTTTGTTCATGGTAGACAACTGATACCTCAGTCTCCCTGGGTTCAGTGTGTACAAGCTGAAGGGTTTAAGGTGGGGAATTTACATCATATAGTTTATTAAGGACACCTATAACATGACATAAAAAGAACAAATCTCAAGCCCAGATGGGTATGTGGTGGTATAAAGTATATTTCCTGAATACAAAAGCTACCAACAGTGTAGTGAAATATTGAACTCCACTTTTTTTTAAATGTGTGTGTGTGTGTGTGTGTGTGTGTGTGCGCGTGTGTGTGCGTGTGTGTGTGTGGGAGGGGAGGGGAGGGTGTTTCTGGCTTCTGCCTCTGTCTGTTAATGTGTGTCAGTCTGCAAGCGAGGCAATGAGCCCGGCTGTGTGCCTGCTGGGGAGCTGCGCGTGTGTGTGTGTGTGTGTGTGTGTGTGTGTGTGTGTGTGGGTGTGTGTGTGTGCGAGGCTGCTGACGGGACCTGTCACTATCAGGCCCACACATCTCTGGCACTGTCTGTGTTGACACTTTGCCCGAAGGGGAACGAGTCTGCAGAGGTTGAGGAGAGCAGCGGTTTCCCACGGCTGCAGCTCTCAGCCTCGGCCCTGCCTCTGCATTCCAGGGCTGCCAGTGCTCTGTAAATGTTTGGACAGCCTTGAACAAATAACACACCTTGAAAGGCACAAGCACAGGCCCTCTCTGCACACCCCTTCTCTTCATCCGCCTCCTTAAGCTCACATCGCTAACACCCCCCCAACCCACCCAAACCACAAACCTACCTCCCTCGCAGCCACCCGCTCGCCTACTGCCACTCTTAAATTTTCCCAGCTTCCCTTTCTTGCACAAATAATCACCAACCTGTACTGTGTTACTGTTGTACACTTGCATATACAAACATGCCGACACACACCTGTGTATATGTAAATAAACACACATGCCTATTATTTCGTGACAGTAGGCCCATAGCTGTTTTAACTTTGCAGGATTATCTCTACACACACAAACGAGGCTATAGGAGAAGTACATTTTTGTAATGAAAACTAAAAAATGTTCACAGATGCCGCATAACATGCATATAATAGACCCCAGATGCATACCATAAATGTGTAAAGTAATTTTCTGGTTCGTAGCCCGGTGTTTAAAATATTCATGCAATAATAGCGTCTTTCAAATAATGGAAAAACTTAGGTTCAGTCCCAGGAAGCAGCTTCCATCATTGCCGGGCACATTTAGCAGTGTTCAGTCAGCCCAGTTACCCAGGAATGACGTCCTATTCCTCAACCCACAATTTACGCTAAATGCCAACATTCTCTCTCATTGTGCCCTTTATGTAGGAAGGAAAACAGTTCAGGGTGTGGAGGTCGAGGTGAAGGATTTACACGTAAGTCTGAACAGAGTCTTTGTCCCCTGACAGACCTGCAATTAATGTTTGTCTTTTTATTAACTGTAACCTCATCCATACAGTAGTTGCCATGAGCAGAGAATTTGAAAAATGTTGGAATCTGGTGTTTTGCTGAATTGTCCAATATTCTTGTCTGGTGATAGGGTCCTGTTCTTGTCACAGAATTGGTGACTCCTACTGGTTGGTCTGTCGACACAATCCGTAGGCTAACAGTGGGATTAGCAGAAACAACGACTGCTGCAGGAAGAGCTGTCCATTCAAAACAGGGGGAAAAATAAGAGGTGAAAAGGGTTACACAGGCCCCTCCTCAATGTTTCCTATGAGGTACATCTTAGTCACATTTTGGCAATTTTACTTTTGAAGGTATGACATGGGAACAAAAATGAACACGTCGGCCTATGTCCCTGTATATGCTAAGTTTTCCAAAAGGTTTTCCAAAGGTACATTTGTGCTCTACAAGTCACCTTATAAAACCTGGATAATGTTAACATGAAACTCGAGCATAGAGAAAAGGTTTTCATGGGAAATAATTCATATCATCATCATCATCATCATCATAAACCAGTTGATGTATTCTGTAAAAAAAATCTATAGGGTCTAATGACAATTTGGGGAATGTTTAAGCTTATAACACAAATGTATTGCAAGTGCAACATGCAGATGTATTGATACACACAACCACCCCCAACACGCACACACACGCACACACACGCGCACACACGCACAGTTTAACACACAAAACCAAAACCACACAAAAACTTCCTGGCAACGACGGGCTGTGAACATGATAACTGTTCTCAAACTCAGTTTAATGAGCTCCTAATCATAAAACCAAAATACACTTTGATTATACACGAAATAATGACTGCTTCCTTCCTAATGTCTTCATAACATACGCTGGTGATTAGGTCATTCAAGCTACTGTGAATAAAAACATCCATGTCATTAGGCTAAATGTCTGCATAATGTAGCCAATTGTCAGCCAGGCCCTCCCTCATACAGTACGTGAACAGCACATTCATTAGGCATCTGGCCTGATGAGCAATAACATGGCAGTGAGACTGACCCAGTATGAATTCCCACACAACCACCCACACGTGCACCCTGATGTCTGGCAGCAGCTGTGGAATCTGGGGTTCCTTGCTCATAGTAAATCCCACGAAACATAACGCAGGACAACTTCCACTGCGCTCCTCGGGCAGCAGCCACTCAAACGCGGCTCTGTTTTCATTGTCGGGAGGCCTCGGGGTACATATTTCTGTAATTTGGCTTTTATGCTCAGCAGTTTTGCAGCTGTGATGACATTTGGGTGTCGCCCCCCTGTTTCTCACGGTCCTGCTGCCAACGCTGGTCTGGCCGCTGGTCGTCAGCCAAGACTGAGGTCTGTGTGTCAGCCCCCACTTCTTGTGTACACATGAACACTGAAAGAAGGTGCTTTTGAAAAAAAATGAAATATTCCTGGCAATGGAGTTAAACCGCAGTGGGCTTTTTTTTTTTCCTCTGGGTCAGTTTTCCAAACTGTAGCTCAATGGTTTCAGGGAAGCAAGGGTGGCAGAATTACAGCACATTGAAGTGGTTCATATAACTGATAACGATGATGTTTTAATCTGTGACATTTTAGCTTAGTCAGCTTAAAACGTGTTGAAATACGCAGCCTGTTGTGGTGCTTTGGCCTTTTATGTACATCTTAAAACATTTGACTTGTCATTTTTATGTTTATGTTTGTTTATATAATGTTGTGTCATCCTGTTCTTAAATTAAGTGTTAACACAGTTTTTATCCTATTTAAGAGGGGAGAAACTGTAGTTCACAAACAAAATGGATAAGGCAATTATATTTTGACCCTTAAATAGAAGAATAACTTTTAAAACTTGCGAAACATAATCAGAGAAATATTAGCTTGCTCAAGATGTAAAACATATTTGTTGCAAGGCTACATTTGAGCTTGAGAAATGGACGTCCACATTTAAACTAGCTGAATTCTTCTTTGACTTTATTGCCATCGACACACTTTAACAGGCAATTAACATTACAAAATAAAATCACCTGGAATTGCACTTGACAAACACACACATATAAATGAAATAACACCGTACAGAAGTAGAACACAAACACATATACCTATACATATACTACCTAAATTATACATCAACATAATGAAGTACATAATTCCTAACTAAGGTGTCCATCTCCTTGTAATAGGTTTTAAATGTCTAATTTAGGCTGATACTGTAATGGTCATAATGGGCCAACTCGTATTGGCCCAATAAACAACATATGTGGACACTGTGCTTGGTGGACTTGAACCCTGAGTGAAGCCAGTAAAATCCAACCACAGGAAGGCAGAGATTTCTCCAACAATACCCCAGATACATGTGTTACTCCAAAAAAAATCCCTTCTCTGCCTCGTCCTCCTCTATAAACAGGAAATGTGAAGTGATTTCCTGGTCAGGAGGGACCAGCGGGCAGGGAGGGAGCATGTTTGAGTCTCAGGGGGGTGATAACGGTGGGTGCTCCCCAGGGTCGCCCACGCTTGTTCTCAGCTGTCCTCCCAGAAGCCTCGGTCCAGCTGCTGCCCATTACACCAGGAATGTATCCTTGGGTCACATGCCAGGAGTGTGGTGGCACATTAATAACAGAGTGACCATTGGCCCGGGCCACTTGTGAGTTATTAGCATGGCACACTCACATCCTTCCCATGCCCGTCGGCTCCCCCTCCCTGAACCGCCCGCTCTGAAAGCAGCTGCCGGACTCTCGGTTTCCCAGAGTCAGAAAGCAGGGAGTGTGTCAGCATGTGTGTGTGGGTGTGTGTCTCAGGGTGGGGACTTTATGGGGTCATGGCATCTGATTAATTGGTCAGATACGCATACCAACAGTTCCTGTTTTTCCGTCACAGTTTAGGCTGGTTTGTCTAATCGCTCAACACAGCTGGGACTTTATGTGCGAGCCAAACGCTGCAACAAGTCAATCAATCAATCAGTTAATTGGGTTTTTTTTTTTTTTAGACATGCAGTCCATATAAGAGGAAGATAAAACAATTTTTGGTCATGAATTACTGAATATTTCAGACAAAGATTTTATTAAAGACGCAGAGAGTATTTACAGTGGAAACATGTGAACTGCACAAACTCTTGGTGGACAAGAAAAAACAACCTCTGATTGATTGAATGTGGCTGTAAATGAAACTAGACATTTGGAGCCGCTGCATGTGATTCACATCCTGCCTCTGCACCATCAAAGGTAACAGAAGCTCTGAAGTGCCTTTGAAATGTCCAAGGAACAAAAATAATTACGCTCGTTTTTTAGGCCATCTATTTTTTAGAATGCACTCCGGCTGAATGTACATAACAGAACAGATGTTAGAAGTCCATTTATTTTCTCTGATCACCCGAATGTAGATTTTCGTCATTGTTTGAACCGGCTTGATTGGCAGAATTTAAGGACTCCACTCATGTGGCTGTGTATGAGCCAGAGAGTGTGTTACAAGGCCCAAAAGCTTGTGGACAGCAGTTTTTCTTTACATATTCTCTCAACATATTCAGGCAGTGAGCACCTGGGCGGATCATTTTGGCCCTAATGATATGGCCTCACAACAAAACAACCCAAAAGGTACTTGAGGAAGTTTTTTGGAGCCTGGGCCTAATTACAACACGGGACAAAAAAATCAAACCGCCCCGCACTTAATTGGCTTCTTTTCTTTCATGGTCCTATACATGGCCATTCAATCATGAGATGGAGGCAAACAAAACCCTGGCTCTCTCCTTGACCCAAAACACTCCTCTAATTGCCACTGCATGGTCAGCTACAGCTGTAGGTGGACTATCCTATATCCTATAGTAGAGCACCGGGAAAAAAACCCCCACACAGCACTATACGTTTAACATACAATGATACATTATTTCTATTCTTTAATATCACTGGCGTATTACCTGAAGCTTAAATTTGCTACAACAATGTATCAACCTAGTGTTACGTGAACGGGCCAACAACCAAAAAGTGCAAAATGAGTCAGATGACAGCAATGTGGTTAGTATGCTTTCATATGAGTCGCACTTCCCTGATGCAAGTGGTGCTGCAAGCAGTTCTTTTTTTTTTCATTTACTGTTGTGTTGCTCTGTGAATTCCACAACAGTAAAAACTGCAGTGCTCGTGTTAAAGTAATTCACATGTTTCCCAGCTCACAAAGATACAGTGTGTTTCTCTCTGCGCTTGTAGTCAGAAATATGTAATACATAACATCGTTGGTTGACTGTATCTCTGGCTTTATGCGTCCGCTGTCGGGGTCATGACCCAGCACATTCACACATGTGGCATTTGCACGACGCCCGCATGCCTGAGCCCTGCTCCGCCAGCAAGACGACCGGCAGGACATTTGCAGACAGACACGGAGCGATGAAACAGCATGGTGTCCACGTATCAGGTGGCCGACTTTTGGAGTCTTCTAGGGCAGACGACTGGTAGCTATTAGTAAATTAATCACGACAGTTTTCAGCAACTTTGATCATGAGGGAGCTGGATGAAAAATTGTGATACTTCTGTGGATCTCTTTGAGAGGACACATGCAACACTCAATCATGCATTCAGCTTAGATGAATACCATTCACAGACAGACAAGTGGAAGAGCTGTTCTGTCTGTGTGTGTGTGTGTGTGTGTGTGAGCCACATTGAGGCCGCCATGGGACCCTCTTTTCACTCTCTTCCCCTTGCACGGCTGCTTCTAATCTCTGACCCCCATCAATAAGATGCATTCAGAGTCCATCAAACAGACGAGCTGCTGCACAGGCAGCCGAGCACCGCTGGGGGGAGAGCCATGGGAAACACTCTTAATTGTCCCCAAAACCTTTTTAAAGAATATTAAGCTGCATTAGCTGACCATGAGCCTTTCTTCGTGGGGCTTTCTTCTAGAGAGGGCTACAGCAGCCCACTCAGCCAACAGACCATTAAACGTGACGGGTCTTTGTGAAGAACAGAGAGACAAACTCCCATGAAGGTGCAGCTAGCAAACCCCCACTTAAGTAAAGGGTAGGCTAACAGGTTAGCTGCTCCTGCGTCTGGTTTGTATCAAGCTCGCAGCGCTGCCTGCCCTGCTCCAACAGCCTCAGATCTATTAAGCATCCCAGTGGAGTCAGTCTACGCTGCTAGCCATAACTCCTGATCTAAACAGACGCAATATAGCAGGATCATTAGCGGTAAGATTTTCCAGCTTCAGTGATGTCATTGCTGCACTACTATGCTTCGTCCTGTTGGCATTGCAACATATATCATTTGTTGGAAAACACCTTCAGTAACAAAGTAATATTTCAATGGCCTCGTTCTATGTATTACAGGGTTATTCCACCCAAACTACAAGAAAAAAAAAAAAAAGTTCTAACTTACCTCCGGTGTTATCTAGCCATACCGAAAGCTGCCACCCCAAAATAATGGAGGTCAATGAAATTTCATTAGTGGCGAAATAATAGAACATTAATAGAAAATAAAAGAAATCAATAGTAACGTCTCTTTAAATGGCAATGTCTTGGTTACTCTCAGAGGTCTCAAATCATAGACAAATTAAAGTAAAACTATCTGCATTTCTAAATACCAGAAGTGGGAAGTGAGTAAATAGTTTGTTTTGATAATAGGGATGAACTGACCCTTTAACCTACTTATTAACTAATGGAAAAGTATGTAAGGACACAATATTTTTGTAAACAATGTTGTAATGTTGAGTTATGGATGCATTTACATACCGACAGTCATTTTGTCCACATACATAACACTTCCATGGGTTCAGTAAGACCACTGTAACACTAATACTTGAATTCAGTAACTTTCACTCTGCTGTTACAATAAAAGTCTTTCCAAAAGATATTTCTTTGTTTTGTTGGAAGTGAGTTGTATTATTCCAGGTCCCTGACCCAGTCGTTCTCTAGGGCACGGCTATATTGTCCATCCCATTAGCCACATTAAGAAGACTTTATGAGCTTGGATGGAGTGAGCCATGTGTTAAGGCTGGTGTTAAGCTGCTGCGCCCTTGTTGTGCTGCAGGCCTGAACTCGCCTCGTAGCTCTGAGTGACACCAGGGGATTTAGAGGGAAAGGCCGAGCATTCAGGAAGGTTTCACTCTTATTAGAGGGGTCAAGTCATCTCTGAGGCAAAGCATTTATATTTAGCAGATGAGTACAATAAAAGACCAAGGGCCAGATGCATAAAACTCTCTTCAGATTCGAGACTAAAACTCTTGGAAAGTGAGAAAGTTGTCTTTGTTTTATTTATGTTTTGGCAGAGACTAGAAGATAAAACTAGTCGGAACAAGATTGAACTCGTTTGTTCAGTAAAATTGTCTTATTTAAGGTCATTCTCATCTCTGCCTTAAACACAGATGCTGTCGCTCTTTAACAAATGAAAAAGCTTTTCACTCACACTGTGTCTAAACAGCTCACTGGGACATTGTGACATCATTACTCAGATGTGGTCCTCTTTTTGGGTCCTAAAAATGGCATATGTTACACAGAATGGGCCCTTCATTAATCAAAAGCAGTTAGGCGCTAAATAGGCAGATCCTGGACGAGGAGCCAGAAGGAGAGATCCTCCTCCCCTCACCCAACCAGCCAGCACAGTTCATATCTGCCCACTGAAAGGGGATTCATCACCTTGTCATCCTTAAATAATAAAAACCTATGAGGCTGAATGTCATTGTAGGCTGATGGGGTTGGGATGAATGTGTGTGTCTGTGTGTGTGTGTGTGTCTATGATGCAGAGGGAGTGAGCGCCGATGGTCAGGAATGGGCGAGGCCTTCTTGTTGGCAGCACAAAGCCGTTGCTGTGCAATCAGCTCGGTGTAAAATCGCCGCTCTGTGGCCGACACAAAGGCCCACAAAGGCAGGGGGCTGGTGGCTGGGGCGGGAGTGCGGCGACACAGCTGTGAGCAGAGCCTACACATCCCCGCTCAATATGGGCCCTCCTCATATCTGTAGCAACTTGGCCCCTGCTTCCGCCAGGGCCCGGGACAATGGAGGCCCTCGGCAGACCCCTTTGTTGCTGACTTTTTCAGAGTTCCTTTTTAGCCTAAATCTTAAATATTTCATTAGGCCTCCTTTGCCCCGCTCCCTTTCTTTCACGAGCATTTTGAAGAGCATCGCCAGGAGGACCTCTACTCTTTACTCCCCCTTCACTTTAGTAACGCCCTGAAGACAACAAAAGGTTTCTTCCAAAACTGTTTTTGGAACCTGCTGTTACTCAAAAACAATCAGTGTTTAAAATTAAACAGAGAAAAAGGCATGTGCTGCGTTATATATTTTACATTTAGAAAAAGCATTAATGCAAATAGTAGTAAGGTTTTTCTGAACTTCTTCTGAAGGAGCATTTTACAGACTCCCAGCATTCAGCAAACACCTTAGTTCAGTCACATAAACACATTGGTATTGCCAATTTGTAAATGTGTGCATAAATGAGTTTATATGTATTTATTGTCTTATCCTTTTCACTCTTTTTACTTAATTTGAACATATTTATTATATTCAGATATTTTATCACATTCATGTTTAATGTTTTTATCTGAATGTAAAGTTTATGCTTTGTGTGACATTTTGTCGGTTTTATACACTGCGTGGGAAGTTATGTTTTAATTCAAGTGCAATAAACTTAGGAAACGTGGATTCACCCAAACTTTTTTGATTTGGGCGCTTCTTCCAAACTGAAGCAAACTCTTGTGTGTACGTCACATTTCATACCATCCTGCATACGTGGATGTAGATTGATCATTTGCTCTGATAGAATATTTCTTATAAATGGTATTGTGATTTATATTACGTATATATTTATATGTCATGAAATGTATAGTACTACAAACACACACACACACATATATATATATATATATATATATATATATGTATATAAATCTGAACAAAACAATGGATTAATCCTCAAAATTAGGAGTGTGTATGCTGCAGTTTAGGCCTAATTGGGAAATCAGGTTAACAGATAGTTGCCAGTGAAGTGAATGAACATTTTTAAAGACTGTTTGAATACATTGAACCTGATAATAAAAGTTGAATAAGGGAACTTTATTGAAATTCAAATATATTCATGACATATGGTCACATTAGCAACATTGACTGTCATTATTAAGTGTTAAAGTCACAAGCTGCTCGGTGTATAGGAGGGCCACACATAAATGCCATGTATAGAAGAGGTGACCAAACACTCCCATCTAAATATTAAACACTTGTTAATAACTTTTCCGGCCCTGCAGCAGAACTTCTGTCAAGTTGGATAAAAAGGGCTGAAAGGGACTTGTCTTTATGCTAAGCCTTAAACTGCCGAGATTGGACAGAGTGACAAAGAGACGCTTTTGTTAAAAAAAGAAGAGAGGGGGGGGTTGATTTATCCAACACTTTACGGGACCCTAATGAATAATTCAGTGTTATCATTCAACTTGACGCTCGATTATTATGTTTTTCTTCTCTCTTCACACGTGAGGGACCCCGGCAGATAGGGGGTATCATGCAGGGGCACCTAGGGGGAAGTAATGCGCACACAAGGACAAAACAAGAAGGCTGCAGCGCAGTCACTCCGCTGTCAGTTTGATAAATATAATGTGTCACCAATTAAAAACTCATTGCCATTCTTTAATTCAGCCAAGGCCTTGTTAACTGCTGCCTGGCAGGGAGGCTGCCAGAGTAGCCACAGCCTCTGCGACCAGCACCACCTTAATAGAGGCCGCTGCTTTCCCATCATTTTAAAACCACGGCCCTTCCCTTTGGCATGTAAATAAGACATTCATTCGGCAGCACTTTTCCGATAGAAAAAAATGACCATCGATGTCTTTGATTTTCATCTTTTTTTCCCTGGGAAAACAAAGAATTCTATAGTTTCAGATTTTTATTCAAAAAAAACCTTTTTGGGCCTTTCTTTGGGTGCATTCTTATGGTAATCATGTTGACTCAACTTTGTGCAAGGTGGCTATACAACGCATATGAACCCTAGCAGGAGTCCATTACAGAAATACCATTTAGCAAGCTGTTTCTGTGAGAAAGTCAAACGTTTAAGGGGCTTTTTTGTGCCAGTCGGGGACAAGGGTCCCAGAGGAGCAGCAGGAGTCCTTTGGAAACTTCAGTGAAACTAAAGGCCTCTCGGGTCTGAGATACTTCCCAGCTGAAGTCAGAAGTGTTGAAAATGCAGAAAAGCAGGTTTTCTCAAACAATGTCTAACTCCCTGTCAACCATGACTGCTGCGCTATTTAGCGACACTGGATAAGAGGATGTCACTAATCCTTCCAGACACGTCTACTCAGACACAAGACACATATTCATGCTGTACAAGAAAATAAAACTGCAGCAAACAACACACACAGAATATGTTGTTTGACTTTGATGCATTTTCTGATCCTATTGAAGGACGACAACGTTTGTCTGCGCCTTTCCAAACCATTCAAAATGATTGTTTTCTGATCTTACTCTGCTATAGTTAATGTTTGGTTAGTTTTAGGAGCAAAGACGTCTGTTAGGGTTAGTGAAACATTGTGGTTTAGGGTTATAGGCACTACTTACTTAATATTAGGGGACTGCCATCAACATGGTTAAAACAAGAAATTATCAGCAGCCTTCTGTGTTAAAAATCCAACGTTTTTTTTTGTTGTAACTCTATAATAACGTCACCTGACTTCCTTCTTTGCTGCCTGCGGACAAAAGTCATAATTCCTACAGCCGCTGGAAGGCTTTATCACTTGAACGTAAAAATTTTTTGTATTTAGTACTTTGCTGAAAAGACTGATGCTATCGTCGTTCGTGGGAGAAAACGAATGAATCTCATGTGATTAATCTTAAAGCACTTCATTAAGTTCACAACATTAACGACAAAGTTTAGGGATACACATGAGAGTATTAGCTATCAAAGCGATAAAAGGCTTTAAAGATCACATGGAGAGTCTGCTTCTCTCTCCAGGTGTCCACGCCGTTTGTTGAGTCACTCGTTGAGTCAGATTTCCTTCTCCCGCACACCTTTTGTGTGACACACTGTCCTCAGCAGTGGGAAAGAATCCAGATTTGGAAAGATTTCCAAGTGCTGAATTGTAGGAATTCAGAGGTCACGCTACTTATAATTCCCAAACTCTCAATGTCCCTCATCAAGCCCATTTGAACAGTAACGTTGGAATGCAAAATATTCCATTCGACACTAAATGAGCCAGGTCATCCTGCACACATTAAAGCCCCGAGTAGAAAATAAAGAGGATGAAGTATGAACATTTGAATGAGCACAAGTCTCCCCCTTCAGCTCCCGACAACCCACCCTCCTCCTCCTCTCTGCCCGCTCATTATCCCTGTCACACGGGACCAGGGCCCACTTGGCACAGCCTTGTGGACTTAATTGAATTAGACATACCCGCTTGTTTAGGCATTGTGTGGTGGCATGAGAATCTCCCAGCCATCTCCATGAAGGCAGAAGAAAAGAGAGGCATCGGCAACACTTCATCGGCAAGATCTGAGAGTTGGAGATTCTCAGGGATGGAAGGGCCGCCGTGAAACGAAGGACCAGCGGTCTCCCATTGTGCCCCGGCTCAGTGCCAAGTGTAGAGTGGGACTCCAGTGGGTCCAGGGGTGTCACTTCATTTACCCCAGTGGTGTGGCAAATTCCCGGCATCTAACAAACTCTGAAACTCTCTTGGAAAAAATAATTCCAAATTGATTCTAACTTAACTTAAGTTTTTATCTTTTCTCTCCGTTAAAATTGGAAATTTGAAGATGTTGTTGGGTCGGACTCGGGATCAGTGGGTTAGTCGAGATGAAGATGCGTGACAGATGTAGTCTAATATTAGGCTCAGTCTCAGGGTCTGGTTCACTTTTTAACTGTGAATGATCGCATGCATAAAGGCCTGCGCCACAAAAACAAATTAGGGTAAATTAAAGAAGACGCAAGATGCAAATTCTTTAAGTTTTATTGATTTTGGCTCCATATTTAAGTTTGCAAAAAACTACTCCTGCATGCATGCATTTCAGGTCACTAAAACACAGCATTTGCAGTGTGTTTGTATGTTAAACTAGCCCATATCAGCCATCTGTTATCTGTTGTGGTGCTTGTAGGTTTCTTCTAAAACCATTCTATGCAGCTCTTCACACAAGCGACAGCACTCACTGTGCCAGCTTAACCCTCTGACTTCTACCTTTTCCAGGCTCAGTCAAGAGTCAAGAGTCAGTCACTTTGTGATTAGAGACTTTTTTCTCTCTTTCTTTTCTTTTTTTTAATGGTAAGAAACATCTTCTAATGTGATTGCCATTTCCCATTTATCCAGGCGGGGTCTAAACGGAGGCGCTACAAGGGGACGCCTAAGCGCTGTCACTACATAACGTCACCTCCATAACCCCAGGGGTCAGGCCCAGATTGACACCATAACCCACAGCCCTGATCCTCCTTCAGCCTCTTTAGAGGTGCACCCGGCCGGCAGTAATACGGCCCGCACTTTATTCATTTGGAGATCAGCCAAGCTGAAAAGATAAGCTCTGAATAATTGGAGCCCACAGACCACGGAGAATCTGATGGGATCTGCGAGTCTTTAACTTTTTCTCCCCCTCTTATAACTGGAGGACACCCCTTGTTAGATCCAGGCAGCCAGATGGGCGAGAGAGAAGTGGGATGATCTGTGGTGCTTTACAGAGAGGGATGACACTGGATGTAGGGACCTGTCACTCACGTGCAGGGGGAGTGAATGTGGAGCTTAATGAATCCTCCACAGCCACCAGTGGACAAGACGCAGATCTGTGTGGACACCCGACAGCCAGACAGTATAGCATCCTGCCTCCTTTTCACTCTTTCTCTTTTGCCTCTCTCATGGCCTCATGGCCTCTTTCATTCTGACAAAGTGTGAGGAGCAATATTTTTGTGTCGTATACCTAAGCAGTTCATTTGGTTCATTTGACTGTAAATACTTTACTCGATGTTTTTTTTTTATTTTTGAAAGGAATACATTTTAAACCAAATATCAAGGAAAGTGCCTTGAATTTAAAAGATGTACATTTTACGTTTTTTTTTACACAAGGTGGTCCTGGGTGGCACACAAGGAGTTTATGGCAAACTGTTGAGCCGCTGTGCCACATGAACGTCCCCTCGAGACACGAGATAACTGCTTAATAGAGCAGTCAAATCTCTCTGGGAGGTTGGACACTGGAGACAATAACACATGAAAATGTGGCGGTTTGCTACTGTGGCTGCTGTAGTTAATCATCCCTCTGTCAAATTAGCTTTCCCCCAGCCCTGCATGGAAGACACCACAGCAGATAGACAGGGCATCGTTAGCAACAAAGAGCTAGCAACGGGGAGGCTGCAGCTATACTGGTAATGTCAGGTCCCAGGTCAGCTTGGTCCAGAGCCAGTGGAAGCCCATGCTGCGCTCTGCCTGTCCGGTGTTGTCATCACAGAGCGGTTTTACTGTATGAGTCGGAAGGGAAGACAAGGCCGGCTGCAGCCTCCTGAAGACAGACAGAACAACAGGACCACACACTCATTTCTCATTAACGTCAGCAGCACTTGTGGTTTGGATCTTTTTTTCCTTTCCCTTTCACTTGTTCTGACATAGACCTGAGGAGAGCAACAATGGACTCTGCCAGAGGGGCTGGGGAAGTCACTTGTGAAAAGTAATCGCTTGCAGATTTCACATTACTTGCTTGTATCAGGTTTGTGAATTCCTCAAACAATCATAGCATTCATTGTCATAACATACATTATCCCAGTAGGTCAAAGAAATTATTTCTTTCTCTGTTCCACTGCAACTCCTCAACTTGGTTTTCTACAACGCTGATTGCAAGAAACATTGCCTTTGATTATCTGCATTATTGCAGATAATTACTGTTGTCTACTGATATGAATCATAGTTCATATGTCTTACGGCTATATGTGTTGAATGATAATTACACCGTGCAGGAATCCGCCCCTCCTAATGAGTGTTAATGTGAAAATAAAAAGTAAGTGAAGTAGACTGAATGTGTATGTTGACAAGCTGTGCAGCAATCAGCAGCAGCGTTCATTCTGGACACTTATCCTCCGGCTGTTTTCCCCCTTTGTTGGCCTGTACTTTGACAGGGGCCAGGCATTGTGAAACATAATAATCCTGATTATTACAATAACATCAAACACCGCACGAGACCTCAAACCGCATCCAATGGCATGACAGGCTCGGACAAATCTCCAGCCATCAAGGCAAGCAAAATATTTTCTCTGCCCAATCACAAGGGCACATTGCTTCCTGTCCTGGAGACAGTGTCACCCAATGGCTCCTTGTTTTCCATAAACCGTGTTTCCTGTGTTGCAGGGCTATTTTATGGAGAGAAAAATAATCCATTCTCACATGAAGCACTCACTGCTGCCATGTTAACAGTCTTTTACACAGCTGAGAAGCAGAGCAGAGAACATTGATGTGACTGAGTCGGGATATGTGATTATTGGAGAGGTCGTCTGAGACACGTTGATCAGAATCAGAATCAGATTTATTGGCCAGGTTAGAGTAGAGTAGGAATTTAAATATATATTTAAAATGTAACAGTGAACAACAACATACGATGTTTATAAGTCAGACAGTGTCTGTAGAGTATACACAATAATACAGAAGTGCAGTGGTGCAGAGTGCAAATATGCTTGTTAAAAAGATTTTAAAAAAGGATTGTCACATTAGGATTTACTGCTTGTTCATCAAATACAATATACAACTGGCATGAAATAAATATATTATTGGAATAGGATGCACTGCTAAACATCTAAACTATAAAGGAGCTCAGAGAGCAAAGACAATGTAGAAATACAATTAATTGCACACCACTGTTACACAACAGTATTGTTTTATTTGATTATCTTGTGTGAACATTTGATTACTATAATTGTCGCTGATTGAAGGAGTTTGTTAATGGCTCAACATTTCACAAGTTTTTAAAGTGTCCTTTATCTTCTTTAACCATCTGACTCGGAGTCAGTAATGAATAGATGTGCAGACAGCTGAAGTGGTGCTATATTATAAATCAATGACGGTTTGTAATTCTCTTCATTTAAACAAAGGGCAAACGAATAAAAACCCATTAAGATGACATGTGAATTGGCAAACAAACTGTTTAATTTGTGTCTGCTGTGTGAAGGGGGCTTTCCGTCGGTGGGCCTGGGGGTCGCCCCAAATTTACATCTGATTGGAGTTTAATGGCCCATGGCCGCTTTTACGGCACAGTCACTATGGCGACCAAGCTTTTCTCAAGATTTTCAACAGACTAAAATGTCCTTTTTTTGTCCATTTGAAATGTGTCATGCGAGCCAAATGGGGCTGGGGCTTGTATGTATCAATTTGTTTCTGTTGCGGGGCCCACACTAGCCCCGCAATGAATATATGGGCCATTGAATCCCGGCACACAATGGCCACAGCTGATGCGGTTGCCACAGAGACACGCCCACACAAAGGGCCGGAATGATGACATATGGTCCAAACCTGCCCAGTCGGTGGACCCCCAATAGGCGGACTGCATTGATGGACAAAACCCCGCGTTAGCCATTTATCCGTGCCTACTCATTTCATGGTAAGATAAACTTTTTATAAAGTTTCCACAGCCCATGCACAAGAAGTAAACGGCTGGTGAAAAAGCCACCATGTAAAGTGGGGGGAATTCATCATTAAGTGATTAACAAAGGCTTCTTTACCACCTGCTTCTACATTAATACGGACATTAAAGGCCCCTCTTTTTGTTTAAAGTGAAAGAGAAGAGATGGAGGAAAAAAGCATTAACTTAAAGACATAATAGAATGAAGCATATGGGAGTACTTTCAACATACTGACCCAAAGCTCTGCCGATGGATAGATTATACTACTTGCATTTGTTTGTGCTCAAGAATGTTATTTTTTAAGTTTATTTTATGGAATTCTTGTATTGTCATTGTAACAATTGCAACACAGACTTTGGGTTAAAACAAAAATGATTCTTTGCATATATTTACAATGTACAGTGTGTGTGTTGCGTCTTTAGGGTTAGGGTTAGAGTCAGCTGTGACGCCTCAACATTGCGTGCTGCGATTGAGAATGTGTGAAAACTAGTAAGCGAGCCGAAAGTAATGGATGAATGGTCGAAGCCACTTCAAGAGGTGGTGTGAATTTACACGTGATCAAACCTGCAGAAAAAAAGAGACCACACCTAAACATCAATACATTCAATAACAAATCAAATCAATTCAAATAGTTGTATCCTGCACATATCGTATTCAAGTCGTAAAAATCGGTTGCTGAATAAGTATGTGTATGAAAGTGGCCAAAATAAGGTGAGACAAAATGCAAAGTATATCACGTAACGTTTTACATAATATTATTCCTATATGGGATTCTGGGTTTCTTGGCAAAGTAGTGAGATGCCTGTTATGATCTAATGAAGATCTGGTGTTTCTAAGATACAAGATAACAGCGTTATCTTTCTCAGCACTGTGACATTAAAAGTGTTCGAGGGGAAAGCCCTTAGAGAACAGGCGTGTGGGTCGAAGAGGCCTGATTCCATTAGGAAAGATAAGCAGTGTGTGAACAAGACATTTAAGTTTCATTACTCAACACTGAAATATGCGATGATGTCATTCCAGGCTTTGTGTGGAGGGAGGGCTGCATGGGGTCAACCATTCACTTAAAGCAGTGCAGATGCTCTACTTTTAAAGGGCACTATCGAAACATGGTAGCCATTCTTCTCATTGAGGCATTGAGGTAATTACATTTTGTATAAAGGTGTGAGACGTTAAGGCAACATACTCACTTATTAAAGACATAACAACCAAGTAACTGAACGCTCAATATCAACAGTGTTAGTGCTGAAATGATCCAAAAGTCCATTACTTGACAGACTATAAACGAAAAATGTATTAATTAATTAGTTGCTCACAACTTTTAAAGCAATGCTGTCAAACGTTATTTGGCTCCAGCTTCTCGAAGCTTCTGCTTTTCTCTGATATTGTTGTAAATTGATCATTATTTGGTTTTGGATTGTTGGACAAAACAAACAATTTGGAGACACCAGCCTGAGCACAGGGAAACGTTTTACAGAATATGCATCAATTAACTGAGATGGAAAAAAATATTCAACGGACCAACAAAAAATGTAAAGGATTGTTAGTCGCAGTCTTAAATTCCAATAGTTAAAAGATGTTTAGACTGATTTTTAGGGTCTTTTGTTAGTCTTAGGTGTTTGTAGGTTGTACATGTTATTGTGTAATAAATGCATTTTTTCAAATCTACGCAACTATGTCTTCGGGTTGTACTGTAAACTGGAACTGAAATGAACTGATGTCTACACTTTAACATTTAATTAAACATCCACATGTTAACATTAACATGGTACAGCCCCACAGAGCTGCCAGCCTGGCTGAACTCTCTTCGTCTTGTTTTACTGCTTTCAGTGAATTGGCAAATCTATTAATAGATGTTGCTCCTGATAGAAAAGTTCAACACACACACACACACACACACACACACACACACAGAGATATATATAAACAAGACAGGTCAAGCCAAAGTGACACTTGCTGTCAGCAAAGGTGACGAGTTGTGAGTGAGACCCGGAAGGAGATCTCACTTGGTTTGAGTCAGAGGTGACAGGTCCGTCTGGATATGACCTGTCTATTCCCTGATTTCACCCCAGCCATCCGCCCGGCTGTCCCCTGCATGGACGCTTCCATTGACCGCTGTCACACAGGAGAACATTACCCTGGGAGGTCAAAGACCCCCAGGTGACCCGGTGAAGCCCCTCGAAACACTTCAGCGAACAAGCTGACCAGACAAGAGCAGTTTTAAACTGACACTCTGCAGGCCAATCTGGAGCTGTCAAACCGGAAACAGAGGGTAATTAAACCGTGAAATTTCAAATGAAACACGGGATGAGCATCCGTCTCAATCAACCAGCCTATAAGTATGATGCTCCGATCTTGTCTTATGCGGGGTAAACACTACGCAAGTCTCATGCTGGTTTTGGGCCTGATTCCCTCCCTTCCAGCAATGGTCAGCAAAGCCTCTTTTGGAGTTTTTTTTACATCCCCCTGATCTGCTCGGAAATCCATCCTGGTTGCACTGATTTCAAATCGCACATATTCAACACGCTCAACACTTCCGATCCGATATCCTGTTGCGAACCCAGAGGACGGCCAACAATCATCATCGCACGTTCTTATGTGTGGGCTCTCTCGCAGTTTCGACATCCGTTAGTGAGGGCCAGCCTTGAGCAGAGCATGTCCCTTGATGGTCCTGATCCTAATTTAGTATGACATGGATGTGCACAAAAATCTCCCCCCCACACACACACACACACACATCCTCTCTGGGATCACATGAGCAGACACACAGGTTCCCACACATGTGCACACGGGTGTACAGACCCCACCCTTAGACCCCACACTGCACAGCATTATGCAGAGCTCCCTTGAATTCACACAGAGATCTAAAAATACCCGCGAGGGAGGAAATCCCCACATTCCGCAGCAATGGACCTGCACTACAAAGACATCCAAACAATAAGCCTCTCCCGACTCGGAATCATCCCAGACAATATAGGAAGACTGAGGCATCAGAGAGTTGTTTTTCCCGGATAGACTGTTGTGTCTAGGAGTGGAAACCTCTGACTACCACCGCTGACTCATGGCAACTGGCCATATGTGAAAGAATGGGCTGCACAATGACACAAACGCATATGTGGAAGCCAACCTGTGACACCGAAGTTTTCGTCGACCGGCAACGGATAGTAAAGGCATGGAAGTCAGAGGCAGAGAGAGGTTTCTTGTAGCCACACCTGTTGTCAGGCTTTAGTTTAATCAACGGAAACCAGCTCATGAGAGAGAAAGAATTCTGCAGGTGGTTAATTCATGAGTCGGCTTCTTTGTGCTCATTTTATCTGCAATATTGCAATTTATCTCTTTTTACTATGTATTATTGTTACCACTGGCTGCTAGAGTATTACTCTCACTGTTCACTTACTGTATTACGTCAACCTGCCACTTACTTACCACGGATGTTGTGGTTTTTGTACTTATATCTTGTACTTATACATTTGTACTTAACCTTTTATCTGCACTGTCCCTTTGCAGCGCTGTAAATTTCCCCGCTGTGGGACGAATAAAGGTTTTCTGATTCTGATTCTGATTTCATTGCATCAAACTGACTTTAATGAAGCGGAGAGGGATTGTGAGTAAGGTGTTTACTTTTTTAGCTACATCACTCTTCAATACAAGTGCTGAGGTCATGTTTAACAAGCATTTCAGTTTGTAGCTAGAATGTAACCATTTTGATGGAAAATATATTCATACACATATAATCATCAGGGACCTCATTAAAGAAACTTCCTTAATCTGAAATCCTATATTAGCTCAGTTTAGGATGACATTCAGGATTTCTGGTATCACAGAAGCATGTTTCAAAACTGCATTTAGGAAACATCTTATCTTATCTTAGTATAGGAGAATTTAGCTATTACAGAACCATCCTAATTTAGGGATTTCCCAAATTAGGAATCCTAAATTAGGATGGCATAGACTCTATCCTTAATTTAAAACAACTGACACTGCCAGGATTAGTGCCTCTCGTAGATCCTCGTAGGTGAAATTGAACGCCCGTCTTTTTAGTTCATGATAGCGAGCGAGCCAGTGACAAGTGAGAGTTGTTAATATTATGGTTTGTCCATCTCGAGAAGCCTACCGGCACATTCAGGAATGACGGGAGGATGGAAGAATCCCATTTACAGTTAAAGTAAGGATTTCTCAAGGTAATAAAAGATAGGTTTGAGATAGGACGTGAGTTAATGAATTGCTTGTGTCATAGAGAGAAGAAAGGAGTTTTGCTAACTTTGAACTTAAAATAGGACAAGCAGTTAGGATATTTTTCTGAAATGAGGCCCTGGCCTATAATGAAGGAACAACACATTCACAGTGACATAGTAAGTACTGTCCTTTGTGTTTTGGGATTAGAGTTAAACTTATAAAGTGTGGCCAAATCGTATATGTGTCCAACCAACCGTTTCTCCTGAGTTGCAACAGGAATACATTTGAGAGAAACGTAACGCCCAGATTACATTTTTATATGAACTCAACGACAGATGTTGAATCTAAACTTATCAGCAGGACACTCACTGACTGTGTATTTCATTTCTGTCCTACAATATTTGCTCTTGCGATCCAAAATCCACTTGTTGCAACAACAGAGTGACACATGTTTTAGTGGTTATGTTTAGGCACTCACATCACTTGGTTAGAGAAAGATCAAAGTCTTTACAAATATTGAAAAAGTTGCGCTTTTGTTGAGCAGAACCTAACATCACGCAGCTCTCCGGTGTCAAAGTCTTATGTTTTGTACGCCCACCATTCACATCAACCATCACGCTATCCGCTCGCGTTCACTACAAACATATGATGCTTCTTACGCTGGAAAAACAACAGAGCACATACGTCAGATAGCCATTACTTTTCCTTGAAAAACATAATTGGTGAAACAAATTAGTAGTGTATAAACGTCATTTCTGGGGGACAGGGTAAGACCAGCTATGTTAAGGTAGAAGGGAAGGCTATAGTTTAAGAAATAAAATTGGCTTTTGGTCGAACATTTTTAGGTTTTGAAAAGACTTTACAATCAATATCTCTGGCAGGAGACAGAGGTTGTGTTTGTAGAATATGTGTCTTGCTTCTGCTGGTAATGACTGGCAACTTTTTAAAATAGTCACTAAACGGTTTGTTAATCTGCAGATCAGATCTCTCGCTCTGACCAACTTCCCCAGGGCTCACATTCTCAGGAACAGAGATCTCTCATTTAGACAATGGGGTTTAATGACTCACAAGACTTTTATTCGTTGACAGCTCGACGGGCGCTGGCATTGTCACACAGAAAGGATGAAGACTAATAATACGAGCTATTAATTTCCAGTTAACTTTGTTAAGGAAATGTTGGTTACTGCAGGCTGGTGCGTGCAGGATGTAGGTTTTTTTTTAGCAGTAAAAACAGTATCAGTAACATCTGTTTAAGTAAAGGCATGTAGTTTCAATACATCTTATGCATGCGTGTAAGTGTTTATTCCTTAGGATGATTAACTAACATGTTTCCCATGTTCTTTACCAATACTGATTCTTCTGCCATGAAAAAAAAAAAGGTGCACATATTTTATAAGATACAGATGTAATCAATAGTATCGTACAATTCCTGCTTGTTAGTACTGATTGTACTCTTCCCACTTGGAGTATGAAACTCTGGACTGAATGAGGATCAAATAAGGCAATACCTTCCGCTTGATTGACAGCTTAACAAAGGCAATGGGGCAGAGTGATTTGTCAATGGGTAAAAATCAACACAAAGAGCTATTGATTGGCAGAAGAGAAAAGGGAAGAGGACAAAGAGTGCGGCTGTGGGATCTGACTGAAGTGATCAATACTGGAGTTCTGCATGAGGGAGCCATCCCACTCTGTGTTTATACAGTCAGACACGGAGCAAAGATCAGCTATTGTACAGCCGCACTACTGCTGTCAGTCAACGCAGGGCAACACTGCAGGGGTGGCCGAGCATCTTACTCAGAAACACACACACACACTCACTCACACACTCACACACTCACTCACACATACAGACATTAACACTCACATGAGTTCTTAGAAACAGACAAACCACGTGTCTGTTTTATCACGCAGAAAGAAATTCATTGCTTATTCTGAGCAACTACGTGGTTGATTCAGTGACTTTAAGCATTACTTTAAAGGGGCCGTTTATATATATATATATATATATATACTGTATATATATGTGTGTGTTTTGTACTTGGATCCATGAGAGTTTAATTTGTATTTGCCCAGACTCTGAGATGTATTATATGTCTCTAAAACATTTGCAGCAGTAGAGGTGGACTTTTGCCTGTGGTGAAAACAATGCTGTGAATAGATATCAGGGACTATTTCTTTGGTAGAGAGAAGGGTGGGTAATTTAGTACCAAGAACCAGAAATACCCCAAAACAATACCAAGTACTTCTTACTTTCACAAGAAGTATGTAGGAGAAAGACTGATGATGAAAGATGATTTATGAGGTGTAATGATGGTGAAATACATTTTCATTACCACTGAATGATTTGAACAGTAAGAATTGGCTTTCAACTATTCTCTACTAATGACTTAACCACGTGTTAGTTACAGTAAAACCTAAGATGGTTTTCAGGAGGTGCTAGCTGTGTACTTGCAAATATCTGTAGAGACGTACAGAGTGCATGCATGCACCAAGGGGAGTGTTCATGTGTCCATCAGTATCTTTTTTTATTCTGGTTCTGGCTGTCCCATTGCCATTAGTGTTGATTCTCAAAATAAGACTTTATATCTGAAGTATCAATACTTTCTTTGGTCGAAAGAACCTTAATCAGACACAGGAACTAGACGAATAAAAATGCAGCATCGCTCCTAAACATCCCAAAGAAAGCCAGAGACATGAAGAGTGTCGGTGAGAGACACACAGCCAGACACTCACAGAGGGAGGGATTCCCTCATGAATGGGCTGCGACTGAGAATAACATGCCAGACAGTGCCCTGTGTTTGTGTTTGGCCTTTGCTAATCTTATCAAGGCTCCATGTATTCATCATGAGGCCCGGTTACTTCAGCTCTCGAGAGCAGAACATGGCCGGAGATGAGTGGTGATCCATCCTGGAGTGATCCCCACCAGCAGACAGAAAGACACACGCAGAGCCACAAGGCGGCTGCAGAGGCCCTGTTTACCTCCTGTCAGTCCATCGCTAAGCACCACTAAAAAGCTGTTAGGGATATAGATAAGAGTGTGACAGTGGGGTGACTGATGTTTGCAGGAGAGTTTGAAAGTGCTGATAGATCATGTGTTTCAACATTTCCTGTTATGTCAGTTGTAATAGTCGAACTAACACATGATTTCTCAACAGTGTTTTTCTTTGATTGGGACACGATAGCGCATAACTATATCTGTCTGGTGCTAAAATGAAATTGGTGAGAGGTCAATAATAATAAAAGGCGGAAATAAATACCAAATTTAAAACCGAAAAAGTTCCCTACCGCTGGTTTGATTCCAGCCTGGTTCCTTTGCTGCATGTCATCCTGTCTCTCTCCAAGCTATCACTATCAAATAGAGCAGAAATGTCCAAAAATTTGAAATTTGTCTTTGGCACTGGCATATAAAACAATACACACAATACACAGCAGTTATGCATTTTAAAATCCATAAGTACCAACCATAGCTAAAGTTATGCCCACACTTTAACACTTATTTAATGTTTTTATCAAATTGTGTATTGTATTGTTTGTGGGTTTTGTGAGTCTTCAAATCTGGTTTATGAGAAATATGGAAAGAAAAGCTGTGAGTCTGTGCAGCTTAAAGCGACAATAGACAACAATGTTGCTTAAAACTATCATTATGAAGAATATGTCGATTAAACAGTGTCATGTTGTCTGTGGAAACTCTACCCGGCAACAGAGGCCTGTAGACGGAGGAGGCAGAGAGTGATAAAAAACATTCTTTCTACTAAGTTACCTCAATAAGTAACAAAACCTTCCTAGTTATTAATACTACCAGGTGTTTTACTCTGCCTTTATCATAACACAGGGTTTTAGTTCTTTGGGATTCTTCTTGTTTCTTGGTTTGGACAGTAGCCAAGTTGCTAACGATGTTGTAGATCGATCTTCTTGTGCATAAGAAAATCAGACTGAAAATATGTTATTAATGTCTAAAATATGAATGTCTTTTTTTTTCAAAACCTGAATTTATCTGAAACTGTCATGTTAGTTTTCAATAGATGTAAAAGCTTCATCTAGGTAGACATTTTACTAAAGCGTTATGTCCCAAAAATGATTTAAAAATGTTTTACGGAAATTACTTGATCGGTGCAGCCACTATATCTTGTTTGAATGACGTTTGACTAATGTCTTCAGGGAGTTGGCCATTAAGAAACAATTTGTCTTGTGTGTGCATGCGTGTGTGTGTGTGTGTGCATGTGTGTGTGTGCGTGTGTGTGTACCCAGCTGCATTCTCAGCTCTCTTCGCCCATTCTCTGGGCGCATTTGTTTGGAGTGAGCCCATCCACTTATTGACACTTATGTCCCCTGCCTCTTGCATGACAATCCAGGCAATAAAGCCACGAGTGGAGCACACACTGTTCAACAGTTACCTTAAGAAAAACAAGAGCAAAGGGGATGAGTGTTTACCTTCCCAGGGCATGAAAAGAGGCGGAGAGGGAAGCAGAAAGAAAGAGAAAGAAAAAAAAAGACAAGGGCTCATCTCACAACTCCAACTCACTGCCACACACAGTGCAAATACACCATGACACACATTCTCTCATACGCTACATTTTCAGTGTCCGTCAAAATCCATATGTAGGGAAACTTGATGATGAAGAAAGGGGGGGAAAAAAACAAGCTGATCTCCTGACGTGGTAATGGAAGGAAGACCCCCACATTTTAGAAAAGTGATGGCACCTTTTCAAATCCTGGTCACATCTGCTTTAAGGATTTGTACACAGTCAGAGACACACACAAAAGGATAGCCCATATGAGACGAGACCAGAAACCAGGACATCCTGTTTAGGGGACAATGCCCTCCTCTCTAACTGTGCTAAAGTGATAATGCTCTTGCAACAGTGCGGCTGTCACCACCTATCTTAGCCAGGATCCAGAGAGGAGCAGGTTTCAGTACCGTGGGATAGCTGCTCAGGAAATACAGCTTTTCAACACCTCCCAGAGCAGAATATCCTTCTGTCAAATATGCTTGTATTTCATTGGCTAAATATAAGACAGGGACTGAGAGTTTCCTTGATCTTCCGGTAATAGTCGGAAAATGTGTAGAATGCTAACGTTGCATTTTGTGTAACATAAAGAGAGAGTGACTCAATGGAAAAGAGAGACAAAGTGCAAATGAACTTGCAGGATTTGTTCCAGAAGTGACAAAATATAATTCAAAATCAGTTCGACATTTGTTTTATTGCAAATGATTACAAATCCAGACCTGGAAGAAAACCTTGTAGAAAGGGAAGGTGAACGTTAGCCAGACAGAGCTGTAACAAGAGTCAGGGAGGGCTGAACAGTTTAAACGTTTAGAGAGCAGAGACTATGACTACAAAGTTTGAATTACATTAGAAAACAGAATAGGTGAATATGACAAGGACGTTGTTTATGTTTGGTATCTCTATATTTCAGCATCTGGGAAAAACTAGAATCGAGAGTTCAAAGAGAAGATTGATATCAGCTTCTTTTAGGTTTTGCTTGATAGCAAAGATGACACAATGTCCAATAATAGTTTGGAGTTAGTTTTAACATTTACTGGAAGGCATTTTGTCTAAACTTTTGTCAGAAGCAAACACTTTCCCCTTGCTTCCATCTAAATAAAAACATCACAGGGTGGATCTCAAAAGTTGCTATAACTTGCTTCTTTGCAGCAGATGGACGTTAGAATTTGACTTGATTTGATTTGAGAGCAGCTACAGCAAGTTCAATAATGAAATGTGCATAGAAACCGCTTAAACAATCCACTAGGCTACGCTTATTTTAACTAATATTATTACTAGATTTACATTTCCCAGAGATAGTGTGTATGATGACGGAAAATGTTTTAAATCAGTGAACTAGGTCAAAGACTCTTTCTCACATTGTCACCCACGCTCAAATACATCGCTTTTACCCACCACACACACAGGGGGAGAAGAAGAGGAAGAAATACACTCACACAAAAACAACAGGCGGTAGCATCTTTAAAAAAAAAAGACATGAGTCAGATGTCAGATCACTGTGCATGATGTTTGCAAGTGTCAAATTATGGACACGTCTGGGCATGTGGTGAGACACTGGGTGAGTCACGCGCACAAACACACACACACACACACACACACGAACGCACGGATGCACACACACACACAACCACAAACGCACGCACGCACGGACGCACACACACACACACACACACACACACACACACTTGAATGCAGTGCTGGGGGCTTCATACACTAGGGGGTGTTATTGAGTTCTCTACTTTAATTGATTTAAACTTTTAAGTAAATTGCCGTTCACCCATCAGATTAGCTACAATAATGAACATTATACTAATACTAATACTACATTATTTAAAAAAAAGTAAAATACCTTTGCTTGTGGCACAATTGGACTGCAAAATAATTTCTCTAGTTCCTGACCTAACAATCCTCATTGTGTTTTTTTTTTTTACATTAATTAATTTATTATTGAGTGTATGTCATATGCTTTAAGTTTAAAGTACAGTACCAGCTAAATTGACCACCTTTAACAATAGGAACAATCATTTATTTGAGTCAAGAGTCATGTAAATCTATTATATTTATACATCCCATAATCCTAAATGAAGTGTGCTTACTGTGTTACTGTCTATAGTCTATAGTCTACAGTTTAAGAACTGTGTTATCTCTTCTATTCATGGGGAAGTTGTCTTAACGGACTCAGCTCTACAACATCATTACGTCTCTAAGCTGTTTCATTTTCACATCTCCGACATTAGGACACCATTAGTGAAGTATTTACCTCTGAGACTTGTGCTGCTGAACTCTGAACCAGAGTCAAAATAGAGCAACAGCTGCAAAACGTGCAGGGGAAAGATGACCCCTCAATAGATAAATACATAAATCAAATGTGTCTACATTCAAAGTCAGGCCCCTTCAATGCCACCTAGGAGTCTGCAGTATGACCTCTAGCCTCGTCATGAGGAGCTTTTACTTTCTATTGTGGAATCTGCACCATTTGCAAAGGCTGCACACCACATACCTCATGCCTTGAAACAGGAGAAGCTGCTGAAAAGCCAAACCTGGCCTCAGAAATACGTTCTGTAGACAAGCGGGGAGGATCAACGGAGCCCACGCGGCACCCAGACCCTGTGATATTTGATCAGGCTTGACGCGTCCCATTGCATCTGAGCCACACTGCCTCACCTCCTCCGTCTGCACACACCCAACACCTCACACCCAGTCCCAGGGATAAGTGGTCTCTTGCTATAAATACCGAGTTGGGACGTAAGCTTGGAGGGAGCCAAAAAAGAGCGGGCGGTGGGAGGAGGAAGGCGTGTGTGGCTAAAAAGACATTAAAAGTGAACACCTGTTAATAAGGTGTCAAGGAGTTAAATGTGAAGTGACACTAAAAAATAAGTTCATAATCAGCCGACTTAATCTTCAGTCTGCAACGCCCTTCGGAAAACAAACACCTGCACAGATGTCACCGTTGATCACACACTTCAGGGATTCATTTGAGTTTCAACACCTTCTTTTCATCGTGGCCCCACCCCTTACAGCCTGTCTGTCTGTCTGTCTGTCTCTCTGTCTGTCTGTGTGTCTGTGTGTGTCTCTCTCTCTCTCTCCTCATTCGCCTCTCCCTATCACACCCTCTGTTTCTCAAGAAAACAGGTGCAAGGAGGAGTGTCCAATACAAACACAGGCTGACACATAAAAACACTTAGTGCTTGGTGCATACTTCCAGCCCCGCCTTCCCCCTGAGCAGAACCTGTGGCCAAAGCATGCAGAACATTTCCTTCTGTCCTAGTAGCTGCAGCGTCTTCAAATTGAGGAGCAAATATAGCCTGTCATTCATGTGAAAGTGAGAGCAGTGGAGCTCTCAAACAATCCCAGGAGCAGCAGCTACGTATTTCCTATATTCATGTTCAGAATAGAGGACAACTGTTGGCGCTCCAAGCAAAAAGGCTCCTTGTGCTTTAGGTGATCTGCTGCTTGAGAGATATTGAGAATAATCATAAATTAATGTAGCATGTTTATATCTTGTGTCAAAAAAATAATATGCTAAACTGGGAGGTTTTTAAACCTGCAGTGAGAAGGAACTAACCAGAAAAATCACCTGATAATGTCTTGGGTTGCAGTGAAAACATTCTGCACTTAATGGCCCATGGTAACAGGTTTAAAAATTAACAAGGCTTAATGTCGGCTACATTAAGCACATAAGGCTCGTCCGGAAAACACACTCTATTGTCAAACTGACATCTATAACTTCCAAATTTAAATGTTTCTTTATTTAAAGAACTGAGTGAAATACTTGGAGGTTCAAGTTTTTTTTAATTATTATAATCATTGTCATTGGTGTAAATCTGTCAGGCAACAATTACACAGAGAGACAGTTCAAACAAAAGACTAAACTTACCTCAAGATGTTTTTTGTAAAGAAGTAAGTTGACATATTAATTCTATGAGCTCAGCTGATGCCCTTAATAAAATGCATAAGGTGGAGAGAGACAGAGAGCCTGCTTTGATATCATTGGAGCTTTGCATTGCACACTTACTGTAACTGGCTTCGGTAGAAACTGCATACATAAAAGCATTAAGTGATTGCTGACCAAGGCCTAATGCAACAATGGCAATTGTGAATTTGGAGGGAGAACTGATCTTTAAAGTTTGGCGGCAACGTTGTGCGCGCGTTCCTCCATTGAGTCGCTAATGAGAATGATAATTTGTGGCTCCTCCGACGACCCCGACCCCCTTCAATAGCGACTTCTCCCAGGGGACGGGATGGCGCAGATCCCCGAGGGACATTCAGCCCTCTACAGGAATCCTTTTCATTACTAAAAAAAAAAAAAGGATTCCCGCCTGTTTCGTTTTATATAGGGTCGATAATCCAAATGTCCCAAATATTTTCTAATTCCTATAGTGTTGGCTCTCCACCTCAGCAAGTGGAGCAGACCAATAATACAGGATTGAGGATCCAGCATCCCACATCTGGATATAGGCCTACACTACTTCAACTGCAGACATCTGCAACATGTCAGATTCAGCCTAAATTCATGTTCTGTATCGGTATTTGTGCCACTATGTGTTCACATTATTCCCACTGCTGCGTGTTCTTACATTTATCTTAGAAGGACTCTCCCGGTTTCTCTGGCACTTTTCTTAAATATATGTTCTATTTATAGCTGATGCTGTTAATGATTGATTACCTGATGTATTCAGTGCAAATAGTATGATCAGGAAATATATTTATCTCCCTTTATATTTCCCAACAACCAGAGCAAAAGCCACAGCTTTATCCTGGTTTGCTAAGAGCCTGCAACATGTTGCCATATAAAAATAGGATGGACTCAACTTCCAACGATCCCCAGTGTTTACACCGGCCCAGGCTCCTTTCTTGGCGGCCACGCGTGTGTGTTCGCCTCCTCACCTCCGCAGAGCGGCTGCACGACCCGACCTGCCAGCGGGGATTTACTGACTGGCGCTGTGCCCGGCCGCAGGCAGACTAGTTCGCTCGGTTCTCACGACCTCAGCTCCACAAAGGCATCTCTGAACTATTAACTCAGACACGAAGTCAGTACGGACGACCGCAGAACCCACACATGCTGCCAACTGGTGTTTCAGTATGTCTCCTCGTAGAAGGAAGCTGCTCAAACATCACAGACACAGGGGTTTCAGTATGCCATCTACCGATGGTGTCATCTGCAGGGCACTGGCACTCAGCAGGGTGAAAGTGAGAACGCAACTACACGAAATATCAGTCCAACTGTTGCAAAGACAACAATCGCAAGACATGTAGGCCAAGTTACAGGTTTTTTTAAAAACGTATTTCTGTTTCTTTTATCAACAACTTCTCACTTGTTTCCGAAGAGTGCCAATACCTTGGTATGTTTTCATTATTCCTGTATGTTCTTATTTCCCAAATAAACCTATTTCTTTAATCATGTGATCTTTATATCAAGGCTGGTTTATATGTGGGCATATGCTGACTCTAGTTTCTGCATAACCTAAAGTTTGCACCCTGAATAGTTTTGAATTGGAGACAACACTGAGAATGTTTATCTTGTGTGTGCTGGTGGTCAGGGCCATGAAACACTTTTAAACCGACTTACTTTTGGCCTGTGCCAGCCTTGCGCACCCACGGCGCGCCGGTGGAGTATTAAATGTTGAGGGGTTTTGACCGGCGGTCACCAGGCTGTAACCTAATCCCAAGTAAAGGGGCCCGATGACTGCAAGTGGCTGACACACGGCGGGCGCAACGCGGCCCAGAACAGAAACACGGCCCTCAGATCCGGACCCCACTCACCGGAGGAAGATAAGTTTACACCCAGGGATAAACAGAGACGGGGTAAAGAGCTCGAGAGGGAGACCTTTATAACACAGAAAAGGGTTTGAAGCTCAGAGGGGAAAGTACCTGGTCGGATGTTGTACTGTATATAAATAAAATGACAATTTAAATGATCTTGTCAAGCTTCACATATCTTTAACCTGCACTAGATTTTCTTTATCTACCTCCTCAGGTTTCAGCGCCATCGAACCAAAGTCTAACCAAGTTCCCTCGTTTTCTCCTTTATTGAAGTGTAGGCCCACTGGGAGTGGAATTGAACAATTGATACACAAAAGGAAGCGAGGATCCTTCCATATTCTCCTTTCACTGAGGCAATCTGTTAGTGACATTAACCCCTGAGCGCATTTCCCAGGCTCATGAATAGGTTTTAAGACTTCTTAAAGCTCCCGCTGCATACAGGATGAGAACCTTTTCAAACTTTTAATTACCTTTATAGCAATAGAAAAATACACCCCCATTGTCCCCTGGGCCAGCAGCGGGCCAGATGTAAGGAGCTCCCGCCAAACTGGTGACAAGGTGGCCACTTAAAAGTTAGTGGATTAATTGATATAGGAGTTCATTTTGGGAACATAATCGATAGGTTGCAGCTTCGATGTGGCCTTAGCTATAACCGCTATGAGTCTGTTTAAAAGTTATATTCCATAACTTTATCAATGTGACCTTTAATCTTTAAATGTGCCTTTTACGCACGGCTTAAAAAAACTGCTGAATTACCCTTAATACTCAAGTGTTATAAAGTAACGTGGACATGATAGAAACAAGGCTGCAGACAAGAAATTAATTTCTGAAAAGTAATTTATTAAAACAATGGGCCATCAGCCAACTTCAGTTTTTCTTTTCAACACAAAACAACAAAGAATGTAAAACACAGCTTTGGTATAACAATCAATAACAAATCTGTACAAAACTAAAACCTTTTCATAAAAAGTACTTCATAACAAAACTGTCCTATAAGTCTTCAACATGTACAGCATATTTATCACCGACATCCAAATGTTGGAATCAGACAATAAATGATATAAAAAAAAACAAAACATGTGCCATGCAAGGCAACCCTTGTTCCATAAAACGAAACAATGAGAACTACTGGGGGGCATTAAGTGGTTAGAGTTACCGTCCCGTAGCGGAATAGTCGCAGGTTCAATTCCCGCAACAGTTGTATGTGCAGTCAGTTAAATGTCTAAACTGGAAAAGTAATGCAAACTGGTTTGACATGAGTCTCTTGTTCCGTGCGCTACCAAGGCCTCCACACAGGCTCGTTGCCTTCCGAGCCGGTGCTGACTCCGACCGGGCTGACCGCCTGGGACCCCCCGGAGAATGACGTCATGCCGTGGACTGGAGAAGCTGCAGTCGACGCCGAGCTGCCGTGCACCGGACTGGCGTTGACAGCAACAGGCAGTCCTGCGTTTGCGTAAAGCGGGATGACAGGGGATGTGGTTGAGGCAAAGGCTGGGTTAGGGATCAAAAACGCGAACTGTCCATCGGATGCAGGCACCAGCTGAAAGCCGCCAAAGACCTTGGGGGAGACGGCCTCGACAGGACTGAGTTTGGAGCCCATAGCAGCAGCGTTGATAGGTAGAGTGGATGGGAGCTGCACGTGGAGGGGTTGCGCCAGGTGCGCCTGCTGGGACGCAGCCTGCTGCGGGTAGTTCATGGACATCATCTGGCCCATGCAGCTCGACAGGTGGTTGAGGAGCCTCGACCTCACCTCCGTGTTCACCCCCTCTGAGGTGGACAGGAAGCGGGTGACTTCGTTCATGCACTCGTTGAATCCGGCTCTGTATTTGCTCAGGACGGTGGCATCTGCTGAGAGTGCTGCTGAGGGGAAGAAAGAAAGAAAGCGGACATTAGACACGGATTTGTGGCTCTTTCAACAGCTCCCTAATGACTTCCTGAGGGTTTTTTTATTCACTTATATGATTAAATAAACTTACCGCTCATTTGCACTCGCTGCAGGTTCCTCAAGTGCTTCACTGTCATCTCCAGGATATCTGCTTTCTCCAACTTGGAGTGTCTGGAGCTCTGTAGGACACAACGTGAAAAGTTGAGTCTGTATTCAAGGCGCTTGTATAGCGTTATCATCGTGAACCCCAAAGAGCAGCTAAAGGCATCAACATGATCTCAACTTACATCTTTTTTAAGTGCGTCCAGGATGAGGGTCTTGAGCTGCCCAAGGCTTTCGTTTATTCTTGCTCTCCGGCGTTTCTCCATGATCGGTTTGGATGACTGCAAAGAATAAACAATTCTACATAAATGTCTCGTTCGCCGTGTGCACACTTTGCATGTCATGTCACACCATCACAACACACGTTTTAACCGCATCACAAACTGCAATGCTTCATGCAACGTTCTCACTTGTGTGGAAAAAAAAAACACAAAAACAAATGCTTACTTTTCTATGCTCGCTGGCATTTTTCGGTTTGTCCGGGGTGTGTGTTCCGTTTGCTGGGGCCCCGGCAATAGGGGACGCCGTCTGCTTCTCCATAGTGTCAGCCGGCATTGTTGATCAAACCGCGTAAAATCGTACAGAAGTAAATCCTCTTTGGGAAGCTCCGAGGAACTCAAAAAAAACGTTGAAAAGTGCAGATAAGAGATGCCTCACAGTCCTCGCGCTCAGTCTGCGTTGTGTCGCTTGTTATCACTGAGCTGTCATCTGAATACGGGAGCGTGCGTTGCACCGTGCAGGCGAGTCTCCGCTTCTGCCGCCGACACACGCCGCGGCCGTACTTATAGACGGCTCGCGTGCTCCCAGTTCGTGTGAAACCCTCTCTGCATTCTTTCCCACACTCGCCTCAGCCAATGGCAGAGAGGACTCACCCATTGGGCGCGGGGCAGAACGCTGATTGGACAACACCCCCGCGGGCCGTCAGTCACGCGCTGCTCAATCAGCCCTGCAGGGACAAACAACAAAGCGGAGCGAGCAGCAGCGACGGGCCGGGCTGTGAAGTGATAAGGGAGGGGAATGTGCTGGATGTTTGCTTCCAACTTTGCTCCGTGCTCGTCAAAAATGTTATACTGCTTGGTGTGTGTGTCTCTCTGTGTGTGTGTGTGTGTGTGTGTAAGAATGTAGAGTCTTGTGTTGAATAAGTCGTTGACAGTGCAGCCGATATCTTTTAACACCGTGTGCAGTTTATTTTGGAAATATCTGTGTATTGATTAAGATTAATTATATTGTTTTATGGCTTCACATTGATTAATGCTTCTGATAAGAGAAATAGCAGCGGGAGTGTTATTGTAGTATGTCGGTGTTTTAATATGTTACAAAATGAGCAGAATAAATCCATCATATTCCTTTTATTTTTTTTTTGTGTGCCCTCTTAAAGTGCTTCTTAAAGTTGAAAATCCCCGCTGCTACTAATGCCAACACAGTTTATTTATTTAAGACATTTTTCTTGGCTCCGCATGAAAACAAATATTTTTTTTTATTTATCTATTTTTAAAGTAATGGCACGCGAGCACGCGAGGCGGTTTTGCAGTAGCACGCGGTGAGCCAATGGCATGCGGCCACTTTATGCAAATAAAGCAAGGCGCACTCTCATTGGCTGAGTGAACAGCTCCGTGTCAATCATCCCGGCGCGGGAGCCGCTCAAAGGGGAAGAGGAGGAGGAGGGGGGGGGGGGCACATCTGTCCGCGTGCCATTCGCGCAAAGTCTTCTCCGGTCTACGCGGAGCACGTGCCAAAACTTGCAGATTACATCCTGGAGACCAAGGAGCATATAATGTCAAGCCTGAGAATCTGGAAACGTTATATTTAAAGGGAATATAATAGAATAAAAATGTAATCAAATAGGCACATGTGAAACACTGTGTGGTGGCATTTAGGCTGCAATATTAATATATTTGGGCTGCAGGATCTTATTTTCCTGTGAAGAAGAGGTGATAGTCCAGTACTCATATTGCGTAATTACACACAATTGTTGTTCTTTTTCTTTTTTTTTCTCTTTTTTTTTTACAAAAATCATTGAATATTACTTCGTATAACAGTAGGCTGCGACAAAATAATAAAAACTCAATAAGGTTAATATTAAAGCCCATGTAATGATGAGGTTTTTATGTCAGTGCGTCTCACAGGATGTAGACCTATATTAAGTAAAACAAGTGTTTCATGCACGTGTAACCACCAAAACACATACACATATTCCCTTTAACATTTAACGTCCTTTGCATCAGATGTATGTGAGTGTTTGAAACAAGGTGTGAGTGAAGAGCACCATCTAGCGACTGTTTTGTAAAGAGTTAACACGCTTTACACGATGGATCTCGGGGCAATTAACACAGTAAATCAACACACACATGATATATCTAAGCTTTTATAAAATAATAGAAATTAAGCCTTCATCAATTGTAGCCTAATGGAATTGGTGTGTATGGATGTTTTACATGGGATGCAGTGTTTCTCTTGTGCATGCTCTGCAAATAATTTACTTATTCACATCAGTTAATTTCCTTAAAATTTCAAAAACATTTTGTGACTTTTGTTTTAGGTTTATGTTTGCTGTGGTATATAAACCACGAAGAAAGGTACAAAGCATCTCCAGGAATACAAGGACATGTTTACTTTTATGAGCATTGTATTGAGGTGACCACAAGGTGGCACATCTGTGTCCAAATGAGTGTAGAAAACTAGTGATAAACAATAAAATGAAGCAAAATGCAAAAGCTATTTTGTTTTATAGAGGCATATAAATGTTAGCATCTAACGAGAATGTCATCATAATTTGGTGAATTTATTTTTCAACTTATAGGCCTATCTGACTAATGGTTATTAAGTCAGACACAAATCAAAGATCTGTCACACTTCTTATATTTCCCCAACATTTAAAGTTAATATTTGTGAAAAGGCGTTGGAAAAAAAAAAACTGAGATTGAAGCTACAGAAGCAAATATACGTAAATACAGTATATCGTTCATATTATAAAAATAATTAGGCTGTAGATGTTTTACTTATACGATGTGTCCCAAAAAGAGAAAAGAAAAAGTTTACATACAAACAGCAAATGTTTGCATGTACATGTTTTATTTATATCTATCATGCATCTATTATGCAAATATGCATATACAAATATGCATACATACACATACATCCTATCTTCCTACACCTTCCTGAATGTGTAAATATATATACATATATATTATATATGTATGTATATAAATGGATCCTATAAAACTATATTACAAACTATCTTACAGACATACATGCAAAGACTACAATGTCGCATGTTATTTTAATCATAAGTTGTATGTAAAATAACGTCCATGCATGTGTGTATTTTGTAAACATAATTTATAAAATAAAATAAAAGCAGACATGATGTTTAAGTATTAATGTGAACAAGTTTTGTAGTTTCTGCAAGTTGATTTTGATAAAGTAATAAAAAATAAAAAAAACGACCACTTTTGGTGAAACGCATTACAGCTTAAAACAATTTGAAACATTTCTAATGTGAAGTCTGTTATTGTCAGTAACACGTGTCCAACACTGACATGGTTATCACATAAAAAGAAAGAAAAGTAGCTCTTAAAGTTGCTGATACCAGGTATGCTTGTAAAAACACAGACAATGTGGCAGTTTCCAGTCACCCTTCATACTTCTGCAACCGGAACACAAATGAAAACTTTTCTGTGCTCAAGCAGCAGATTTCCATGTTAAATCAGTGGGTGTACTGCAACAATAAGAGCATTACAAAGTCTAAGGCGGCGTAGATGTCATAGTAATCTTAAAACTGATGACAAAGTCTGTGATCCTCTTTTGGTCAGTAGTCTATTGAAACAGGCCAAATGTAATAAAAATGTCCTAAGCCCTGCTTCAGTCCAGTCTCTAGTAGAGTATCAGTCATTGTTCAGTGGCTCATGTCCCCCCCCCCCCCCACCCCATGGGTGAGCTGTGCTGAGGCATGCTGGACCCTTGTTTACCCAGGATCCTGAGTCTCAAGGGCCAGCTGTGTGTGCTTGGACTCACATCGCCTTTATTTGCTTTCGGATCGGCCCAAATGATGCAGATCTAATTCTACAGAGCTCCGCGCAGATTACACAACTGCTCCCTGCAGCAGTGGAGTTAATGCGATTTCGGTTTAATAATTCTGTCGAGGTGAAGCGGCACCTGTTGAAACTGATCTGAAGTCAGAACAGGTCTGACAACTCTTTGGTATTTCCGAACCCTATCCATCAATAATTCCCCCTCATCATTCCTGCATTTCAAAGATCTCGGGCTCAGACAACAAAGAGAGGAGGAATTCCCCTTCAACTGAAAGAAACTTTTGAGTCACTCCATCATTAGAGCATCATTAAAGCTGATGCCGACATCGCCTGCCTGAGGAATGTAGAGAACAGTAATCACTGCTGTTTTATAAGAGATGATCAGCATTCACCAGACAAGAGCCAAAAGTACTTGCTTTTTGACTTAGCTTTATGAGGTGGAGGTCTGCAGGAGGAGATGAAAGGGACCAAAAGGAGGGAGAAGCTGTGTTTGCAGATTTAGCAGAGTTCAGTAGTCTGTTGTCCAGACCCGGTGAATGCTCAGCAGCTCCTTTTGACTGCCGCCTGCTTAATTTGTTGTTGTACAATGAGCCTGTGCACTTCTCCAAATCCATGTGCAGAATGCAGAAGGAGAGTCAATTATATCTGTATGAGCTGGTGTCGGCTGGACAATCCCTTTATACACACTCACCAATCAAGTGCTAGTAGATGTGTTTACCTCGATGAATCCCAGACACTGAGCAGCAACAATGCCTGTTTGGGTGGCTGTTGCTGTGTATCAGATACTGTGGCTATTTCAGAGCGGCAAAGCAGAAAAGCGATCTGCGGAAACTTCACTTTGGTGCATAAATCTTTTAAAAACACAATGGTGCCATGTATGTACTCGAGTACTCTACCTAAGTACAAATGTGTGGTACTTCTACTTTATGTTTCCGTTTTGTTCTCCTTCATACTTCTTCACCATTCAATTTTCTATTTTTTATTTTTTTTACTGCACTACATTTATTTGGATATTTCCTAGAGCGTTGCTTATTTGTGGGCGGTTCATGCTTACGTTTATGTTTATGCTTATGTTTGGTTGGTATTTATTTATTGTGCATATATTATATATGTATAATAGTTAAGTTACCTCGACCAACTCCAACTGTAAAATGCTGTTTACATGTTGATCCATCACAGGTAGCCTACTCTTCCAATAATATGATATATCATTTTCAGTTCCATAACCATGGATTTTAGAAATACTGAGCTCATTGTCTAAGAACCACTATGTGTAAATGTTTTTAATTATTTGTATTTTACCTCTTAAGTTCAGGTATTATTTTGTGTTTTGATATGTTGTGTAACCTTTCAACATTAACGTCCATTTAAAAGCCTTTAAAAGTCTGGTGGATATGGTTAAATATGCTGAGTCTAAAAACTCTAGAATCAGCCTATTAAATACCCATTTTGTCTATGTTTATATTTTATAATTCCAGAGAATATACAGACAACTCAGCGTCCTCAATGGTAGCTACAGCCATGACACTCACGGGGACAATTTGTCTTCAAAGTACTTTTTACTTTTGATGAGCACATATAGCTATTACTCCATTTGTGCTTTTACTTATGAAACATTTTCACGGCAGGACACTCATAATGGAGTTGTTTACAGTGTGGTACGTAAAGGCCGTGAATCCTTCCTGCACCACTGGTGACGCAACGTGAAATCCGGAAACATGATGACGATCAGGACACAACCATGTGATGTTCTGTTTCCACATCAGAGATGACAGCGGGACTTCAAAGGTCCTGTTAGTACCAGTTAGTGCTGTGACGTTTCTGAAACAAGTAAAGCCAGAAACCCAACACCAGCCGATCTAAGCTTCTGAGTGAAAGGACACCTGTGGCTGCCGCATTCGCCTCCCACTTTAAGTAGAGGGATTTGCAGAATACCATAAACACAAGCTTGATGATTCTTTATGGAATCTAATTAAACTAAATATTAACACATATTTGTGTAAAAAACATGTGCTCTTTTACTCACAAACATTGGCAAAAGATCTGAAGGGATTTTCCCCTGCCAGCGATGAGATATTTCATGTGCGTTGTTGCTAGGGATTTCTTAAATTTGGGAGTGGCCAGACGTGTATTAAAAGTTTTTTTTTACACCCATCAATTGTGCTGGTATTAAAACATCTATTTTCCTGTTCAGCTACTCAGTGTTTGATGTATTACCAGGACTGCAGGGTGCTTTATAAGAGGTCAGAATTTGAATAAATTAATATGAATTTGGAAATATTTCTCATGGAATTACAGGGGTGGCTGCATTGAGTGAAAGGCTTCAAAGCTGCACGTTTGCACCACAAACGTGAGGGAAAGTGGTATTTTTCACGCACTTTCATTTTATTCTTCCTTAATCTCATTACTCCCTTGGCTGTTTTCATACCTGCAGAAAAAAAACCCTGAGATCAATTATATTTGCCTCACTTTTCAAGCGGCTTGTTGTCATTTTGCCATCTGCAGACCAGCATGTCCAGTACAATGTGGTGTATTCACGGAGCCTCTTTGGCTTTCTGAACAGAGAGGGACCCTTTTCTCTTGCTTCTCGCCCCAATTCAGGGCTTTCTTCTCTCTTTTAAGTGGGCTGTTGATGAGGTTAGTCTAATCAGATTAAGTCAACTCACATTGGTCTCTGCAGTTTGTTTTCCTTCCAAAGGCGTCCTGACATCTCCTATACTTTTTCTTTATCCTCCTCTTTGCACTTTTCATCCAGGCTTCCACCCAAAAAAACCCTTTCAGCAGAGGTCCCAATGGACTCCTTTATAAACCGCTGTTCCCCAATGATATAGGTTATTTAGAATGGGTCACTAGACTGCTATGCATGGGAAGGGCCTTTAAAGTTGTGCAGTGACGCATTTGGACATTTCCACTGGTGTCTGTGTGAATGCCAGAGATTAGGTAAACACAAAGCACTAAATCAAATTTTGGAAATTGCTGGAACCTTTAATTTGATTCCTAAATAAATGTTTAAGGGAAGTTTTGTAAACTACAACCCTAATGCAATCTACACTTTTATCTAGACACTTGGGTGAGAGTAGAGGCTTCACGGCCAACTTGTTAAATACTTTTTAAGTGAAATAAATACACTTTTATTGTTTAGATTACACACAGTGGATTAAAAAAAAATGTTAAATCATTATATCCATTCTGGGTTTTTTTTCTTGAATAATATCATAACAATCTCCACTACAAATGAAAAGATCATATGTTGTTGTGAGGCATAGTTTCTATTTGCAAGAAAATATGGTTTGGAAAGAGTAAACAACCCAGAAACCATAGCAACAAAATATATATGAAACACATGGGAAGAGACTAATATCTGTTATATTTTAAAAGACATAAGTGCATTTGTTTTCTGAGAATTCAAATTTGTTGTTTTGAACTTTTCTTGGCCTGAACTATTCAAACGCGATGAAAATAAATAGTCTTGTACACAAGAAGTTAATTTAGATGATCAAAAACAATGTAGTAACAGCAGTGACACAAAAGTATCATTACATTTATTTATAACTGTGTACTTTTGCATAAATAACTTCACAATTGTCCACTTTTAAACAGATTTAGTAATTGGAGGGAGTCATTAAAGGAGGCAAAAAGTGTGGAAAGTTCTTGACCCCACGGTGAAATCAATAAGTTTTCTTCAAATTTGATTTGATTAATACGCACAGATGCCCAGTTAAGAATATACCCCCCACCTGTAACTGTAAAATCTCTGAAGTTCTCATCAGTGGTGTGCCGTAACTTGATTCCCCCACTAATAACAGGCTTACAAAGACAATGAGCACAATGAGTACAGAGGAGGTCTTTTCAGATGACTTCAGAGCCCCCCCTGAGAAAAGACATGGCAGCCCACTGACTGAATGGGGGCTGTAGAACCATTTCAAGCTAATGGATCTGAGAGACTGTCCACATAATTACATTACAGCATTTCAGCAGCCCTTTGAGCTCCACACTTGCAGCTTGGGCACACCACAGCACTTCATTCATATCATAGCTCCACAGTGGAATGTGCTATGACAGATATGGCCCTCTTGGCCACTCTGGAACAAGGTTGCGCTCCATGGGACTGGCAACCCCCTCATCCCTCTGCATACAAGTTCTTGGATTTAAAACAGAGGGTGGGGACTGCAAAGACAAAGGATCAAACGTGGAGGGCAAAGAAAATCTAAAAATCGACTTAGTGTCAAAGAAATGATGTTTGAGTGCAAAAATATGCATAATTTCCTGCTAACCGTAATGTGTCATTCTTGCTGGCTTTGCATTACACGTGACATACAGCAGATTTTACAGTTTATTATATAAAGAGAACATGTTTATGTTTTGGAAAAGATATCATGGAGCCCAGAAATATGTTTTAATAAAGACTGACTGACATGCATTGTACAAAATATAAGTGTTTTTAATGATTTCACTTTGCTTCAGTCATAAACATCAATGCTCTGTCCATCCTTCATGGTTTGGTTTTTATTTAGCTAAAACCATTGTGCTGTTTCTTTGCATGCTGTTGAGTAAAAATAAATGTAATAGTGAAAACTATATTTAAAAATCTTTAGAAAGAAAGCTTCTTGTGTTTTGTTTAAGTTTTTCCTTCATTCCAGATGCCACCGAGGTTGCAAATAACAAATATACACACAGGCAGAAAATCTGCTTTTTTCCCCCTTTTGGTGTAAACTGAGCTTGTGTCTAATCCATTCCAGCCAAACCAAACACATGTAAAAGGAGAACAAGACTTTTCACAGGCTGTGGTGAATGCTGCTGAATGAGTCCAGCAGACGGACACAGAGCAGAAAAAGGCACATTTGTCGCCGCATTAACACACCGACTCCTCAATCAGTTTATAAAGAACCTCTCCAAACCTTCACAGGCCAAATTATTCAAATTTAGACTGATGTTTTCTCAATTTGTGAGCAAAAGAGTAAATTCCACACAAAAGTCACAGTCAATCGACTCCTACAGACCAAGTGGAAAATCTCTCAAACTATTACACAAAGCGCCAATTTTGAGATTTCCATCCTTGATAGCCATATTGAAAGATACCATTGATCTTTTTGTTCAGTTTGTTGGTTGAAGAAATGCTTTGCTCTCTAGTTCTTTCTGGACAAAAAAAAATGACTCTTTTTGTGGAGGAGCAAAATCAATGCAAATTAATCCTTTATTCATTTCCCTGTGAATAGTTCAATTCTTTGCACTTTTGTTTGGGGCCCGTGAGCTCAACAAAATCATAAGAAAAGTGGAGAATGTGAAGGTTTATTGGCCAGTGGAGGAGAGAGATGACCCCGCTCATCAGTGACAAAGACTCCTTTATGGCGTTGGTGTGAACCCATGACGCGGGGCTATTCCACTCTGACTGACCAGCACCACAGGACGTCCAACACGTGCAAAAACGGTGCCCCAGCAAAACCAACTCTTTTTACACCCATAATGGAGGTTAGAGAACCAAAAAAAAAAACATATTCTTGAGTGCACATACTGAGGGACGAGGTGGCGGGCTGTCGGTGCCACTGACGGACTTATTATACACTTGTTTTATTATCAGATGAGGAATATTTCCGTGTATTTCATTTAGTAGCATGGAGATATTCATACATGAATGTATATCTTTGTGTCTAGAGTATTGTAGTAATGTATTCTGCAGTCACACTACTGACCACGACACTCACACCACCACCGCTGCCAAATCTCTTTGAGAATACATTTTAAAGTACTTTTATTTACATATAAGACCTTGCATGGTTGGCGCCAAAACTGAACACATTTAACTATTTTATTCAACTTAATATATTTCATTGTTGTTGTCTATTTTTGTAATATACTTATTACATATTCTTCTACTTACTTTTTAAACCTTTTGAACGGTTGAGAAAGCAAAAGCATTTCATAGTCAGAAGTGATTGTTGTGAGTTTGACGAATAAAGACTTTTACTTCTTGCACTTCTGAAACCCAAATATCCTCAGATCTTGTCCAGATTAAAAACCAAGGTTAATGGAGACTGACTGAGCCTGAGCTGTGGCACAGCCCTTAGCATCAGGCTGACAAAGAACAAAACAGTTACAACTAATACAGTGTTCCTTATTAACATAAGAACAGATGTTACCACGAAAAAGACAGGAGTCCGGCTAATACAGACTAATCACTTTCAGCCACTTTGAGGGCGAGAGATGCTGACTTTGCGAGACGCTGGTGAAGTGACGATCCCTGACTCCATCTTTCATGTCGCAGTTTTCTTGCTGGGGCTGAGCTCAGCACATTCCTGCACAAGGTCAGAGGTAAAACAAAGGACACAGGCGAACAGGGCAAATTGCTCGGGATTATTTTATGTCAAGAGTAAAATTGCAAAGAAAACTATTGTGTCTGTTTGTCATTGGTGGATTAACCTGAACGTAGCAATGACCAACAAACTCAGTAGTTGAATCGAGGGCCAAAGGTTTCCGGTGTTTCCACATTTGTGGTCACCTCATCCCATCATCAAAGTCCCCTCTAAACCTCAAAACACCGCCGCCCTTCCTTTTCCCTCTGATGTGGAGATTCACACACTTCACAGCACGTACCCTCCCTTTAACTTTTATTTTGGGCCAAACATTGAGGAGGAGACGATTTGTGTCTCTGAAAACACCATGTATCAAACACATCAAAAGCCCTGGAAACAAAAGCGGAGGCTGGCAGCGTCAGACAAACACTCCCCATTAGTCACTGCAGTCTCTTTCACGTGTATCGTATTGCGGACGAAGGAGGGGTTGTTTACTCTGGAATATCTCACACTGTAAAGGCTAAGAGAACCTACCGCCTGGCCCATTCAACAAGCGCGGAAACAAGTGGACTACTGTGTAGTCAATTACAATAAACGCAGATCAAAGAGCACAAAATGGACTTCTGTTTCATAATGCACCATGTGGCACAACCTTTTTCCTTACAAGGCCCTCACACTCGATCTTCCCACACTCATATACAAACTCACCATTAATAAGGTCTGAAAAGTGTGATTTTCAGCTCGCCCTCTTGTGTTTCTTTTCCTTGTCCCATCCCCAGCCCCCTGCCTGGTACTGACCCAGCCAGCAGACCCCATCTGCCTCCACTGTGGCCCCCTCCAACCCTGGGAAGAAGAGGCCCATGCCGGAGCTATACGACTGGGGCTCATTAGCAGTGCCCACCTGGAGGCTGGCTGGGGGCTAACAGGGGACCACAGGGGCCGAGGCCTTGATCTGTGTGGCTGTGAGCAGCAGTGTGACACACAGCGGGGACAGGGCTGCTGCAGCATACAGCACAGAGCACCATCAGATATACAGTATATGCTCCAGCAGGCCTGAGTTGATCAAGCTTAATCTGTTTAATTGTTCCCTTAGCAAAGGCACACCTCTCTCCACCAGGAGCCCCCTTTCACCAATCCCCTCTCATAAAAGTCAGACAGAAAGTTTATAACTGTTTGTGTTGATGATATCAGCACAGCACCAACAGTCTGTAAAACATCTATGGAAACGAGTACCTTTTGTGTACGCTTTCTTTGAAGTCTAGCCACCTTATTCAAATTAAATATCTCATCAGCCGCACTTCATTTTGACTAACAAATCAAACCCTTGTTTGGAGGTGGGGGAGGGGGGGGGTGTTTGCTGTGAATCAGTATTTACTCATGGGGGTGAGGCTGAGGTATGCTGGTGTGTCTGTGTGCAATACTCCGATGGTCTGGAGCCCCTGTGGTCAGACGGCCTGGGTCTGGGGAGACACAAAGGGATTCCACTGACGGAGTAGCAAGTCTCCTGAGTCATGTGGCTCCAGTCAAGCCGACTGCATCCAGGGACTCAGGTCCCTGTGTGACATCACAGGATCTGAACGCTGCTTTGGCGTTACATACAGAGGGAATTTTTCAATTAGTTTCCCATAACGCTGTCAGGAGAGTAAATTCTGATATCTGATCCCCTAACCGGATTTACTGAATACATCTGCTCCTTTTAAACAATTTAATTGAAGGTATCAATTAACTCAAACAAAAAAACAATTGTGAAAATGTGAGAAGTAACCTCTAAATCCCACCCGACCACAGCACGCGAGAGGTTTTCTTACAATGATAATGTTGTTCTTATTGAAATCACATTAATCAGGAAAACATTTGAATGATTTTTACAAGATGATCATAAGAGATTATCTTCATTCTTGGCCTGTGTGGCCGCACTGTATCTGATCTATTATCAGCGCCACACATTTGTAAATGTGAAGGTATTTTTCTCAAGCCCTTGCCTATACTTATCAGTGGTGAGAAGAGATTTGTGAGCGATCAGTTATTTTTGATTGTACAGTTTGTCTGGGCTCACAAGACACTGAACAACCACCAACATGATCACAAAATAGTTCAGGATTCGAAAAATATCAAAAAGAAGTATCTCAATAAAACGTTCCTTCAACATTACTTTCGGACAACCAAAACAAACTTGGACTCTTCAGTTGAAAACCTTCACTTCATCTCCCTCAATAACTTGGAGCACAAGCCTTTGTATTAATTCTAATTACACCGAGTAATATATGGTTCTGCATACGAAATATGCCTGTAAGCAAGAGGTTTGGTTATCATTCATTTGCTTTGCAAAATTTGTTTTCATTGAGGATCACGTGCCCTGACATTTGTGTTGAATGAAACAGTAGGGAGGACATCATGGTTTTATTCAGCTAGTAAAAACAGCAGCTGTGGCCCTCGGGCACGCTCCTCTTACAGAGCGGCACGCACTGTGTCAGGTGAAAGAAACCCCAGAGGGTCATCACTGGGACCTGTACAAAAATTTAAATGTAATACCTTATATCCAATACTATAACAGATATATGCAGACTGGTCGTGAATCGTTTTTTTTTTTTTATCTGTTTGTTTAATCTTCTGTGCAATCAGTTTTCTAATGAATGCAAACCTTCTTAGAATAGTGCGCTGTTGTAGTGAGCATGTGGTTTATCAGATCAAAGAGGAAGAGTCTGGGTTGCTGCTGCTGGTGAATATGGACAATGGATTGGTCATGATGACTGGTAAATCTCAGTCACAGGCCACCACATCAAGGACAATTAGCATTAGGTTGACTCTCCAGGCTCACCCCTTAAGCAGGATGAAAACAGTGACCTGCTGACTTAGCACATTCCACCTGCAGCCTGCAGTTCAAAGGGCTCCCATGATGGCCACCCTCTGCACATCACTGCTCTACTGCTATCCAGCCACAACCTGCCCTGGGGCAAAGCTCACCCTCCTCCACACCGCGGGTGACCCGGTGCTCCATCATCAACATCTCAGGCCTTTCACAACACATGGAACTGCTCTGACCGCTAGCTGGGGCGCTACCTGCCAGCTAAGAGCCTCAGGTGATGTTTGAATGGGCTTCATTTGAGAATTAGCCACACCTCTCCCCCCTCAGAGAGGAGGCACGAGGGAGGCAACATATGGCCGACTCGGATGAATTCCCCTACTGTTTCAAAAGACTCTCAGAGGCCTTCAGGGTGATCGGAACTTCACGCTCCTCTTTACTAGATTAAGTCTAATAATCTCCCAGTAACGAGACTTTAAATCCGGAGCGATAAAACATTGGGCCTCGGGGTTCACTTGCACACAGTGCATGCTGTTTTCCCTTTAACACTTTATTTTATGACTGGAAGTAAGAGTTAATGCTCCCTCATCAACTTTCCCCTCATCTACGCGCAAAGACGAAGATTTGTTGATAGCAGGCAGAGATTCCCTAAATGTGGTAACTTCCGTTTGTTAGAGGACCAAACCCGTGCTGACAGAATAAATAGTCTACATTTATACATTTGTAATTTCGGCAACATTCCAGTTTATTCCAACTTGAGTCTGACTTGAGTGGTTTTAGCAATCATTTCTAAAGATTGTGTTTACCAAAGTAATCGCTGAGTACTGGGAACATCACCACACAAAGCAAGAGTGCGATCATTGGCCAACAGTTTAGCCAGATTAACTAAACCACTTCATTTGTGTGCACCCACAATATTGGTAATAATCCCTCGTTTCAAATGAAACCTGTAAGCAGGAACAACTATGGCAGGTAATGTAAGTGGAAGTTGAACTACAAGTCCGTCTGTAAAGGGGTTTTTCTTTAGTCGTGTCCCTTTTCACTTTTTTTGATTCAATTGTTGTTAGCCATGCTAGCAACGTGGTTGGACAGGTTGAAATGTTTGGTTTTTGAGTGAAATATCTTGACAACCAATGGGTGGGTTGACTAAAAGTTTGGTAGAGATATTCAAGGTCCCCACAGGAGGAATTCTGATAACTTTGGTGATCCGGTAACTCTTCATCTAGTGCAATCATCAGGTCAAATACCTGCACAACTAACAACAATCTCATCAGACTCAGCTGCATTTTGTGTTGTGTTTTATTTATTCTAATTATACCACACTAAACTAAGATGGAGAACGTGGTAAATATTACACCTGCTAAACATCAGCATGTTAGCATTTCCACTGTGAGCATGTTAGCATCTAGCTCAAAGCGCTGCTGTTCCTTTAAGTAGGCAACAGCCTCACAGAGCTGCGAGCATGGCTGTAGGCTTAACGTTTGGTTTTTAAGATTGGGAGGATGGACAAAAAGACCCAAATTATACTTAGTTATAATACGTTTTAATAAGCCAGCAAATTGATTACTTTACTTTGCTCCTCAACAACTTTGACAGAGAAGTTTTCTGGATTGAACTGTCTTCATGTTGCTTGCAAACATTTGTCACCATACGCAGATGATAATATGGCATACTCTCACTATAATAGACAGCAGAGCATGAACAAGATGCCAGAAAACCAGAAAAGTTAGCATTTTCAGCTTCCCTTAAAAAATAATAAGAGCTGCTGATGTTTAAATCGCTCGCTTATATTTCAAAAACAATTTTGTTGTATCCCCCTCCTGCCTCAGCAAGCATTTCTATGTTCGAAATATCACTCAAAATAAGCTCCAAAACTCAAAATAAGCTCCAAAACTCAAAATAAGCTCCAAAACTCAAAATAAGCTCTAAAACAAAAAACTTTTATGTTACTTGTACGTTTTGTGTAACTTTTGTATCTGATGAGAAACAGGGCTGTGAAGGACAAAAGCAACATCTTGTCTCTGTGAGTACTTTTCATTAAAAATGGTGAGGCAAGATGGCACCATTGTGAAAGTTATCTATCCCCAACTCATACTGACACAAGGACATGAAAGTCCCTGGTTACCTTTCTTGGGAGTTACTGTTGAGTTTATAATGAAGCAAGGACTCCCACTGGAGTTTTGATTAGGCCGATGCCTTCACTGGGCTACAGGACCGAGCGTCAGGCCCGTCTCCTGCCCTCCAGGGAATCAATTCATTCATTCACTGTAATTCATGGCCGACCCCGACAGCCCGGGATGCTGCACCCTCTCTCCTCTCAACTCATTTAATGAAGTAGCGGAGGCAGGAAGAAACCCCAGCGATGGAAGATATTAGACTGCGAGCGGCAGCCTCGAATAGTAAATCCATCCTGAAAACTAGTTAGAAATCCTTCGAGAGGCTTCTCGTGACCAGTAAGGTCTTTCTGGAGCTGTGGTATGTGCTACTATTTTGAAATAGAGCGCCGGTTTCCAACCTTTTTGGCATATGACTCCATAAAACAAAGCATCTTCTATATATTCCCACTTGTCAAGGTTTTAATATGTCTATGAGTCCTGAGTAGTTAAACCAGTGACCCTCCCTTTGCAATGTGTTTCATTTGAAACATTTTCGAGGCTTGAAGGGCTAAAGCTATTCATTTTTTAATACAGAAAGTGAATCCTTTGATAAGTCAGCATAAAAACTGGGAGCAGTGGAGAAGAGCTGACCAGCAACTCTAAAGATCACAAGTTATAACGTGTATCTTGTGTATTTAGAGGTGCGGGCAGGCATTTCTTTTAACTCTGGGGGTTAAGCCAAACTAAAAAATTCTTTCAAAAATTTTATGAATTGAATTTCGGCTTTAGCTTTAATGTCGTATAAACATGAAAGAAGTATCGATCTTGTCCTATCGTCAAAACGTCACTTTAATAAAGTGTAATTACGCAATAATACTGAAAATTCTTAAGGCTGCCGTTGTGTCATTTTCCTATTAAAAGCATCAAAACACACACCAAAAAATTCAAGCCTTTTATTTTTGTTTCTAATTTTGAGAGAAATGATTACCCACTTAATGTGAATCCAAACAAAAGGTATCTGTTGGTGCACTTAAGGTTGAAGATGCTCCCTTTATGTTAGAAATGACTGATTACAAAGCATTTTGACAATAGGAAGTGATACAAATGTAAGCAGTGGGTTATGCTACACTTGTCTTTGTGGGCATATTAATAGTCGTTGCTGTAGTACTTCAGATGCTTGTGTCATTGGTCTGCATCAGGTCAAAATGAGTATGTTTTGGTTCTGCACTGAAAAACATGCGGAGGACAATGACATTCCAGTCTGGAGACAACCAAAACCTCCTCACCAGGAAAAAGGACCAAAACAAGGTTTCTCGGCTTGACGGTGTCTCTTCCGACCTTATGCCAGACAGCCGACTGGAAATGCCAGGAATGCTAGACTGCAGCTCGATAGGAGACCATGTTCCACTTATTGGCTTCTGGTGGGCAGAGCCACAGGGACAATGTCCAAGATGAGTTCCCACACAATAGGAACAAGACATTTATGACTCTTCGGCCACAGAAAAAATTAAAGGTTCACACTCAGGACACTCACGGCTCTCGTCCTCCCACTGACACACTGGGAGAGATGCTGCTCTGGGCAGACAACCCTCGCATTTTTGGGCCGCGTCTGAAAGGGGGAAGAAAAGGTCTCCCCTGAATCCAACCAGGCTGTCCCATTTGGGGTGATTTAAATGGCCTGTTATTACCTTTCTCAGCCATTGTCTCTCTACTGGTATCCCAGTCTTATGATGCTTTTAATTATTAGTTTCACCAGCACTCATTAGACAGGAGCCAGGCTCGGTATTTCACTGGCATGTAAAAATTACTAGTGATAACCCAGGCAACCAAAGTGAGACATTCACTCACTAAAATCTAGTAAGTGGAGAGAAAAGGTGTAATAACAGGGCACATCTGTGTGTTTTTTCCCCCTAATATGCATTAATTATAGTTTTACTCCAAAATAAATGCTTGACTATTTGAATAAATCAAAACTAGAGATCAGAGTGAGCGCAAATATGAAACAGAATCCTCAACATTTTAGGGGCATTTACAAACACGTGAAAAGTTAAAATATTGCATTAGTAATAAAAATGTACAGCAAAACTAAAGGATTAGTCATATCGAAGAATGATCAAATCAATATCATTAATGTTCTATAATATATCTAACTTTCACGTAATTATTCTATATTGTTGTCTCATATAAATGGCAAAAATCCATCATATTTAATGAACTTACTGATTGTTTCTCATACAAAACCTTATTCTGAAAAGAGAAAAGTAGTAACTAAAGCAGGTATAATGAAATGGAGAGAAATGTAAAATATCATCGTCTGAAATCTTGCTGTGTAAAATAAAATAGAAACATAGAGATGTTGACCCTGTCACGCTTCATTTGGGGTTTTACTGTATTTATAATCCCTTGTGTGTTTTAGGGTTCAGGGCTTTTGCCTTTGTCTTGGGACAGACTAGCATGTTGCCCGTTATACTTTCAAATGACTTAGCCTACAGTTAAATGCAAATGAGTTGCAACGTGTTATTAAATATATTGAGAATCATGCACAAGTATGCAAAAGGCTGACACAATTTACAAACAAAAAATAAACTATATTTAGTACAACACAAACTGGAGACAACTCGTTTTTATAATCTATAAAACGGGTGGATTTAGTTTCACTGTTTGTGGGCTTGTTCAGCCTGCATCTCTGTGATAAAACCTCACTTATGTCATCTCACAGCCTGGAGTGCCACCTACTGGTGTCACCTCAGAAAAACAGGGAGAACTGAGAGTTGTACAGATTCATCATTTAAAATAAACAAATCTCGGGTTTCTTTTGGGTTTACTTATATTCTTACAGGCAATTCTACAGCATGCATTTATTTGTAATGTACACTATATGATTCTATAAATGTTATTTTCCAGTTGAGGATTTCAGTTCTGAATGCTCCTTTTTTGTTCAATAGAAAGGTGTTTAATTAGTTGCACCTATTAGTAAAAGCCTCTTTTGATGCTCATTACACATTCATACTGCCAATTAGGAGCATCGATGTACCGAAACCTTTTCACGAGTCTCCCATTTCCTCACTGATATCCATTGTACTCTTCAGCTGGTCCACTGCTATTTGAACTCTCATATGCAGACCTTTCCCAATTAGACCCACCTTCCACTCTGAGGTTTACTTTCTCCAAGACGAAGGAGAAAACAGAGTCCTTTAACAAGTGGGCCCCACTCTCTTGTTCACATGGGGAAGTTTACCCACATCTGTCTCAGCACCTAACCCTGGAAAAGAGGGGTCAGTACCAAGGCCAGAGGTCAACACTTGTTCCATTGTGAGCAAGAACCAACATGAACCCCAATCGAACACTGCGGTCAGCGGGAAACAGTGCCCGGTTGGTTTTTAGGGCCACGGATGTGTGAACTGAACAGGAGTTGTGCTTTGAGGCCGGTTTGCCGCGCGGAAGCGTTTGAAAGGGACTCTTACGGTTACTTAATTAAGTACAGAACAAATAGTTTTCCTGCTTTGTCGCGTCTTTTCTGCATCATCAATGGCACGGACACAAATAGAAAACAAAGCTGTGGTTTGAGAATTTGCAGGTGTGCAGGGATGCGTGTGAAGCAACTGGAGGGAGTACTACCATGCAAAAAAAAAAAAAAAAATCAAGTTTATGTGGCACTCAAGGGGGAGGTCTGTGTGAGAACAGATCTAGTTAGGAGCGTCACAACAGATCTGACAAAGCAGACGGCCAGGTCAGGCCAGGCTTGCTGCTGTGACCCAGTAGTATTCAACCAAATGATAAAAAAAAGAATCAGCAGTCTCGCTCCCTCTTCCTGTTACTCCCTCTTTCTCTTGCTCGCTTTCTTTCTCTCTTATCAGCAAGCCACCATCCATAATTGACCTGATTCCCAGATTTCTGTCCCTCTGACCACCCTTGCCGTAGCATAAATGTGGGCAGCATAGGTGGCAGAGGACTGCCGGGCTGAAGGAAAAAGGGATGTAAAAGAAAGTATTCTTCTAATGTCTTGAAAGAAAAAGGAAAATCAGCATAATGACCGTGCTCCCCTACCACACATTCACTCTCTCACGCACACATACACACACTCCTTCTCCGTGCAGGCCCTCCTCCCACTCCCGTTTGCATCCAAATCTTGATTAACCTCCTCTCTCACTCCCCCTTTCCCACCCACTCACATTCACACATACACATGGACACAAAGTGCCTCGGAGGCCCCCTGACAGATGGGGAGAGGGGTTTCGGGGGGTTCCTCGGAACAAATGGCACCCTGGTTTAGTGTGGTGTTGTCAGGGTTTGAATTGATCCCCGGGACTACAGAGGCTTCTCTCCGCCAGTGTGTCACAATGGCAACAAGTGTGTAGAGCTGGGAGCAAGCTTGTACAGGCATGGGACCCATACCTCATGAATGATAGCTTAGCAAATGGCCCTCCTTTCACTGGCTTTCATTGTAGGGCCATCTCTCGTTTTCTTTCATACCCTACTCAAAAAACTTGCCCAGCTTTGTTAGTTTTATTGGGTTTCATTGGTTTGAGATTCTGAAACGTGTTGGTTTTTGTGTGATTTTGTATGTGTGAACTTTGGAGTATGTTGGGGGAGTGTGTATGTGTGTGTGTCGGTGGTGTTTAGAGGGGGGGGGGGGGGGGGGGGGGGGGGGGTATTTTTGTACATTTTTGCTTGTTAAATTGATGGGCGCTGTGGTCTCACGGTATGGTCTGTGGAATGATGTAAAGCTATCTGTCATTGGCCAAAGCCAGTGAATGTGATTCAGTTTTATATGAAAAGCACTTCCTGGGAGGTCGTAATGTTTTTCACTCGGTGAGATCAACACCATGTGTGCAATTTTAACAGCTTTCCATAAATTCAGCAAGATACACAGCAATGAGACGTGCACACGGTTATAACAGCTATATATCCTTTCTTGTCAGCTCAGAGGCTCCTTAAGACTTCTTTAAAACTACGTCACTGCTGCAAGTGACATCCTGGTTGTCCAGAAAAGGCATCAAATACCATGCATTTACTTTTGTTTCTTTAGTTTGAAAGTCGTATATTTGTCTAATAATGTCTTGTATATCAGCTTAATGAGCCCCTGTCTCACCCAGAAGATAAAGCCCGGCTGAAAGTCCACTGTGACCCCTCAGCTGACCCCGGGCAGCACTTTACAGGCTCCGGAACAATCATCCCATTGGTAGATAACAACGGCATCATCCCTCCAGGCTCATTTCATCATTGTCACTTCTACTCCGTCTGGTTAATGTTTCACTAGTCCTCTATGTTTTGCTCCTCGGCCTGCAAGAGAGAGGGGGGGAGGAGGAGGGGGAGGAGGGGGGGAGGCTTGGTTAATCACAAAAGGAAAACAGAGGGTGATCGATTGATTGGTAAACAAACACTCTGGACAGGCAGCGGCAGAGCAGGAGGGACCCGGTGAGCCGAGCTTCCTTATCTTCCACATGGGACATCTCCATCCATCATACCTCATTATCATAGCTGTATCAAGAGGTGTTGATGGGGCTGATTACCTGCCTCATATCAAGTGTCAAGATGTCACAAAACAAGTTTTTAGCCTGTGTTGGAAGACTCCCCAAGAAGAAGAGTTAAGAAAATAGGCCAAACGAGTCTCTCGTACAGACGAGGCTCTAATGATGCTGGGACCTACATTTCACATAATGCTTCTTTGAATAGACCATTCTTGCCTTAAAGGTCACTTCATTCAAACACCACACCTCTGGATTGAAATGCAGCCTGTTAAAATGACAAAGTGTCAAACCCAAGCTGAGATAACCCTGATGACGTCGTCAGTGTTGTTTTGTTGAACTTTTGAAAGCTGAACAGTGTGGCGCTTGTGATGAGTAATCACATGAGCTTCATGCGTACAATTGGTGGAATATTCCTTTAATATCTTTCTCAAGGATCTAGGAACTTCTTCTTAGTCCGTGGTTACATAACAGCAGGTGTTTCATGTGTTCTAAGTAAGCCTGTGACCCCAGACTCTGATGTGAAGCCCTGTTCAATTGTTTTTTGCTGGTTCAAGTCAGTTATACGTCAGCTATTGGTACTGCATGATGAAAGTGTTTGCCACATGTCAGTAAAAGTCTAGTTTTTGGTGGATAAATCAGTACCGACTGCCACATTCTGTTTTGGAGAAAATGAAATGTCTAAGCCTTCAAACTCTTTGACGGATTACAAAGTTGACCCTGTGCAAAAAGCAACATTCAGTTCAGCATGATGAAATATCACTGAAATTGGTAGGATATCATTAATGTGAATGCATCACTATCCCTTGCAGGTAAGCTACCACCCCCCACAAAAAAAAAAAACTTGTCTTTTAACAGTTTAACATGTAGGCCACACCCCGGGCTACGGTCAAAGAGCTAAGGTACATATCTCATACATACCTAGGTGTCAGGATGATGTGCTCCCTAGCTCGCTTTTGTGTCGTCCACTCTGCATAGCAATGGCAAGCACATTGCAATATGTTTGAATTGTTGAGGTGGAGGGGCAAGCGTGTATTGTTGAAGAGGCAAGGTCTGCATATTAAGAAAACACGGAGGGAGAACAGGCAACTGAAAAGGCCTTTGAATGAGAATCAATTAATTTTCATTTACCTCCATTAGCACTGGGCAGGGATTTGCATCTGTGAACCCATTGCCAAACTGGCAGTGGCCCTTTTAGTTGAGGGAGAGGGCCACATTAAGCTAATGATGGGGGGCAGAGGGAGAGACAAAGGGCTGTATGTGTGGTAGGGGAGGCCTGGCCGTCCTCTTCTCTCATTAGCACCACAGTGCCCTGCACTGCTGTCACACAGCGAGCCCTCACAGGCTGATCATTAACCACTAGCTGGGATGTGAAAAATACTCTGACAATTAAAAGAAAAAAGAAGGGGTTTCTCAGCTATCAAGCACTGAGCCTCCAGAGATATACAAAAGGCTCATTTCAACTGCCTTGACAATAAACATCACTTTATACTGCACTATACATCACTGTATATTGTGTACAATGCTGTAATCTAGATTTGTGTCTAGATGTTTAACGGCATTGTATTTTGTTTGTAATAATTGCATAGGTATTCTGCAGACAGCGATATTTAATCTCGCTGGACGCTGTTACAAGACCATAACTGGAAGCATATCTATGTACTGACCGTTAAAACAATATATTTCTGAAAAAGAACAACAGTGTTCTTAGACAATTGGCTGATACTCTAACCCAGAGAAGCTTTTAAGATTGAGCAGGTACAGACACAGTGATTGTTTGACAAACTGCATCAGCTGATGGAAGGACTTCTAGTTTAGACATGTGCTATAAGTTTGCAATGAAAGCACAGTGTCATTAACCAATAACTGAGGAAAGTTGGGAGGTCGTGGTTGCCTCCAGGTTGAAGAAATGATCTGATCCAAAGGTCAGAAGTTCTGCATCTGCAGGAGAAATCCCGATGAGACATCCACAATGACTGTTATATAAGTTCATTATCTATTTTTAAGCAATTTTTTCTTCTATTCCCCTAAAAAAATAATCTTTTAGACAAAACGTAAAACTGGTTATACCTAACCCACCCTGTCCTCGTCTAACCCTCAACGTCCCAAACATTATTCAACAATACATGATCCACAGATAAACAAACAAATAATTAATGAACATGAATCAGAAACAACCAAAGCAAAGATTAACAACAGTGCATTATCACTGAAATTATTCCAGTTGCAGTGGAGAAACCATAAAAATATTCATAATCCCATCGCTGTATCCACAAAATCTTTACATGTGTTGATTTTCAAAAGAACAGGCTAGAGCTTACCTTAACATCAGAACCATCAGGTAAGTTTTGAACAGGTTTTTTGATTTACTGTTAGTTAAGCATACAGTGGATCAGGAAAGAGTTGTTGTTCTTCCTCAGGAGTCCAAACCAAAAGTGCAGACCTGAAATATGCGATTGCAGAACGTCAAATATTAAAATTGTGATCCAATATTGCACCCAAGAACAAGGACTGAAATCCAAACTCTTAATCCTACGGTCTTTTTGTGTATTTACAGATAGGTGACGTTTTTTATTTCCTCATTTGGTGTTTTTATGATGCTGCTGTCTGACATGTCGCTCCAAAATGTCCCACAGGTGTTCAGTTAAGATATGGTGTCCGCAAAGGCCATAGCATATGATTCACAGCATTTTCATACAAAACATTCAGTAACCCTCTTGTCCAGGTGGAAGCATCTACATTTACATTATTTCCCTTCTCAATTATTCATATGTTTTGCTTTTCTTTCTTGTATTAGTGCTGCTTTAAATATATTAAAACGAAATTGCAGACCTTGTCGTCAAGTAATAAAGTTTGACAGAAAGTGTTTATGTGGCTACTTCAGTTTCAGCACTAGTGCAGTGAAGACAACTAATCTACTGAGGAAATCCATCCAACAAGTGTGTGTAACTGAAGCTGCAGGAACAAAACATGTCAAAAATAAAAATAAATGTCATCCAGACCTCTAACATGCAATCGCATTCCAAATGTCTGAACATTCAGTTTACATTCCCTGTTTTTCAAAGTGGGAAATAGCTGCATGTCTGTGGAGGAGGATCAAATTAAAATGGGATTTGACACAAGGGTCTGGTCGTCTTATTGCAGCACTACGGTGAGGAGCCTTGTCTCCGCGTGTAGGGAGGAACCCAGACAGTATGAAATGGAGCGGAAGGTATAAGCAGAGAAGAGGATGAAAGAGAAAATGGGAGAAGGGAGCAGACAGGGTCACAGATGTGACATTACACTAACAATAGGATCAGTGGGGGTAAAAGTGTGCAGACATCCCATCCTGGGCAAAGCTGTCTCCCAGCTGTTTGGTTCACCTGTCTATTAAAAGGGAACATATTTCTTGATGTCTACAGAAGGAGAGACAGATTTATTGGGCCTACAAGGGGGAGGCCTTAAAGTGGATTGATTATTAGACAAGGGCCATTAAATCACTTTTCCTCTTGTTGTGTGAGGTCTGACTCTCTGAAAGCTTGTTGATGGCTCCGCTATGAATACGAGTTGTAAGCTCATCATTAGAGCAGGGCATTCATGAGCAAATTGTTGATATCAAGAAGAAATTAATGCATTATGTCTTTTTTTTTCTTTTTTTATGGACCTCTATCTGGGAAGTTCTGTGTAATTGAGGACCTCATGATGGGGGCTTTACATTGAAGCCCAGACAGATATTGAAGTGACCTCCAGCCCTTTCCTGTACTCAAGCGGCCCCATTCTAAAACAAAGCACACATGACAAGAGGAGAGGGGAGAAATCAGATGGCTTAATTGTTCCTTGACAATTAGACCATCACTCAAGCGAACATTGAGCAACCCAGCAAAAGTAGCAAAGGGAGGAGGCAGCAGAAGAAAGGGATGAAAGAAGAGGCACTAAAACACCCACTGAGTAAGAGGGAGTGAGAGGGAAATAGGGAGAGGGCCCTGCTATTGAGGGCCCGACAGGGCAAAAGGAGCAGAGAGCAGCTTACAATACTGTACAGCGCTGTTCTGCACCATTAAGTGGCATGGAGGGCAGGGCTGGGACAATAGGCTTCTGTCCCCGAGAAGAAGGCCAGCAGCTCCAGAGGAGTCCTCCCTTTCAGCCCATATGGTTGTAGCTGCCTCACAGGATGCTCCTCTCGCCGCGGCTGCATGCTCAGCATCTGGACACACGAGGTCCACCGTCTCTCCACGGTGACCACTGCAGCATGTGGGGGTGGGGGGGGGGGCAACAGGGTCTCCCTGGTAACACTGCAGGGATACAGAAGGATTCAGGGCAGCACTCAAGAGATTAAGGAAAGGAAGTACTTCTGGATGGAGTGAAATCCCAATTTTGTTGGATTTAAAGTCCCAACAAGAGTGAGAAACTGGGAACAGAATTAACCCCATGTGGATAACAAGCTTGTTCAAAAGAAGCTCACCAATGCATCCAATAAAACTTTTGTAGACACTTTGTTTTTGTGCCGACAAAAATTGCTGCTATTCACTTTTAAAAGTCGCAGGAAATAACACAAATCACATAATAGCAATGTGATATTTAAACAATAAAGTTCCTAACTAACTATAGTCATAACCTGTACACACGCCCGGAATTCTTTTCATGGACTTGTACCTTTGCACATTTTTTACACACTTTAAATATATGTCAACATAGGACAGTCTACCACACACATACTTTTACAAAAGCTTTTGTCCAAAAACGCTTCTTTCTTCAAGAAATGTCCAAATGCTTCTAAACACAAGCAGATGCATGTCTAAACCATTTACATTACTTTAGCTAGTGTATTTTCCTCCATGCCCAGAGCAACTGTGACTGTGGTCCCATTTGGACCAGTGACAAAGAACTGTCTGAATGATGGATTATGAAGCTGCTGCCTGAATTTCAAACAAGGGACCTGCCTTAACTCCTGTCCATCCTTAAACAGACCCACAAAACCCCCAAAAGAGAAAAAAATATAAGCCGAGCGACCGAGAGAGAAAAGAAGTTGGGGGTGAGCCTAGAGAAGAAGAATCTTAACAAGTGTTTACCCTCTCTCTGTTGCCAAGCTGTGGAGCAATAACCTACCGTAGCGAAAGGCAGTGCCTGATCCAGGAAGAAAGGCCTCAGCCTGCGGGGTCAGGGGTCACTAACTCTGCCATTGTCTCTGACAGGGCAAGCACACTCCAGCTTTTCTCCGGCTTTCAAAGGCCTGTGATGGGGGTGGAAAGATAGGCCTGAAAACACTGGGTCAGGACCAGGGGCTTTATGGTAGTCGGGGAAGAAAGATTTGGACCCCAAAGGTTAAATGAAGAGCGAAAGGGCCCTTCTGTCCAATTATCGAGGGACAAATGCTCTCTGTGACCCATCGGGGTCAAAGTTCAGCGAAGCCATTGGTAGCGGCACACTCTGGCTTTTTGTGGCTCAGATGAGATGAACCTCCACTGTGTTTATCTAAGTGACACCCTGAGCAATAGTAAAAGTATAAATAATTTGGAGGCTTGTGTGCTGCCACTTAGGGGAATTAATTCATAGACCAGGGCTGCGGCTTTTTAACACAATACTTGGAGCAATTAATAAAAAGGTTGAGTATACATAGTGTTGTGCAGAGGCAAAATGAATAAAATCAGGAAAATATGTGAAGTAAAATAAGAAGTAAATACTATTTTCTTGGATAAGATCTAATACATTCTCTATAAAAGTTGTGCAAAGTTATGCAATAATGAATGAAAGGCACCGGCCAACTCCCCCTTGCAAGAGCTTTCAGCCAAGCCGGTCAGTAGTTCTGCTAATCATGTGCCCATCTCAGTCTCACTTGGCACTGCGGCACTTGTGGCGTTAATTCCTGCTGACACAAAGGGCCAGTGGAGCGGCATGGTGAGAGTGTCCCATATCCGGGGATGGCTGGATTAGACTGAACCACTTCCTCCTGAGCCCATGGGCAGCCATGGATTATGTCAGTGAATTTAATCATCTGCACTTGTTAGGTTAACAAGCAAAGTACAATGATATTACAAGATTTAGACAAAGTCCTTTCTTTTTCCAGGTTCTTGCACAGTAGCCAGTAGCCAGGACTTAGTTACTCTCTGTTTCTCCCTGTATTTTCAAGGGTGGCTTGCAGGAGACCCACATTACATCTGAACTTCTTAATCATAATCAAGTTAAGTATATGTTTCACAGGCTTGTTAATCAGCTACTTCACATTAATTTTTACCATTCTTTTGATAAACAATAGAATACAGTTAAGAAGGGATTTCTTGCTCAAATTCACCTTCTCCTTACTCCTCCTGCAAGAAGGTGCATGGAGAAAGAGAAACAGCCTTGAAGGGTCAAAACTGCAGCAAACTCTGCAACTACAAGTGTGGCCGGACCCTTTAAAGATTACATACAGGACATTCACTTTTAAAACAAAATTGAATCCTGTGTTCATACAAATCCCGGTAAACCCTGGCAGCACATGGTCCCCACTACAAAATCTCTCAGAAAATCCTGAAATGAACCTGAGAACAATCCATCAAAGCCCTGAGATGCAGCCGCCCGGAACACACTGAGTGCTATGAAAGCTTTAAATCTCTTCCTCTGCAGAATCCATTTAGCATGGCTTTGCCACACTCCACCAGGGGGGTGCTTGGGCGGGAGACCAGGCGTGGTACCACAGGGATAAATTACGCATCCAGAGTTTGTGTGTGTCTTTGCTTGCGTGTTCTGTGTGTATAAATGTGAGTCTGTGTCGTGGATGTAGAGGATTTTCCTCTCTCTGGGACTCCTCTCTGCAGGTCCTCTCCGTCCCTCATGAGCCAGCATAAGCCTGTTGGACACACATCGCAAGGGTGAAGGGGAGTCACTGGGAGCGAGCCAGGCTACCAGAGTCTTACAGGCCCTTAGAAGGTGCAGGATGACCTTTAATCAGGGATCAGGAGCCCGGGCTGCAGCTGGAGGCCCACAGGACTCCTGATTATGCAAGAGCCCCCAGGTCACACTCCCAGCTGGCCTTCCACCTTGAGCCAGGACACTGGGCAGCCTTAGGCCGGATGAAGGGCTCAATACAGGCATGAGGTGTACATTTATGATGGAGTCTTAACATTAATCTGCAAGATCTTCATCCAGGTCCCGTTCACGGACACAAGTTTGGAACTGCGAGAGATCTGATTGTCAAATGCTCTGGCTATGATTTGGTCATAACTTTTGGGTGAACTTGCTTTCATTGTTGGACGCATTAGACCGATGAGATGTCAAAATGAAGAGAATGTGATGCTGAAAGCTCCACTGCTCGAGGTGTTTGCCAGATAAATCAGCACTGAATCGACAAACACTTGGGGAGAGCTCTCACACATTGTGTTCTTGCATTTTTCCTTTGATTAAATGAATATCAACAGTCCACTTAAAGGGGGGTGCTCCAGAGATTTAGAAGACAGGTTTGTTTTTTAAAGGTCAAAAATTCAAGCAGCAGAGGCAGATAGATCATTTTAGTCCCTAGTATGAGTTAAGCTTTAAGAACAATGGATCCTACATTTCTCATAATATAGCCTAATACCATCTTTCTTAGGACCCCCTTAGGGTTATTTTATCATTTTTTAAGCTCCCACAGAAGACATTACTCAGCATTTTTCACAGACCAAGTGCTGCTCCTAGCGAGTAAGCAGTAAGCAGAGGGAGCAGAACCCCAAACGCCCGTGTGTCTAAGTGGGCTGTTGCTTTTAATCTAATAACAGAACATGCAAGATGAAGATGTGTGTGTTCACCATTGATGCTAACTGGTTGCCCCCATTAAGAAACTTTGTTCATGAAGAGGAGATTATGTTGCTATCCAACCCTGACATGTCTTTCCTTTCTCTCTTGCTTACACTCTTCCCATTCTTTTGAACTAATAGAGGCAAAAATGACAAGAAAAATTGACACCAACTTTCTCTTTCCGTGCCAAGCAGCATTAACCACGCCCTGCCCACCGCACACATACACACGCAGTTACACTACCACACACACACTCCTGCCATCTACGGGAATGCAACCCCCTCCTCTCGCCCTCTCTCTCCATCACCCACCCCAAGGATTAGCCCCCTACCCCCACCTCTCTGCACACTACCATCCTCTCTTGCCCTATTATCATATTTGATCCACAACTACCCCCCTTTACTTATTTCACCCTCCCACATGCACCACCAGCAAGGCATGCCCCCTTTTCTTTGGCCACTCTCAGGGAGAAGAAGAGGAGGATGAAGAGGCAGGGGCTTTCATGGGGAACAATCTGCCAGGGAGATGAAGAATGAGCGGGCACTCAATTAAGAGCTGCCCATTGAGCCTGCGGAGTGAGCCTGAATGTGGGCCCCTCCAAAGGAATGGAGTCCCATGAATAGATTGTGGGCCTTCATGAAATATTAAAGAGCGGACGGATTTCCCACAATATTTGTACACCTCCCTTTGTGGGGATTTCTCCCTCCATTGAGCCTGAAACTGTTAACACATCCGCTCTGAAGCACGGCCCGCAGACTGTGCTAAAGAGCCCCACGGTCCAAGCATCAAACGCTCCCCACCCTCACCTCTCCCTCTCCCTGTTGCCCTGTCTGTCTCTTTCTCTTTGTCTTTCTCTCCCTATCTCTCCCTCCTTCTCTTTCTCTCTCTGTCTTCTTGCCCATGAGCTATTCATGGAGGGGATTACAGCCGTTTTAATGACCACCTGTCCTTGCTCCGGCACTGTATTGTGCTATGCCACGCCAGGCCAAGCAGCAAGCATCCGCGTGGTATTAAAGGGTCATATTGCTAACTGGTGACCCCTGTCTCCACCAACACAGGCCTGACAGCCAAAGCCACCCAGACAGGTAACTATCGCAAACACCACCATCCTGTGTGTGAAAAAAAACAAAGCCTTAAGATGGAGAACAATGAAAAAAAGTGGCTTAGGCTTGCTTTAATCAACATGCATATTTGTATGACTGCACTGCATTACTGTAGCATCATACTGAAGAGCGACCCAGTAAATGTTAGCAAGTGCTTCCTCCCACATAACCGTCTTGTCTCTCTCTCTCTCTCTCTCTCTCTCTCTCTCTATCTCACACACACACTGGGATCAGGTTGAGTGGAGCTGTATAGAGAGCGAGGGCTATGTGGTTAAGTAGGTGGTTAAAGCTTCCATTAGCATCAGAATGGCCACATATTCCTGCCATGAGTCAACATTAGTTCATGTCAGAATCGAGGGGTGGAGGACGGGCCAAAAATTAAAGCTCTCGCTGTAATCGACAAGTGTACGCGGTTCATAGTTTGATTCATGGGGTGTAGGTGATTTCTAATTGTGTAAAGTGCAAATAAGACAGTTATTGGAGCTCAGTTTACAGGTTGGTCCTTTCAATGGTTGTATCAGTGATGATGACATAAAAGTCAGTTTCCCTTTTACACGTAAGCGGGTCACATACGGTACTGTAATCTTCTGCATCTGTTTGTTCTAGTGCCTGATTGAGGCCATTCTAAAGTTACATAAAGCAAAATCAGAGATTTATCTAAAGCCCCAGAGCTGTGCGCTGTAGACTTACACTTAAGTTAGACTTTTGTCAGGAAAGAAAAATTGAATTTCCCACTTTTTGAAACCTGGATCTTGGGAGCCGAATATAAAATAAACTTGTATAGATTTGATCACTTCTTGTACATACAACAGAAGTTTGTAGTGATGGAAGCACTGGTGGGTCGGTGGGGTTGACGAGGCTCAAAAGATGCTGCGCTACCATGCTACTGAATAACAATCATAGTCTTTGTGCAATCCTATCTCTACTGTGAGGTCAGTTTACTCTAGCAAGGTAACATTTCAACCAAAGAAATACCATTTATGTAAACTGCTTGACCGTGTTCTGTGGAAACAGGAAATAGGATTTTTTTTTTTTATGTTTTGAGCACCACAAACAAAATTCCATTGACCTCCATAGGCCTTTCTCACAGAAGTCATTTTGACATATTTCACAATAGGAAAAGCACAGGTGTAAATAATACAGTTAACAATGGCTAATTTAGCTGCTTCAGTTTCAGGGTCCTGGTTTTGTGAATGTCACTGTCGGGACTTATTGGGACACTTGAGCAGAACAGAGCCGTCGTTAATGTTATTAGTAACACCAGTGCTTTTCCTACTATGACAAGTCCAAATGCTGTGACTATTGTAACTTTAACCTAAATAATAAGTAATATTAACCAAAAGCAATGCGCTACCCGGAGTGTAATCCACCCAGTGATCTTCTATGACAGGTTGAAATGTCTGCAGTAGAAAACACCTTTTGTATTGGGGAGGTGGCAGAAATCTCAAAAACAGATATCTCGAAACGCGTTCAAGTAAAACCAACAGTGTCTGCATGGCTCGTCATCACTGTTAGTAAGTGAGAAAATATGTTTTTCTTTTCACAATTTGGGTGAACTGACCCTATAAGTCTGCCAATTTTCGGCTTGTCTACACCAATCAAGAAGATTAGCATCGTGGGTGAAGAGAGCATGTGGTTGCATGAAGCTCTGCTGCCCACTCCAGCAGAGCCCCAGCTGTGGAGCACATTGGAGAGCAGGCCTCTTGGTCTGGCCTCCATATGCTGGGGTCTGGAGTCCAGGCTGTCAGCGTAGCTCCAGCACATGGAGGGCAGTTGGGGGGCACATGGGGTGGGGGCTCTGGGGTGGTGCTGGTGGGGGCAGCCGCTCCACCAGCATTGTACCAGGAGGACAAGAGCTGAGCAGGACCCAGCAGGAGAGTGGGGGGCCTTTTCTAAAGAGCGATCAACTGGAGCTCCTTTTCTCACACCCCGCTCACTTTACCCTGCTCTGTATCTCCTCCTCTCCCTCCCTCCTTCCTCTACGCTCCCCTCCTTTACATGGCAGATTGATACACTGACTGAAATGTGATTTTCTTGTGTCTCTCTTATGAAACTGCATTCTCCACCCTCGCTTCCCTGTCCCACCCACTCATCCCACTAACCTATTCTCCACTTGAATTAAATCGAGCCACGCCGCTTTGTTTTTCAATCATCTTGTCCACATCAAAGTCACTCGTGAGAGGATGGTAAAAAGGAGGAAGGGGCCACGGACGAGACAAATCTCTTTGGCTTTTCCCTCGCACAATGCTTCTCATTTGAATTCCCCCATATATTGCTGATCACCATTCTGAATGGTGCCTCTGATGAAGTGTTGTTTTTGTGGTTCCTCACATTAATTCCAAAGACCCCGGGGATACATTTTCTTTTATTTGTCTTTGACTTCAAAGTTATCTGGAACGGGACGTGTCGGAATGACGAGGGGTCACCAGGTCGAAACTGGATGTTGTTTACCAACCTTCTCACCAACTTATAGGAGCATTAAAACTATGGAGTCACCACGGGAGATAACAAAACAGTTTTCAGGCATTGAGGGCTTTTTTTTTTTTGCCTGAGTTAAAAGAAGGCCCCTTTGTTTTGATGATCTTTTAATACACTCCACAGTGTATCAACACGTGAAGGATCATCCAGCCTACATCCTTTAGTCCTGTTTTTGATGTCTGAGGTCATGGTATGGGGCTGAGGAGGCATAAACCTGCAGCATTTTCTGCATAAACATATGTTAAAATACATGAAAATCTGCCCTATAGTATTTCTGTTGGCATGATACCACAAGATGACCCTAACCCATAATAACAAAATGCATTGTGATTAGAATTATTATTAGTTTCCTGTATGTTTTATTTTGCTGCTCTGATCATCTTTCTTGATTTTCTTTGGGAGATAGTGTGCACTGTGGTTGAGGAAAAAGCTTCATGCATTACACTGCAACAGGCATTTTACACTATATTTCAAAACATCCTCACATTCAGTATCAACAGGTTCAACCAAACTTGAGAAGATTCACATGTTCTGCAGCCTTGTGTGTCAGTCTGCTGCCCTCTACTGCCAGCATTGAGAAATAGGCCAACAGCTGATGCAGAATATCACGTACATGTTAAACTTTGTTCACTTTGTATCAACTCAATAATGTATTTTTTCATTTGACTTTGCAGTGATAAATGAGAATATTTTTGACATCAAGAGGTAAAATAGATGGCATATATCTAAAGTGTGATCCTATCATACTACACTAGTGCACACTATGGTACATACTATACTATACTTTGCTGACTTTGCTGCTACTAATCACACAACTATTCCACATCTCTGATCGTGGGCTCTGTGTGTAAATAGCTTGCCATCTAATTTTGAATTGCTCTTGCATTCTTAGTTTTTATTTCTATTTCTTTGTTTGATTATTATATTATTTTATCTTTTTTTCCCCCCCCTTTATTTTACCAGCAGGTCCCAATTCAGATCAAAAATCTCTTTTCTAAGAGAGACCAAGGCAGCAGCCAAACAACATCACATGATATACAAAATGTCACAATAAAACGGAAGCTGTTTAACACGATGGCCTCTTCCTGAAAATTAACCACATGTCGCTATCATCACATTCTTTATGATGCCCTTGAATTCATCAATAAATATATAAATGTTTCTGATTATTGTTATTGTTTTATTTATTAATTACTTTTTTTCTATTCATCGGTAGTAACGTCTGTGTCTTTGTGCTCCTGCAACACCATCACTTCCCCTCTGCAGATCAGTAAAGGCTTGTGTTACCTTATCTAACCTAATCTTATTGCAAAAACTGGGAAAGTTATTTTTATTATATGGCATATTTAATGTATTTCATGGTCACTCATCAAATGTAGTAAATGTGTGATTGGGGTCGAGGGGTGTAAATGATAATTGTGTTTTCCAATTACCTCCACAAGATGGCACAGGAGAGTAACTAGTGGACGATTACTGAATGCATACTGCATTGAGTTATTAAAAGCGCAGGTGAATAGTGTGCGCATCAAACCTCACTTGGGTACAGAAAGGACTGTACTGTCTGCTGCTTGCTTGACAGTTATTTCTTTAGTATATTTTCGAGGGATTACGGGTGTTATCTTGTATCGCGTGATCTCCTAATTGTAAGTAGCAGCAGGTTTTTGTTTTTTTTGTGTCTGCGTTTAGATTGTATAACCTGCCTTTGTTGACATGGATATGTGCCTGGTGAAGACTTTGAGAAATTGCATCAATTACAATCTTGGAAACCTGGCAGGCACCCTCTCCTTTTCCTTAGAATACAAGATGTTTTATCTGGGAATTTAACCAAGTAGGAGACAATATACCCTAAGTCCTAATTCTGCAATAACAGTAATAAAGAAAAAAATGTATATGCAAAGTAGAGAAATGTCCTCATGTGGGAACATAGAGCACAGTGTTTATTCAGGCACGGTTGTATTTGGCAGTGACCCTATCAGATAAACGTGATCTGAACTCAGTCACATGAATCATGCTAACTGGGAGAGGCTGCGGCAGATAGAAATCAAATGTCAGTAAACTGTCACCAGCTATCTGACATCAGTACTCCCATTTGTTCTGTGGCAGATGCAATAGCACACTGTGGCAAGACTTTGCATGAAAGCTTCAAATAAACACACATGTGGCAACAAGTTAATCTGGAGTGAGGAAACAAGTGAAACAGGAACATCGTCGGTTTGATTCTCTCCAGTAACAATTCAATAAGATACTGAAAAGTCTCTTTGGATGCCAACATCAGCAAAGTGCACATTGAAAAAACACTTTGTGATAAAAAAATAATGTTTGTTACATTGTGAGGACATTAAATTATACAATAAGGTGTTTATCATTCCAGTAACCAAGCATGTAATCAGTCCCTGAGGAACCTTTGTTGACTTTATCTTGGCAGAGATCATATTTTGGTAATAAGTACAACAATGCTATTTCCTGTATACCTCAAACCTGAGACCAAGACATTTTGTCTCCACAATGAAGTTAAGTATCAGTCCATTCATAAAGATAACTAGATTTGAGGATGTATGTAAAAACAAGAACGATCTGACAAAGAGTCAATACACACACTTACATTTATCTTCTTCTACGAATCTGGAGTCTCTGTTAGTGTGATAATAACCTCGGTTTAGACAAACAGTCGAGAAGTGGAGGCTGGAGTTGGGAGTGGTTTACTGGAGAAGTGAGGTGCAGGGCCAGATTGGCACAGGGCCGGTTCACAGTCCCTCATGTGGAACTCTACGAAGCGATGCATTGTGGGAGGAGGCACGGGTGAATGGCATCATGAACTAAACAGAGAACTGGAGCATCTCATCACCTGAGAGAGAGACACACCTAGCACGGGAAGTCAACCAACAAGTCAGAGGAGTGAACGATTGATCATCTGTGAAATGTCCACACATGATCTCATTTTAAAAGAACGAGCATGTTCATGGCGGGGGAGAGAGATGTGAAATGTGGCAAATAACACTTGTGCCTTTACAACGTTTCACCCAGCCCTTCTTCTGATGTTGACTCTTTGTCTGTCTCTGTGCCCATCACATCCGATCAAGCGTGTTGTTTGTTCTGTCACTTACAGAGGGAAGTCAGGTTTCTTGTAATCCGTGGATTAGGGAGGTCTGGGAGTGGTGCCTAAAATGACTACTGTAAGTCAGGGAGTCGGCTGTGGTCTGCCACATGCACTCGTGTTTAAACAGAAGCCACAACACATACTGTCATTTCCTTTTATTCCTGATCGCAGCTGTACAGGTGCCCTGTTGCGTCAGATGTCATACATGCTCGCCCTACTGCAGTCAAATGTTTATGTTTCTGCTCATAGGTTCATAGATTAGATAGTAATCGGTTCCTGAGGACACTAGAAGAACCTGATAAAAAAATATAAAAATATAATATATAATTATAGAAAGTATAATACAGCAAACATATCACTATTTCAATGTCTGTTGTAGTATTACAGTCATTTATGACATTTTATTTGATTTCCTCACAATTAAATCTTCACAATTAAATCACTTTGTCATTAATAACCTGCCAACTTCGAACAATATCATTTACCCTATTTCATTTGTATTCTTTGTCTTTTTTGAGAGGAGGATAGACAACAAGCTAGAAGACATTTCAACACGTCCCAGCATTGTACACGCTTTCTCACTGTCTCACTGTCTCGCTGTCACGGCTCACCGGCACACCTGAATATAACGACGCCATAGTTAAAGTATTAGTAACACCTGTGCATTGCTTACGATGACAAGTCAAAATGTCTGCTGTGAAAGAGGCCGACTGTACATATTGTACATATTGTCAGCCCAAAGCAAGAGATGGCATTTCTCTGTCGTATTCACAAATACAAATGTATTTCTATAAGTGTGTCATGAGTTATTTACAGGACCAGGGCGGTAAGACAGCCGGTGATCCGTGTCGTGAGATTCTTAAGAGGGCCAGATGTATAACATTTCAAAGCCCGGAGCTGAGAAAATGTCTGCAGGTGGACATCACTCGTCTCACTTACAAACATCGTGTGGCCTCAACCTTAACAACACACGCACCCTTCTACTTCTGTACGAAGAAGAGAAGCAAAGGAGCACCTGATCTGTTGAGAGGAGTACTGGACTAGTGCAGCTGTGTAGACACCATCTGTGCATAAAAGGTATTCAAGGTATGACTGCAGGGAAATTCCTGAATGTTGCAGCTCGAAAGTTTTTTTCCAATTGCTCAGCTTGACTGCAAGTAACTGAAGCAACACCTGAATGTAAAAATACTCGTAGGAGAATAACACACGCACTTTATTGCCATACAAGCAACACATTTACCCCTGGAGCAAAAATGAATAGCGTACATCAAAAACAATAGCCTTTCTCAGATTGTTGAACTGTATGTTTTCAAAGTGAGCTGTCAGGCAAATGTAGAGAAAAAAATATTTCCTTCTGAAAGTTAGTGGAGCAGAAAATCGTCACAAAATGAAATTATTAAAGCAAAGTAGCAGCACTTAAAAACTGTACTAAGTAAATGTACTTTCTCTGCCAGAAAAAAAAGCAGAGAATGTGTTGTTTTCTTCAATAGAAAATGTGTCCCACATAAATATATTTTACACTATGACAAAATAAATGTGTTGCTTTTAGTCTAGAAAATAAGAAAATAATACATTTAATATTAAGTGAAGCAAAGTAACATTATTCCTACTAACATACAGATGTCATTTTTTAGGGCTTTAATGAGAACTGTTTAGAATCAGTGATCTCAAACAAGACCTTCAAACATATTCAGCTGATTCTCCTCCAACACAAAACAGTCAGAAATCTATTATCTTCGAGTAACATCGAGTAACATAATATCTCCACTTACCTGTCAATGTAATACGAAGAGAATTATCATTATGAGATTCACAGGAAATGTTTATGTCAGCCTATAGCAATGGCACGTAACTTTTATTACATTAAAGGTTGTTGAATTGTCTTACAGAATGGCCTTATTTTCACAGGGATCACAATATTGTCATTTTGATATGATCATGATATTACACAATATCATCATATAGGTATATTTTGTAACATATCTGCACACATCAGCTTTGTGAAGTTCCTATTTGACATACAGTTCATCAATCTAACTAACAATTACATTTATTCAAATTCTTGTTTTGTTTGTTAGTCAAACACAAGTGCACGTCATCAAGTTATGTTTCATTCATATGTTGGTCTTCCATGGCACCAATGGTATTTTATAGTCAACTTCAGTAAATCACTTTAAATACAAAGGCTGTGTGTGTATCACTTGGAAACACGGCTGTAGTTCTTGAATGCAGTCTGAAACGGTGTTTCTGTTCTGAGTCAGACTTGAGGATGTTTGAGGACTGTAACTCTTCATTTCTTACATTGTCTAAACCCACCATTCATGATCTTTGTTTTTGGCAGTTTTGTAGCATTCTTCTTTGGTCTCAAATAGCTTAAACTACACAGATTATGTTTAGCCCGGCGCCTCGCTTCGCTCATATGACATCAGGAGGTAAATCTAGCTTTCTCTGTGAGAGCTGTCCAGTTTCCTTTTGTCATTTTCATTAGTTATTAAAAGAACTGAGAAATCAGAGAGGGGAGTTAAGAAGAGCCGATGAGACGTACGAGTCTATCGGGATCATTCCTGCCCAGTCTTTGGAGTCAGGAAGAGTAACTCCGTGACTCTCTCTGGCCATGAAGCCTCCGTCTTCCTGAGCATCGAGAAGAACGTCCTGTGAGTGACAGAACCATTGTCATCATTTCTACCGTGATCACACGCGCAACACAAGCTGCACATTATCAAATGATTTAGTTTACGCTACAGGGAGGCCTGAAACTTTCCTTGACTTTAATAATGATTCTTTAACAGACATTGATATTATTTTAGTATTATTTTTACTTTATGACTGCACCATTAAAGCTAACGGAAAACTCCAGATGTCTTGCGTATCCTTTTATATACATTACTTTGTCATGTCAGCATGATAGGTTTCATATCACTGGAAAACATGGGACCATAGAGTTTACAAAACATTTCAACAATACTATATGCTCTTGGTGAATATTTGGTAGCTCTTGGTGAATATTTGGTAGCTCT
>CALSBV010010214.1:4745661-4782055 GCA_943590825.1 Bovichtus diacanthus
GCTCTTGGTGAATATTTGGTAGCTCTTGGTGAATATTTGGTAGCTCTATTCCTCCTCTATTTCACAGGTTTATTCGTTTTTTAAAGCTAATCCAGGCATGTGTGTCCTTCCATAGGAAGCCAGAGAATTATTTATTTATTTCATTACGACTTCTTAATTCTCTATTGTACTAAACTTTCCAAAAAATGAATAGAAATATAATTGCCAACACTCATATGTTTAATAAAGGTTCAGTGTAACTCCAATATCCTTACAGTGATAACAATGGCCAAACCCAAAATGAACTCGAATCCTTGCCAAAGATGTAGTTGCCTTTCCACTTGTTGCTCACTTTTTGAGATCTGTGTTTCATTATCAGTCCAGGGGAGACAGGCTGTCTGGTGGAGCAGGTGATCATTATCTGCCATCCTCAGCGGACAGACCGGCCTGCTGTTCAAGCCTCACTGTATGTGGGTGGTATGCTGCACTGATACCCGCACGCCTCAATACTTCGCTGTAACATACTAAGTGCTGGAAATACCAAACTCACATGCCTCTGATGACACAATTTGTAAAGCCGTGCTAAAAAAAGCACCTGTGTGCAGTGGTGAAGAGTAACTAAGTAGGCTAAATTTACTCAAAACTGCACAATTTAGAGATACTTGTACTTTACTTGAGTATTTTCATTTTCTGCTACTTTACACTATCTAGTACAATTCAGAGCCAAATATTGAACTTTTTACTCTACTACATGTATTAGATCATTTTAGTCACTTTGCAGATTGAGATAAATCACACAAAATATAATCAAGTAATGAATTACGATGTATTATTATAGACTAGGATAAGACTTTATTGAAATGCAAAAGTGACCCAGCAGTATATAAAGTAGGCTAATTAAAAGTAGCCCCACCTTTATCAGCTATAACATTAAAGTGATGTCAATAATTATGACTTTTGCAATACTTGTCACAGAGTATTTCTATACTGTGGCATTGCTACTTTTACTTCAGTAAAGAAAGAGTACTTCTCCCACCAGTGCCTGTGTGTCATCAACAAATCAATGTGTGTGTGTGTGCTTTGGTGCATCCATATTGGTTCTTTAACAGTTTACTATAGAGGACAAACATCTCATAAAAACAGCTTAAACCATATATTTATACATGCACACATAGTTTAATATACTTCTCTTGGAAAATAGATCGTAATCTCAATAAGACTGCATGATAAATAAAACATGTATAAATATACTGTACCTTTAAAATAAGTGGGAAAAACTCCATAAACCTTAATGCAAGAGCAGACTGAATGTTCCCCAAAAAACCTTTCATACACACACATATATATATATATATATATATATATAACTTTTTATAAAATATAATTGTTTGTGATTCTCTTTGTTTTGTTGGTAGCAAATCAAATTTGTGAAGTGAAAAGATCTGTTAAGTGCATTATTACACTGTAAACTGAACATAAACTGTTAAATAAATGTGTGAACATGCTTTACATTGGTTAAAAGACTGCAATGCGTCCATCTGTTTCCAATTGCGTTCACAACATTATAAACCACACTGAATATTAAATACAATGTACGTTAAGAAATGGGGCACCTAGGCTTTGATCGCCTCACTCCAAAGTGTTAATATGTTAAATGCTGTTACAACACATTCCTGTGACCCCTGTTTCAACCCAAACAGACGGCACAGTAGACCCATAAAGTGGCATAAACAGCGTGAGAAACCCGGCGAGATGAAAGAAGTCGATAACTGTTGCGCTCTGTACCTGTGGGAGGAGTATGTGCACCTGCGGACACAATCATAGCGCTGCTTTGCTTAGCTGCAGATTGCAAATCGTTTGCCCCAGCAGGACGCACACGCGGATACCTGAGACATGGATGCAGAGGAGGAATCCCCCGCCGACCTGGGAGTGCAGCTCCTCGACATCAGCTCCAACTCGCCCCTGTCTGAGCCCAAAGGTGCGGAGGAGAAGCCCCCGTATTCATACGTGGCTCTCATCGCCATGGCCATCAAGGACAACCGCGACAAGAGACAGACGCTCAGCGGGATATACGACTACATCATCTCCAAGTTCGCCTACTACGAGAAGAATAAAAAAGGGTGGCAAAACAGTATAAGACACAATTTGTCTCTCAATGAGTGTTTCCTCAAGATACCCAGGGAGAACGGAGGGGACAGGAAAGGCAACTATTGGATGCTGGACCCCGCATTCGAGGACATGTTTGACCAGGGGAACTACCGGCGGCGGAGGAGGGTGAGGAGACCCTACAAACCCCCCAGCGTGCCTTACTTGAATGGGAACTCCGTGGACTATCCCGAGCCGCTCTACCTGCAGCCTTATGTGAGCAGCTCCTGGAGCCTGTCCCCGCCGACCGGATACCCGACACCTCAGGTCATCACTGGACACACCCGCAGCGTGTCCCCCAGCGGCCCGGTGAGTCCATACTGCTCGCCGCCGCACTTCCATCACCCTCCCTACGGCGCTTACCACCACCGCCACCCGCCGGTGCTCGTGGCGCACAACGGTTGTCCCTACGGCGGAGTGACCCAGCCGATGAGCCCCGGCCGAGGCGCCGTTTCGGTGGCATGCAACTACCAGCAGATCACCACCTATGCAAGACAAGCGGAGGCGCCGCTGGCTTATTCTTTTGACCAGTAAGGTTATGAGTTATTCTCACCATTGACAGCCAGTTCACTGACTCAAGGTGTATCTGTTTCACCATTTCTGTTGGACTGTCATTCGTTTATCAGGTGACGTTAACTGGTTTAGTAACTGTTAAAAAGCCGTTGGTGAAGTTTTTTTTTGTTTTTTTTTTGATAGGCTGCAGTTTAAAATGCCAAGGAATTTACTCTCAGTGCTCATCGCATTGCTTCAGAAATGGCACCGATCACGTGTAAATGAGCAGGAAGAGGTTTAGTTCATGCCTCTGTTGTTGGAGAATTATTTTGCAACCAAATAAACGTGTGTGTGTGTGTGTGTGTTTGTTTACATTTTTATTATGCTATTTTCCTATTTTTCTTATTTTTGAACTGTCCTTTACATTTGTGATTATGTTATTTATGTATTTTTCTCTGGTTGTATCCAATTCTCCACGTTGCTATGCAATATTTGGCGACACCGAAGCACTGATCAGTTTTCTTATTTGATTGTGAATGTTTACTTGGTGTTAAATGCATCATGTTTGTTAAAATAAAATGTTATTTTTCCATCAAGTACTCTCATTGATTGACTTACTCGTATGTATTATGTCTATTCATCTATTCATTTAATGTATAAGCATAGCTTTCAAAGTGTTTGACGAAATCCTATTGTTCAATGATGATTTTAACTTCACATTGTTTCTTTCTCAAGATAGAAGCTTTGTTAAAATGATTAAAAGAATTGTCCTCAAAAGCAGTGTTTTGCCAAGACCAGTGGTGGAAGTACTCAGATCAACTATAATTAGGCTGCTAGGCTGTTAAATGTCATGCATTCAAAAAATCTTCTCAAAAGTGGAAAAGTATTAGCATCAAACTTATTTACTTAAAGTAGTGTAGCCCATTTCAGAATAATGTATATTATATTATTGGATTACAATTAATGATGCATTGGTGTGTGTTTATTTAGGCCTACATCAAGTTAATGTATAGCAGCTGGTAAACATGGGTATACTAATAATTACTTTTTTCTTTTTTCTTTAATCATACATTTATTTGTAGATTATATTTATTTTATTATAGGCCTATTATTAATCTGAATTTGCAAATTATTTCGTAACTAACGCTCTAAAGCACGTGTAGTGGAGTAAAAAAAAGTACAATATTTGATTCTGAATTGTAGTGGAGTAGAAGTATAAAGTAGCAGAAAGTAAATTACTGCTTTACTGCTTTACTCAAAGTACAAATGGATAAGTACAAAATATAAGTACAAAAAACACAACAACCGTGGTAATAAGTGTCAGACTTACTTAAGCAAGCAGCCTACCTCTAAATTGTACAATAGTCTGAATGTAAGCTTTATTTGGCATGATAGGTGATGGGATCCAGCTAAATCCGTGACATATTTGAAGTATTTTAATGACATAAGTTGAAAGTTTCTACTGTACTGTACAGTAGTATCATGGTTTGAAACCATGCGAGGAAAAACAAGACAGAAATCGTCCCCTCACACATTCCAACACTATCATACTCTCCGTCTAGTGCACTACGCGTTTCCTAAAATCAAAGATAAGTGTGACTGTTTTCGATTATAATAAACACTGCCACCTAAAACGCTAAAATATGATCAACACATTTCGATTTTTGCAAATAGTTTAACGATGGCTGGTTTTAATTAACGATACAGTCGACAGAAAGTAATGAATGACAATTATTGGAACGCGTCCAGGCAGTTACGCAGATTCCGTTTCCGGTACATGGGCGTGAACAAAAGGGGATCGCTTGCCGCGTGCGCTCTCGCGCCGTGTTTTGCGGTTACCGAAGACTTACTTTACATTTCTTGTGTTTTATTAGCCAATTACTGCTACTAATTTGTTGGAAATGGAGGCGTTTAACCAGCTTCTGCTGGAATATCCTGAATTCATGTACAGTGGAGTAGGAGCTACCGCGTCTGTCGCTGTTGGAGCGCTGATATACAAATTTGCCACCAGGTAACTGTTAACCTGAGGGTTTTGCGTGTGTTTTTAGCTAGATTCACGTTGACATGTGTACAAGTTAACAAACAGTGTTTAACATTTGCATTGGTGTTATACAGAATATAAAACATTCTAAATGTGTTTCCTATTTCCCAAGAGTCGTCTATTTACGCTACTACTACTACTACGCTAGCCCGAGCGCTAATTTTGCTAGCCGTGGTGCTAACGAGCGTTAACTTAAAGCCGGATAGTTTTGTGACACACTACAGTTGGGATACGTAGTGATTTTCACTAACGTTATTTGGATGCACCCTTTTTCTAGTTGTTGGTCTTTGAGAACTATTATGTGCATACGTTTATAAAATAGTGATTGTTTGGCGTTGCATTAAGGTTACCATAATAACAGCGGGGTTTTCCAAACGTTTGCACGACAAGGACCTCCAAACACATTGACATGATCTTCGACCGTGTATTCCACTCACCAAATATGTAGGTCAAATAGTGCCTCGTTGATGTAATGGTGATGCACGGGAGCCTCTCGAACCACCTCAAGGAACCTTGTCGTCTCTGTATCCCGCTTTGGGAAACCCTTGTGCATCAGAAATCCATCAACAGGTTTAGATTAACAGTATCGTGTAAGAACTTCACCTCTTATTTACAGAAAGAAGCCGACCCATGCAGATGTGAACTGCTGGTTCTGTAACCAGAACTCTGTGGTGCCCTTTGGGAACAGGAACTGCTGGGACTGTCCAAACTGCGACCAATACAATGGCTTCCAGGATGTAAGTTTCAAAAGAACATAACATTTGTAAAATAAATTTTTCCCGCATGTCAGTAAGCTGCAGCACATTTAGTTTTTTTTTTTTTTGCCAGTGCTGTAAGATGTGTTTTTTTATACTGTTCTTTCTGTTGATATGTCTTTTTTTCAGAATGGGGATTACAACAAACCCATACCAGCGCAGTACATGGAGCATCTTAACCACGGAGTATCTGGCAGCATTCCCTCTACAACCAAGACACAGCAGGCGGTCAGCAGTCAGATGCTCTTGTGCAGGAAGTGCAATAAGAACCAGACATTTGTCATCAAACAGTTGGCCTCCTTTATCCCAAGGGATGATGTATGAACATTGTTCTTTTCTATCCACTACTACACTGTCTTTATTGTTACCATGACTGACAACTGTAAACACTACATTTATTATTTTTTTGTCTTTTAGGAAAACTACGATGAGGAAATTGAAGCCTACAAGCACCACCTGGAGCAGACCTATAAGTTATGTAGGCCGTGTCAGACAGCAGTGGAGTACTACATCAAATTTCAAAACCGTCAACTTAGAACGGTGCTCCTAAACCATCCCCTTCGACGCAGCGGAGAATCAGAGAAGGGCTTTGTAAAGGTCAGTGCAATCCAGAATTTCAGACGTGAATGAAATGAATTTACATAAATCACAGTAAGGCTTGATGGGCAACCTTATGCTGTGGTGTGCACAGTGTTTACATTTCAATGAAAGACGAAATCAAATCATCTATTATACCCAAGATGTAAGAACAGTTCTTTCACAAAATCACCCCATACCAATGAACGACATGTATATATTTTGCACTTAAATTCCACCAGATAAATGTGGTCATTATATTTCCACTATTTCTAGTGTTCTACCTCCTAGTATAGTATTTTTTTTATTGTATTTTTCTATATTACTTTATGCAATCTCAATGAGAACACTTATCTCATAATAAAAAAAATCCCCCCTTTGATCTGATCTGTTATATTGCATGTGCTTGGTTTGTAATTACAAAGTTCATCTTCTTTGTGCACACGCCTAAAGCTGAACTTATAAACCTGGGGTTAAAACAGCAAGTTTTCAACCAGCTTTGTAACACCAGTTACACAGCACCACTGGTGTCATGCCCTCGGTACATTGAGTTTTGGTGCAAAAAGAGGTGTGTTTTTAATTGGCCTTCACAACCCTGGTTTAGTCTTTGGTCAAAGTACAAACTTTAATCTGCTTCACCCACCATCATGTATTGTTGCCTGTGTTTGTTATAGCCTGTCAACATTAATATATGCATAGTTTATTGCTTTTCCATATGTTGTGAAATGTCAGGGTTCTCATCAAACATCACCTTTCTCCCACAGAGCTCCTATTCTGCATCTTCTCCCACGGGGGTCATACTGTTACGGGCCCTCACCTTCCTGATATGCGCTTTCCTAGTTGCTACATCTTTGTGTGCCTTGCAATACCAGCCTGCTTCGCTTAGTGACCCACAGGCATTAAGTGGTGGCGTCATTCCTCCAAAGCCTAAACTCAACAATGAATCTGCCCCCAACAACGAAAGCAGTGGAGCCGTGCCTGTGTGGCAGGGTCTGCTGGAGATGCTCCCAGATGAGGCCGTAGAAAATGCCAAGCTGGTGTGGCAGAATGGAAAGGACAACCAGCTGGCTGTAGTCTGTGTTGGCCTGTTGACTTGTCTCACTGCTATCTTCTTAGCAGGACCTATGAGGTAAGCCGTCGCCACCTCTTCATTTGCCTTTTGTAAAGGTCACCACAGACGAGTTTTATTTAAGCAAAAACTAACTGCAAGCTCATTTGTTGCTGCATTTTCAGGTTGAGGAGAATTGATGCTGTGGCCTCTGTCCTGTGGTTCCTCATCCTATGCCTCTACCTGGCTGAGCTATACTTGACTGATACCTCGGGCTGGATGGACACAGCCAAGCTCAGTATCGCCTCCCTCTGTTGCCTAGTCAGCTTTGCCGCTGCTGTGGCAACTCGCAAACAACTGGGTCCGAGAAGAGCCAGATATCGAAGGTCAGAACCTGAGCAATAATGTTCGCATTGTGTTTTTAAATGTGGGATTTTGTAAAGAGTCCTCTGTCCAAGAGAGGTTTGTTTTTATTAGAACCAGTTTGAACCAAAATCTATAATCTATAAGTGTTCAGTAACAAGAAGGAGCAAGAGGTTTTGTTTTCTCATAAACCCTCTCTTTTACGGCTGTGTGCAAATGTCTGTGAGGTTATGATGTGAATGGCAAATTTAAAGCATATGATTGTGTGTGTGGCCCATGATATGAAAAACAAACACTAAAACTACTTGCTAAATCACACCAAAACCTCACGTTCAAGCACACATGCACATGGTCTACAGTTGTCTGTGTGTAAAATGTTGGAGGTTCAAAATTATTTAGTTTTAAAGGATAGTATGATATGAAGAGCTCGGGATTCTTAATGCCTCTGGTTTGATAGATTTCGTATTTTTGGACCGTTTCAATGAGAGAAACTGACTAAGGAATCATGTAATCAAAAATGAAGAATTATTAAGAAACCAACACTAATAAGATTATTGTGTTTCGTGGGAAATGCCACAATTTCTCTCAAAAATTCATCCAGTTTATTAATCTATCTATGGTAAATCCTTATTAACTATAACAAATGTGTGATGCTGACTATTTTTAAGCCAATAATAGTGGGATTTTAACATTTAAAGTACCAAACTTAATGTATTCTACACTATGCTAGACTGTTTAAAAGCATTTTGAATGTACTCGTCTATTTATCAACACTGGTGTCGCTGTGTGGTGAAAATAATTTACTAACGGCTTAATGCATGAACTACTAATTTGTGAAGACACTTAAGGCCATACCCAAGATGCGGTTTTTGAATATTCACATCCCTCCTGCACCTACAATGTCTGAACAAAGAACGACCTTGCGTATTTCAAAAAAAGTGTTCAAAAGTGTTTCCTTTTGAAGCCACTATTTATTTATAACTGATGTCTGTGAGGAATCTCCTGAGGAATACAACATCAGTGCTGAAACGGCTCTGTTCTCAAGGCAGAGTTGGAAGGTTTCTTCTATTCATGATATGCGTGTGATCTCTTTGTAGTGAAGTGGCTGCCATTGCATTTTTCAGTACAAATTCAGTGACATTTTTTTTGTTGATTGGTGGTAGTGTGAGGGTCATGACCATATTGCCATTTGAAAATCCAAACACTTTGTTGCCTAGAAAAAGCATTCACTAGTTTATCCATGTTTTTCCCAAAGACATCCTGTTATTAGTTCAAAGGTCTTGCTGTTTGCTGCGCTTCTTCCATCCACATTGTTGTGCTCTGTAGTGCCCGTGTGTGAGAAATGTAAGCAGGGTCTTCATTGTAAACCAGTAGTAATTGCAAAACATCTTTTGTTTTGTATGCTGTATCTGAATCATGTGATTTGATGCACCCTGTTGTGCCACAAGCTGATGCTTAAAAATAGTCCCTCCTAGATGACCACCTGGCAGGTACTTGTCTCGGCATTTGCTTCAGGTAGTAGTGTCTGACGACCTTATTGTACATGCTTGAACATGCAAACATAAAGGGCTCAACTCTGCTACCAAATTGGCGGTAAATCTTTTGAAGTGTAACGTAAACCACATGAAAGTGTTTTTCTAAATGTAATACTACAGCAGTATTGGAAGTTTTTTTTAATAGTTTTCAAGCAAGTCTCAAGGGAGATGCTGGACTGTCATCCTTTTTAATGTTCCATTTTATTTAAATATACAATAGTTACAAATTTGGTAATGCTACATTGCCATTTGCAACAAAAAATATTAGATTTCTGCAGCAATTACTATTGCTTACCTTAATCACTTTGCATGTTAATGTATTAAAACACTGTTGGACGTACTAGTTGCATGCACTAACATTTCGCCTCTTGCCCATTGATTTCCATTAAGCTGTTATGTTTTACTTTGTTAAAATGTATTAAGCAAAGGGGATGTTTATTTGACAGTAATGTGAAACTGTATTACAAACTAATAGCTGTAGAAAGCTTTTATATATTGTATTTGGTGGGTAGAGTACTGTGTCTGTGCTGTTTTTTAAATTGCATGTCGTGCTGTCCTGTAGTTGGTTATGTTCTCAAATCGGCGCCTTTTTGTGAAGTTTTAAAGCTTTACAATTTTAAGTTTTTGCAATAAAAGTGCTGCCAAGTGTAATGCATAAAAATGCCGTTTGTAGGTTGAGGAACGTATTGAATCTGTATTTTATACAACTACATACAGATATATTTCCAAGCTTAAAAGCTGTCATTTGACTTTTCTGCCTCTGAAAAAATCTGACGCAAAAGTAGCAGCGCTATATAGTGCTATAGCCTGATTATTCATATTGATCCATGATGGTGCTTTTAACAGTGACACCTATTGATTCATCATCTATCAGTAATTACCCAGTTACTTTTTTTTAATACCTTTTTCATAAACCGCATCATGTCACAAACTGCATCTCAAACTATTGACAAAGATGATGTTTAATCTAAATGAAAACATGGTGCACAACTCTTCTGCAGTACACCGTGGTTTATGCCGTCTTTCACCCTGATGAAGGCGTGACAACTGGACATGTTAAAGTAAATAAAGTGTACCGGAGAAGCGTTTTGACACGTTACAAATGTGATGGACTTGCATTGACGCTGGTCTGCACTTTGTTGTGTCTGCGTTCTTTTAGTAAGAAGGATTATATTTCAGTAATGGTACATTTAAACCTTTTTTCTTGTTACTGTGTGGTAAAATGCATAGTCTTTGCTAAAGTTTTACATGCTGTGCTAGAAAGTTTGTGTTCGTTCTAAACTTCCACTGTGCATGTGTTATGATGTATGCATAATATCTGGACTGAGTATTTGGCTCTTTGTGTGCAGTTCTAGAGAATTCTTGTATCTGCCTGATAAGCTGTATGACTGTTAACATTAATTTGTGTCAAGCATTTAGCTCTACACATTACATTGAAACATTTATCTTAATCATACGTTTTAGCTGCGAAATGCAAGTGTAGCATTATACCATTGCCACAAACATATGTTGTGGTGTTTTTAACAGTGATAGCTGTGGAACTACCTTTTTTTTTTTTTTCTAATGGAGACGTGAATGTCAATGTGTTGCTGCACTGTTTTACTATGGATATCCAGTATGTATACTACCGAAATGTTTTGGCAATGTGTGTGTTGCAGAAACACTAACTCAATACTCGACGCTTAAAACATAAAGGATGATTCTGCCAAATCTTGATACTTTATACACAATTTAAACAACAATTTGCAATTCTAAGCTAAAGCCCCAATAAGCTATTAAACCACGTCTCAATTTTGTCAATTGCGATGCGTTTATATATTGTGTAGTAGCTTCATAAATGGAGCTCCGTCCATAATGAAAGGTTTCCTGCAACATGCATACTGTACCCAATAGTGCGTACTGCGTTTTGGGTGCTCGTGTGCTGAATATCTTTCTTTTTAATGTCAGGCTCCAATTTGAAGACTTTGTAGGAGTGCTTGCTGTACATGGAAAGTAATAAACAACTGCTGAAAGGATATGCATTCTCTTTTTGTTTTCAACACAACCTCATCGCCCTCTCCACTTGTGTATCTTTCTCCATTTAAGTAAAGAAAGGGGCATTATTACACAGCATTGGAGTGGAACGAAAAAATATCAGCTTACTTTTGGCCAGGGCTGCTGTGATAATTTTTCTAGAAAGACATCTTTATTACCACTGAATAGAAACTTCTGACACATAACATGTATGGGCCACTGACTGTGTTGTGGAGCTGTGAGAGACTTGTGCCGTATTGCTGGGCAACAATTCTCCTGGAGCTTTTGTTCTGTAGGAGCTTTCAGCTGCTGCATGTTGAATGACAGCTGCAGCAGCAGTTCGGTGACAGCCGGCTTTAATAAAGTGCTCTTGTTAAATGGATTCAGAGCTGTTTGTGCACCGATTTTTTTATTTCAGACTCTCCTTACATGTGTAATTCAGAGTTTAAATTTAAATGTCAAGAATGTTGTACGTTGACATTGGCGACGGATAAATGCCAATATAAGGCGGCTACTTTCTTTACTCGAGAATCACAAATTGAAAATTCAGTGTTCCGAGAGCACTCTTTGTAATGTCCTTTTGTGGCGTCATCTTCTGGAACGGTACCTTTTTTTTCTTCTTTTGCACAAAAGTTTATTATCTTTCTCTGTAGCGTTAACAAGTTGCTATAATTTTGGATTTCAGGTAGTAGACCGTTGCTCTTGTGTTGCAGATACCTTGCAGGCAGCGCTGCAGTCCCCCCTTTCGGCAGCCAGCTTCCTTTGCTCTCTCCGGACCTGGTAGACTCCTTTGTCCCCACCCTGCCACCTAACTTCTCCAAGCTCATCAACCGCCAACAGAGTCCTCGCGAGCGCAAGGCTTCCCCCTCCTCTCTGCCTGGGCGCCTCAGCAGAGCCCTCTGCCTTGGCACCATCCCTTCACTCACCAGGACAGGTAACATTACAATTATTTATTTCAGTTGAGAGACAAAAAGAAAAAACATCTCCTCGATACTGGCAGATCTTTCTGCCTTTTCAGTGCAATCTCAACACGAGTTGCGTGTAGATTTAGTGCCATGTCATTTATTTGTAATCTCATATTTCAAAAATCAAAAAGTCACTGAAGATGATTGATGGAGTAGTGCAAATTCCTTTTCAAGTAGCTGGTAACTATCTTGATCAGGGGCAGGTGGGAATACTCGGCCGCCTCTGCCTACAGTTGTTGTTGCTTCCCCTAGCTGCTCAGACACGTTTGATCTTGAGCTGCTTCTTGCAATGTGCTGGCTTGTCAACAGACGAGTTTTACACTTGATAAGATTCAGTAGCTTTACTTTCAGTTTCTGCTGCTTGGCATACAATTGGGTCATGCCACGGTTTCCAAACACGGGAAAGACTCACTGTTTTCTCGACGATATGTCTGAAGGATTGGTATTTCTCAGCAAAGATTAATGTTGCATGTGTTGAATGGTTAACACGGCCTGGTCAATTTAGCGGTTAATTCTGTTTAATATATTGTATGATGAAATTGCATAAGAATATGCTTTAAGCTGTACATTTTAATATTAAGAGCTGAAGTGTTTATTAGATTAATAAATTCTTTGATCGATAGGAAATTAATCGGCAGCTGTTTTGATAAATTATTTGCCATTTTTCAAGTAAAGATTACTGTTCCAGCTTCTCAGTTTTGAGGATTTGCTGCTTCTCTTTGTCTTATGTGATGGTAAACTGAATATCTTTGGATTTGACTGCTAGCCAGACAATACAAACTGTGGGAAGACGGTCACCTTGGCCTTTAAGAAATTGTAATTAAATTTCTCAACATTCTGACTTTTTTTTTTTAATTGCCAATTGATCAAGAAAATCAATGCTAGATTAATCAATAGTGAAAATTGATAGTCGCAGCCCTAGCTTAATTTATCCTTTTTATCCCACTAGGTGGCTGCAATTAATCAACTTTTATTAAATTGTTATGGTTAGAAGTTATTTCTTTTTTGACCTTTTCTGCAGCTTTAAGGAAAGTACTGGTTCATGGATGTGGTGTTATGACTGTATATTGTTTTTAACTTTATTTTCAGATTCTGGTTACTTGTTCAGCGGAAGCAGACCAGCCTCGCAATACAAAGACTCTCCTCCCTCAGGTATAAAAACTCATGCGCTGCAGACCAATATTCCAAATAATTACGTCCAATATCTTTTTCTAAACTCTTTTCTTTGACCTCAATAGAAAACCCCGTCATGAGGTCAAGGAAATATGTGAAGGAACATTTAGGACTTAGGAAAAGACAACCGCAGTGCGAAGAGAAGCCGACTGCACTTACGCTAGGCTACGGCAGATGTTATTGAAGAGTGTTCCTTATCCTTAAGGAGATGGAAGCCAAGCAGCACCTTTCCTCAGCCTTTAGGGTACTCAACCAGCTCTCATCATCTCTGCTACTTAGATACTTCTGGGTCATTTCACTCAGTTAGGAACCTTCCTAAGCAAAAGACTATTTGACCATAGCCCTAGTGATGTGATCTCCACTCAAACCTCTATTTTACACAATTCCTTACCCTTTCAGAGCACTTCATTGACATTTTTTGCTCTTTTTTTTTTTTGGCACAGACTACTTTTCACTGATGTCTGGGAGCCGTCCGTCATCCCCGGGCCCCTCTCCAACTCCTTCAGTAGCTGGGTCAGTTACATCCAGTTCAGGTTCTGCCAGGCTACGGCGCCCCCTCATCAGCCCTGCTCGCCTCAACATCAGCGGCCGAAAACTCCGGCTTTTCTCAAGGGAGCAAGAACCCGCGCTCATGTCCCCGTCTGTGTCTTCATCACATTTCCACATAAATTCGGCCTCTTCTATCTACAGTGGCTACTTTTCACCGGACGTATCTCCTTTCCAAAGCCAAAATGGTAAGTACAGCAGAGGTTAAAAGTGAAGATGTAAATTATTATTTTTTTGGCATGAAGTGCTATCTGCCTGCCATTCATGATATTACCACCAGATGGCAAACGTTCTCAAAACCTACATTATTTCACGTTCATTAACAACTTCATGCTTTAGATTGTTTTATTTATGGCTTCATGATTTACCTGGTTCCATTGCTTTGCAGATTTGAGTTCTTTGTTAAGGGACGGCAGTGTGATTGAAGAGGAAGAGAAGCAAGGCAGCTCCTCTGAGTCCTCCGCATGCATGGTTGGCACTACTACACAGGGACCTGAAAACACCCCTCCTCCAAAAGGTAAGCAGTCTGGTTTAAACATGTCCGGGAGAGGATCCTGTGTCCGGGATCATTTAATTGTGGTTTCACACCTGTTGTATAACTGGGTGTCATAAGAGTTGTGACGTACTGTTTTTAAAGGATAGGTTCACATTTAGTCAAGTCTGTCTTAAATGCTCAGAATGCTCATATGTGCATTTTAAAGCATTTTAATGATCACTAACTGTTCATACTGGACACAAAGGGGTTCCTTTTTTGAGCAATTAAAGATATAGACGATATCTTGGGTTCATAAATTTGAGTTTGAAATACAAATGAACTCAAATAAAACACATGAACCAATTACCATGAATAGCCACAAGGGGGCGCTGTAACTGCAGTAACTCTTAATTGTCAAAAAGGTTAACTAACGGGACTGATGTCTTGACATTGTCATGATCATATCCACATGAACTTAAAATGTAAACTAGCTGAGACCTGTATCTTTTCTAAAGGGAAATGGATTTGCTGACAGTAAAACATTTGCACAAAATGGAAAACTTGATGACCAATGGATGACGCATAATGTTGACAATTCTCATGAAATTCATTGACTTTCACTGACTTCTCCAGGTTTCATTAAGCGTCTTATCTGGCCTGGGCTTCTGTTGGTGAGCCTGACTTCAAACCTGGTCTTCGCCGGCCTCTACATGTACCACAACTGGACATGAAGTGTTGAGGGGTCTGCTGCTGTTCTCTCGTGACCCGCACAGAGTGAGTCGGCCTCTGGCCTTCGACAGCCCTGTTGCGTCTGCGAACCTGGAGGTCATTTAGCGATGCTAGAAAACACTAGGTCTCTGGCAGCTACCAACTTGTTTGCTGGTGCTTAGGAAAAATACAGATGTCAGCTGACAGATTTTCAACAGCGTAACTCCCTTTTAGTTGGGAGTTATGGTGAAAACTGTGGTGAAATCAGATATTACTCCTTTTAATTCATGACTAATGACTATAAATTTTAGTTTTTTAGATCTGGCCTGTTTTGTCTTTTGGTTTGTCACTGCTCCTCTTGCATAAACGCAGGTGCATGTCTTATTTATTTAAAAGGCTCAATTCTTGCACTGATGCTGTGAATTGTGTAGTAAACATGTACCGTTTTGCTGCTTGGACACAGAGGGTCATGTCTTATCTACTTGTACTGATTTTGTAATGACTGCCTCAACTGAATAACATTTCTGGTTCTCTACAATAGCAAAACATTCAACATTAAGCCGCACGTTCCGTTTGTGGTGTATATTTACATTTTGAAATTTGTAAATATTTTTCACTTTGTAATGTCATAACTTCACAGCAATGGTGTTTGCCATTGTCTTTCTGTGTATATTCAGCTGGGAAAGAGCGGCGTGTCAAACTCTATCCCGTCATGCTGTTTTGTTTTACAGTTTACAGTCAACATTTTTGATATTGGGGTCATTTTCTATTCAATCATTCACTACAGAAATTATATTTCACCGAACCATTTATTTTTCTGTTATTTCTTATAGATATCCTGTTCAGAGGCTAGTTTGTAAGGGGCGAAACTCGTGGTCAAGTGCAATATCTATATATTAAAAAATATATATTTCCACCACCTATAAAAAAGAAATTACATTTACAAGATGTTTGCATAAAAGTGGCACAAGACCTTCAGATAAAAGTTTTACTCCCTACTGAGCTGTGAACTAATTTATGCAGAACTTTTCTTAAAACCTAGTCAAACATCTACACACTAAATTGAATTGCATTTGCACTTGTTTTTTTTCCTGAATTGTATGTCCACATTTTGTGTTTGCCTGTGTTGTATTTTCAATATGTGATTTTGAAATTGTTCTCCTAGAGCTGAAGAGCACAGATGTTTGAGTGTGTATTTGAACATTACTTACAAAGCGTTGTACATTTTGAACACGTTACAGATGTGTATGAACAGGTTAGTTGGCGTATTTTGCATCTTAAACAAGTTAGGCTTTTGATTGTTTGTTTTCACATGAAAATAATTGTATTGTTGAATGACCATGCACTTGATTTTGAGAGGAATCAATTTGTCTTTTTTGAGGAATTACTGAGTTATGTGTTTCTTTTTTCTCAGACACTTAATGCTAATTAAGATATTTGGTACTTTAAAGTGTTTGTTTGAAGTTGTTATCTTGAGCCAAAGGATTCATTAATGAACTAATGTAAAATTAAGTTTCTGAGAAAACTTAAACTTGCTACTGAAAGACCTCTCAATGACTGGGGATTGTCTAATGATAAACGCATCATTAGAGCAACTTTATACTGAAGAATAGTTTTTGAAAGGTATTGTAACCTTTCAACATACTGTATACAGACCTGTGTGTTTGTACTTGATGTGTAACGTGGCGTATGTGTTTAATTCCTCTCTGAAGAAGGCGCATTCATTGAAATATCATGTACATGTCGAAATGTAAATATTCTTTCAACCAGCTTGGATTTTCCTGAACGAGACATTTTTCAGTTAAAAGATCAAATGAATTTATTTTTGAATTTTTATTTAACGTGTAATGAAAGTACTTTGTGCTTTTTTCTCTGGACTTCCCGATTATGTCAAATCAAAAGTTGTCCTTTTCAGACTCTTTGGCAAGAAGTATACGTTTGTGTTCTCATAGTTTGAAGGGTTGTTATTCCATTGTGTTCAGCAATGCAAATGTTTGTCTGCAGCAGCTGTTTGATCTGTGTGACTGTAAGGAACAGCGTTGGCTTGTTTCATCTGGACCCATACTTTTTAAATAAAGTATCTTCTCTTTATCCAGGTACATAAATCTGTGTACTAGATAATGTGTGCAAACTAGATGAATGCTCTGCTGTCAACTTTGTGTCCTCCCTTCTCTGTGGTCACCGGCATCTTTTCCTTTTTCATATTTTTGTTTAGTCAGAGTGCCTTTTGTTGGAACATTTCAGTCCGACTGCTGTCTTGCTAAACTTAAAGTTGGCATCATTGAGTTTACATCGAAGCCTCGAGGGAAGGCGAACATCTAAAATGTTGCCATAGCAATGGTAGTCTGAGTTTGACACCGTTGACGAGGAAGCGGCTATAAGTGCATCGCTGAACAAACGGTCAAGGACAAATACAAGCCTTCTGTGTATTTAGATGAATAACACCATTCAGTTTAACACCAAACTGTAGAGGTGCACTCACACATTTTGTCACAGTTTGCGCCCACAGATGTCCTCTCACATCTTTTGATCAGCACAGTTCACTTTCTTATAGACTTTGTGTTGGGAAATGCTTTTATTTAGCTGCTATAAAATAAGTATATGATTGTAGTTTAGTGTATTAGCATTCAAACATTAGCTGATTAGCACTAAATACCAAGTAGAGCTGTCAGATGGTCATAAACCAAGGTATTGGACTGTAACGTGTTTGGCCTGATGATGGTGCTTGATGAAAAGGCAGAATCCCTAAAGGCATTGGGATTCATTTTCTGTAGAATCAAAAAGTTTAATGACTTTTTTTTTTTTTTTTTTTGTTGAGAGATTTCTAAAGTGGTGACCCGACAGACTGATATCGTCATTCCCACACTGGCTGCATTTTTAAAATCGTTGTCTGTCAAAGTTCCAATCTCCTGTTTTGGAGGGAGTCCCAGTTTTTTCTCAAATGATCTAATTTGAACTCTTGATTCTATTTTTCTCGTTCAACCTCACTTCTCTTTGACATGATGGACTGTGCTGATCAACTACCTTTTTGAGTCAACATGGGCAGTTTCTCATCCTCTGCTAGTATCCCTTTAAGATGTTCCGTAGCATCCTTTTTATATTTACACCCTTTTACAGTACTCTTCCTCTTTTTGTCAAATCATTCAGAAGTACTGCATGCACTGTTAATACCACTGGCATGCTGTTAAATCTTTCTCTAAAGCCAGACCAGTGTGATTTAAGGCGAGACACTACAGGCAAAAACATGTTTTCATGAACTGGTCAATCTTGAGAGATGAACTACTTTGCTTTCATAAAATCTTTTTTTATGAAACATCCAAAATACACATTTAGATGTTTATTTTACTGCATTTTGTCTATTTGCATCTCTAGATTTCTCCCCAAAACACAAGAGTTAGCGTTAGATAATGCTCCATTTGCATTTCAGAAAACAAAAAATAACTGTCCTAATGCAAGTAATCTACTGGGGGAAATGCATGGTGATATCCATTAGTGTGAAATGTTGCCGTATTAACCTGTAGTGTCTCCCCTTAAAGACGTCGTCTCAAAAGCAAGATGGCTGGTTTTAGCTTCATGAGAGTAAATCGGCAAAAAAAAAATCCTGTCATCTTTGATCAAGTCCAACCGAGGATGATTTTCAAGCCCTTGCTTTTTTTTTTTTATTTCATGATCAGAAGAAAGTTATTCACCGATCAAAGGAATAGTTGGACACATTGGGAGATGAGCTCATCTGCTTTCTTGCTGTGCGTCAGTTGAGAAGATCAATTCCTCTCTGTTCAAACAGCAGGAAACAGCCAGCCTGGCTCTGACCAGAGGTAACAAAATCCACCTTTCTGCTCTTCTAAAACTCACTAATAACCACGTCAATTATTTAATCTATACAAAACCAACGTCTTAAAAACATATTTTTCTTGAATTGTCTTCACAATGATGACTCCATCATATTGCACAAATCCCCCGACAGAGAAAGAAGAGGAATATGCATTTTTAAAAGATGAAAAAGCCTAATTGTTTTTTTAAGCCTTTACTATGTTTCTGTTTGGCTGTTTATGGCCAGAACAAACTTATCCAGGAAGTCAAGAACACAGCCATGCAGGTAAGCCCACAGACAGTAAATAGGTCACATCTATTACATGACCCATGTTCACTCGGCAGCGTAAATGCATTCTTATTTGTTGTTTTTTTTTTAGCACTGAAAAAGTGAGTGATTCTGGTGATCGCTGTTAAAACAACACACCTGGTTACTAGTTGAACTGTGTAATTTAAGTAGTTTAGTTACAGCTCCAGTTTTGTTTAAATTCCACCGCAAATGATTTGAACTCTGTGACCCCTATGCACACAGTATTGTGTTTCCAGAGTTTAGCCTTTTGTCAGACACGACTGTTTACTGGCAGGGTTTTAAATTAGTTCACTGACTGAAGGGTGGGAAGCAGGTTGATACTTTCAAGCTGCGGCTAAAAGTTTCTCTTCTGTACAATCACTTCCTGTTTTTACCAGAGCTACTAGACAAGAAGGATTAACTCTTACAGACCAAACTTGACAAATGCTGTGTATATGTACATACAGGTAATTTAGCAGACGCTCTTATCCAGAGCGACTTACGCTGAACTCACTACAGGGACATTCCTCCTGGAGCAACTCAGGGTTAAGTGCCTGGTATTGAACTCATGACTTTCTGGTGTTCTAGTTGAAATGCCTGACCACTAGACTACCACCATCCTCCGTATGTGTTTATTTACTGTGATGTGTACATGGATATCAAGTCAAAGAAGCGGGTACTTTGTGCGACAAATAGCTGAGAGTAAATGGTGGTAATGTCGTGCTGTTGACGGTGGCCCCTACATTTCCCCTTTCTTCAGTAGTACTACTGTGGTTTATGTTCCACTTTCATGAGTGGAGTCACTGCTCACTTTTTTTCTGTAAAACTAAAAACGGTCATTAGTCTCATGGTTATTAGGTTTAAGTTTCAGTTTGTTTGCAGACATCTACGTCTTGAACATTCGAGATAAATGAAGGCAAAAAAAAAAAGCAAAGTTCACTGTGGTTCACTATGAACGTTAGGGGTCGTCTGAGCACTTACATTTTATACTGGCTTAAACGTATATAGGAAAGAGTTGCATTTTTCACAAAAGCGTGTTTTTACGAATTTCATTTTCTTATATGGAGCCGCATGTAACATTTTTTAGTTGCAATGAAAAGTATATTGCATAACTTTTCTTTTCTGAAATGTTCTCTCCCTGTTTGATGATGGGTTGCTTCATCTTAATGCACATTAACAAGAACAATTGTTGCACAATTTAACCTCCTTTTTATTAATATAAAAAACGCTACAGAGGGCTGGACTTAAGTGACACGACAGTACCTGGAAATGTACTTAACCTCAGTCTGACTTACAAGAATTTTGAAAAGTAGGAGACACCTGTGCTCTATTTCTGGTCACAGTGCGTGAGTCTAGTGAAGCTATAATGGTGTCATTAATGAAGCTTTGTGAACATTAAATAAAGATTAACGTGTCAACATGAGATTAGTGCTGCATCAAAACAATTCATTTCATTATTATCAGCTGATTTTCTTTTTCTTGATGAATCATTTTGTCTGTGTAGAAAATGACGAGCCCCATTCTTATTTCCCAGAGACCAAAGTGACTCATGAACGTTTCTTGTTTTATCCGACAAACAGTCAAAATCCAGAGGAGGAATCTAACAAAGTAACCTACATTCACTCAAGTGCTGTTCTTAAAACGTTACTTAAGTTAAATTACTTGAGTTTTTCTATATGATGCCGCTTTATACTATTCCACTACATTTCCGCTCCTCCTACTCCTTTACTTATTATTTGTCAGCCGTTAGATACTTTACAGATGACGACTTTACATTTAATACATCTGGTGAGCTTATAAATTATGAATCATTATTTTAGATCTGTTTGTGATTCGTCTTTAAAATACATACAAAATAACTCCACCTAGACTAAATACAGCAGAAAAAAGGGCAAATTACATAAATAAAAATGTATTATATAGTATATCACATCCACAGTCCTTTTTTTTTGTTGATACTTCAAGTACATTTTTCCCATAATACTCCTGCACTTTTACTTAGGTGACGCGTTCAAAACATGACTTTTACCTGTCACAGAGTATATTTTTTACAGTGTGGTACAAGAAAATATATTGAATTAACTATCATATAAAGAGATGACCATGAGTCCCTTGCTTGTTTTTTTTAAACTGTTGAGGAAAATGCTGCACATAGGAAAATGAGATAAAAAGAATAAAATGTTAAAGCAGCTCATCCTCACTTTTGAGAATCTGGAACTGATTCTGTTAGTTAACTAATCGATTAATTGACTAATTGTTTCCGGCCCTAAAAAAAAAAACAATAAAAACAAACAAAAAAAAAAAAACCCAACATATTAGGGATGGAGGCCGGGATTTAGGGAGAGAAAAATGTACTTTCACTTCGCGCGTAAAATGCTGGTGGACGGTCCCTTGGCCCGCAGGGAGCTGCAGAGCGCAGCCGCTCAGTCAGGCCGGCCAGTGCAACAACATCGCTGCATGAATGACGGCGCACTTGACCGACGCAGGGAAACACTCCACCGCCTCACATGAGCCGTGGACGTCCGTTTGAGCTGGATTTACAACACCTCACCTCACTTCAACTTCACGGATACATCCGCTGCCTACAGCCGCGAGCGAGACGTGTCCCCGTGAAGCCACAGCCTCCATCTTCGCTGGGATAAGACCATGAAGAGCTGACAGGCAGGTGTCTGCGCTAACAGGTTGGCAAGCCTCGCGCTATCATATCATATTGTACAAGTTTTACTCGCGCGGCAACATCTCACGTTTTATGTCGGAGTGTTTGCTTGTACGTGTATCTTCCGTTTTCTTTTCACATCGTTGATTTTTTTTTAAAAAATTTTATTAAATTTTTATTTTTTTTAAAAAAAGATGTTTCTAATTTATAATGTGTTTGAAATATCGACACTGGAGGTAAATTCATTCAAATCCACTTTTTCTATGCAGGCGTAAATCAGCCATTAATATTCCGACAATGCAGCGAGCTCTCACAGGGCAAGTTTCCTCTTACCAGAATCAATAGTGTAGAATTACTTTATGGCAAACAATTGAAAATGAAACTACTTTTAATCCAATGTGTTCCGTCTGCACTGTCGACGGAACACATTTGCAGGAAGCAGGACCTCACATTTGTAGTGTGAATGAATCAGTGTGTTGAAGTTTCTGTGTAGTGTGTATTCTTCACCTTATGTGCACCTTGTTCTGCCACAACATGTAGTCTGCTGAGGTTCAGATGGACGGATTTAGTGTATATGAAACGCTTTAAACTGCTGGTTATAAACTGAAAGCAGCTTTAAACTGCTGGTTATAAACTGAAAGCAGCTTAAAAACCACGATGTAATCTCAATACTATTGCCTCAATTTATCAATGTATATCTTGTATTAGTAATCTGATACAGGCTTTGTACTGCTAGGCCATGGTCATTCATGTCATACACACTCTGCATGTGCTTTCTGATTCCAATGCATTGCCTTGTAAAGGTAGATCATTCAGGGCTGTGTGACCTACAAACGCACAGTGCCTTGTTAACAGTGGACATATTAACCTCGGCTGTGTTTCCTCTGTGTGGACGGCTGGCTTTTGTTCCGGTGAGCAGCAGAGGAGCTGACGGTAAATGAGAGGCCGTCATCATGCCCCCGGGGAAGTATGGGATGCAGGAGGAATGGGAGAAGGAGGGGGACCAGGAGATCGTGATGGACTTCCTGCTGCCGACTGGGATCTTTCTCAAATTCCCTGTGTCTCCAAATGACACCATCAAGACCCTAAAAAAGGTAGGTCCCCCTCACAACCCCATTTCAAATACCAGTAGCTGCTTTCAGATATCAGAAACACTTTGTTTGTTCACCTGCACGTTGTGTGTAATGTCACTATAGCGTTGCATTTCATCTGTTAGAAGATAGCACTGTGTTTCTGATGGATTGCAGTGAGTCGAGTGCAGCACGGCGCTGCAGCTCCTGTGACCACAGTTTGTGAAGTGCTGTTGTTATTTACAATATTTACTCAATACGCTTTTAAGGAAATTGGTCCACCTAAATATTCCGTCTTCAGACATTAAAGTAATTGAAACGTGACACAATCCGAACAATGCTCGCTTGTGCTTTTGCTTCATCTCGAAGTTTTGATGCAACTATTGGAGAGGGAGCTCGAGCTTTTCCTCCTCGTGTGCACGGCCAGCTCTCTGCTCAAGCAGATCTGCTGTTAAATGTGAATGTGCCAGTTTCTATGCCAACAGTTCTGCCACTTCAGGCTGTTTTTGATTTAGCTGTGTTAAGTAATGATACTTTTGGAAGCTGTTAAGATGATTTAGAGATTAAATGTCTTTCCAATGGGGGGGGGGGGGGGGGATTCACAAGGGATTTTAGAAAATGTTAAAAAAAAAAAAACCACATAGTAATATTTTTTTGCACAATCTGTTATCATTTTAGTGAATGGGTGAAATCAAAGTGGTGGCAAATATCTGATTCTTCAACAGCGCTTTAGTTGACAGTTTTGAAAATAGTAATGACGCTGGTCGGCGTGTTTTGAGTTGCTGTTCTAAGAAAGCTTCTTTTACATGACCCCTGCAGCACAACATGGTACAGGTGCAGAGAACACTGCCGTTCACCTCGGTTCATAGACGCTGTGCTCTCAACCTCGTGTATTGCCGCTGTCTCTTGTTTCAGATGGTTTGGAAAAATGCCAGAAGCGAGGCCCTTTTCAGTGCTCTGGGTGATCCGGACGCGTACGTCTTCACCTGCATCAACCAGACGGCAGAGAGGGAGGAACTGGAGGAAGAATCGAGGCGCATCGGCGACATACGGCCCTTCATGTGTGTTCTGAGGCTGGTGGCGAGGGAGGGCGACCGAGTGGAGAAACTCACCAACACACAAATCAGCTGGTTGATTGGCAAAGGTCAGCAGCGTTCTGGTCTGATGGAGCCGAGCTGCTTTACAGAGCTCTTTGTCTGGTCCCGTCATCAGCAATGAGGAGAGTCTTCTAGCCTGGCTCCGGTCCTCTGAAGCCCCGTCAGCCATGAGAACAGATTAATATGTTGAATGCAATAATGAAGTGGGACGACGTTACAGCTTTTCTGTAACCACAACCAAAATCAGTGGTGACATATCCACCGTTTTAGGTAACCAGGTCGCTTTGGTGGCCGTTGCTCGAGGCAGTTGTACACATTGATTGATGGAATTGATCCTTTTTAAGAATGTCTGTTAGTCGACTTAGGACAACTGGCGCAGCAGCGTTGACCTCCTCCACTTCTTTATTCTCTGCTATTTTTCCTGACGCTATTTTTTTCAGCACAAGAAAATTGACGGCCTCGTTCTTAATCCTGCACACACAACTCGGGTTGGCTCCGTTGTTTTTCTAATGAGGGGAACAGCCATAGCAACAGCAGCACTATCAGAACGGATGAAATGAAGGCGTGACGGTGATTCAGAGGTCTGGGACCAGACTCGGTTAAAGCTGCTCTGGAGGCAGAAGTGATCCCATTGGCTGGATGAAAAACCTTAATGGGCCCATCCAAATGAACACTTTATTTCTGAGCAGTTAGCAAACTAACATTTGAATAAAAAAGAAGGAACAAAAACAGCTTGTTCTCTTTTAGTCATGATTATTTCGGGAGGTCGATAAGTTACTCGCTATCTGTGAGCTAATGCAGTTAACTTGAAAAGGCTGACTGATTCATATTCAATTTTGCCTGTTAAAGAACTTTTTTGACTTTATAATATATCCTCTTTTGCCTTATCCACTTGGCTTCAGTTAAATCAGTCAGAAAAGCTTTAGTTTTATGCTGCTTTGAGTTTCACCTGTTATAAACATTGCCGGTTCTCAGGTTCCAGTAAATGTTTATATAAATAAATCTTTCACAACGAGCAAAGCGTTCCTCTGACCGCACATTTGTTGATTCTTTCTTTCTTAATTTTTTTTTCAGGTTTGCATGAGTTCGAGGCCCAGAAGAACCACGAGGTGAATGAGTTTCGGACGAAGATGCGTGCATTTTGCGAAGAGAAGGCTCAGGAGCGGCAGATGTTGCCATGGCAGCAGTGGATGGAGTACAGTTTCCCATGCGACCTGGAGCCGTGCTGCACTCCGCCAGAGTTTGGAAGGGTGAAGTCAAAAAACACCAAGAAAATGTTCATCAATGTCAAGTTTGAAGCTAGCGACGTGAGTAGATCTGCTGATGCATGAGTCATCTTTATAAAGGTTGTTGAGACAAATCAAAGGATTATTTTAAGTAAATGTTGGTTTATTTGGAAATCCCGCTCCCATGCCACAAACACCAGCCTCAAAAAAACAGGAACAGAACATCTGCCAACGTGAAAGCTACATTTTGTGTGATTTCTTATAAATCTTGCACCTTTTTTATCTGTATTAATGTGTCTCTCACAGGAAAGCTTCATGCTGCAGCAAGACCCTCAGGACCTCCCAGTGGCTCTGATGAGGAGCGCCATAAAGAAGAAAGCCACCGTCTTTCGCTCAGTGCGACAGGAGCCGGAGGACTTCACCTTGCAGGTCAACGGGAAGTGGGAGTTCATCTATGGGAAACATCCCCTCTCCCAGTTCAAAGTGAGTGATCGCTTCAACGCAGAGCAGAGCACTTCTGTGTGGAAATGCAGCTTCCTTTTATCATATGTTCTCGTTGTGTCCATATTTTAATCTTTTCCCACTTCTCATTCGGACTGAAGCTGGTTTTCCTCCATGATATTTTAGTATTTTGTCGCATTCATTACCTTTTACCCTCCCAAACCTTCAAGAAACGCCGCAGAGAAGCATGACGCGTTCTTAGTTGTGATGGCGTGCTTTTGCAGCCGGGTAGGGTTGTGATTAACGATTAGTATGATGAGCGAAAAGCTCAATTCTAGACTCATCGGACCAAACAAACTGCCTTGGCTTTTGTTTCAGAGGCTCCCACACGGCTCCATGCAAACATTAGTCCAGATGTCATGTTTTTCCAATTTTTTTTTGCTTTCTTTTTGCCAAAAAGCTGTTACTGGCTAAGCAATGGGCGAGACATGGGCACGTTTTCTTGTGCGCTCCACCCTGTTGCCCATTTCTTTTGATAATCTTACTGTAGATGTGTTTTTAAAACCTCCCTTTTTTTCTTCATTATGTAGTTTTTGATTGAATTTTTTTCCCCGGTGTTTCATAGTAAGCGGGTGAATTCTGCAAGCAAACAGATTCATCAGTTTCGTGCTCTGTATTGCAGCCATGTTAAATTGCATCGTCCTATCAAATAATAAAAAAAAAACTAATTCAATTAAATATTGATACTGGAGATTTTCTTCCCTTTCACATTAAAGAGTTTACACTTTTTTATAGGCACTAGAGCTGATTTGTTTGAAGTGTCCCTTTTGTCTTCATTATGTCATTTTTGCTTTTTTAGTTGTGTCATAGTATAGGGTAATGGTAATTGATTTGGATACGTTCGTGGAGAATGATTGGGAACACTTCTCATAGGCACTAAAGCTGTGTCTCAGTGGACGTGGCTGATTTTCTCTGTTACTGCATTTCACAGTAAGTGGTCCATATAGCTGAAATGAATGTCAGATCAGGAGCGGGGTGAGTCAAGGTTTTTGGTGGCAGGAGACTCCACTGTTGACGTTGAAACTCCAGCTACCTGCAGGGGTGACTCATATCTGTCTAGCAGCCCTGCAGAAAGGAACTGCATCCATCCGCACATAATGAGATTTCAGTTGCATTAACCTACAGCAAACGAACAGCCTCCAGGAGTTAACCAGTGCTTTCAGAACACTGGCAAATATCTGTGGGTGAGCTGACTGATTGCTGTACCGGTAAACAAAGCACGCTCTTCTCCTCTCTTCTTTTACAGTACATCTTCTTGTGTTTGAGAAATGACCAAAACCCTCACCTAACCATGGTGCACCACTCCACCATGCACAAGTTTCAGAACGAGCAGGGCCTGATGTGCAGCCAGATATACAGAAACCGCTCCTTGTCCAGACCTCCTCCTCTGCCCCTGAAGAAGGTGAGAGTTCTGCGTCTTTCATTAACAGAGCAGCGACTTTCTCTCTCCGCATCACAGTTGTTTCTCAACCCGGACTGCGGACTTTGGCACACTTGAAACGTGGTGTGCAACACAATGTTGATAATTTACGCTTCAGGCCTTTTACTGTAGTTTAACATAGAGCACATATTACCTACTTTGGAACTGCACTGGCAAAATGAATCAGCTTTGACGCTTGACCTGATGAAGGTCTAAGGACCGAAACGTTGTGTCACTAATACATTTCATGGCAAGTAAACTAAAGTGTGCTGGAATTCCCTCGACTTCACTCTCTTAAAAGAAATGAAGGGTGTGCATCAACGTTTAACAGTCAAGTTTTGAGCTTCTATCTATGAAATCTAGAAAAAACTATTTCAGACTTAAACAAAGTACCTTCAAGGATGTTTGCCAGTTTCTTGTAGTTTTAAAGTGTGTTCCCCATTTGTTACTTTTGTTTCTGAAAGTGCACATTGTTACCTTTTTGTCGCGTTGCCAAACAGGAAATTGTCACATGTTTTGTGATTTTTTTTTTTTTTTTTTTTTTTTTTTTTTACTTTGCTGAATGCTATAAATGCAGTTTTAATGTAAAGAATGGGATAAAAAACTAAGATGTCCCTCCCTTCTGACTCCTTCCTACAGCAGAATACCTCCTCTCTATGGTCCATCAATGAACCCTTCTACATTCACCTGCTGCAGGGCAGCCGAGTCAACGCAGACGAAGGAATGAAGGTTGGTGTGGTTTTGCGTGGGTTTGTTGCTCAATGAAATGTGGCATTCACTTGTTTACCAATATCTCAATTTCAGTTGTAGGAACAGTGGGGTTGACATGTAAATGACAGAGGAGGGTCACATGGTCCAGACCACACGTTTCCCATAATTCAAGAAGGCGGTTGGTTGAAACTTCAAAACAGGAAGTGGGGAGGGCCTATCTGCTTTGTACATCTCATTCTGAGGCCTAGATTCTCAGAAAAAAAAACAGACAGCAGGCTCTCTCTCTCTCCCCTGCTTTCAATGCACTTCTTTTTTTAGGCGTTGCGTGCATTGTGTTACTATTGCAGATAGGCCTTGACCTTAGTGTCAGTCTGTCAAAATGTTTGTTAAAGGATTTGTCCCCTTTTTCTTCTTTTTTTCTTTTTCTTTTTTTCTTTTTTTTTTTTTAAATGAGCATGTAGAAATATCCAGTAATACTCCATATTAACTTTTTCCCTCAGTTTCTTTTTTTTTTTTTTTTTTTCCAACCAATTTCACAAATGAGAAAACGAGTGAGAAGACAAGTAGGGAACTCTGTTAATGTGTGTCTGTGTTTGTGATTCAGTTTCATAACTAACTATGTTGCTGTTTAGATGGTTGATTAAGTGTAAGTGCACTTCCGGCTGCTGCCTTCGAGCACATCATGACTCACTGCAAATTTGTCCTGTCACATAATTATCAGTCATGTCTGCATTTGGCAGGCAGAGGTTTGAAAACACGCCCTGGGGGAGAACAGCCACTCGTATATTTTGTAAATATAGATTTAGACTATCTTGATTTGGCCAAAGGCAGGAGCTTGATGGCCGTACAATATTGAATTTTGACTCTGGTGGTTGTTTATCATTTTGAACGGACTCTGCATAGCATTGAAAGGCGTCGCGACCTGCTCACGTTATGAATGTGTAGACCCTTTGACTCATAGCTTGAGTGACACAGGAAACTCTGAATCATCTCGTGAAGTCTGTTAATCTTCCCCAAACAATCTTCTCACATAATGTCTTCAGCATCCCAAGCACATGTCATGCCTTCATCTAATCACTACTGTGCATGTGTGTGTTTCCCCTCCAGCTTGTGGTGCAGGCCGGCCTCTTCCATGGCAGCGAATTCCTCTGTAAGGTGGTGACAACCTCGGAGGTGACGGTGTGCTCGGAGCCGCTGTGGGATCAGAAGCTGGAGTTTGAAATAAACGTGGCTCACCTGCCTCGCATGAGCCGCCTGTGCTTCGCGCTCTATGCTGTCATTGAGAAAGCCAAGAAACCGCGCGGCACTAAAAAGAAGAATAAGAAAGCGGTGAGTTAGTCAGAAACTCATGGCGTTTTCAGGCCCTAGTGTACAACTTGGGATGGAGCATGCGAGTGTCTGGTGGTCGGTGGTCGTAGGTGTGAATTTGTTAGCAAGCACAAACAGATCTGTTTCCTCTGGTGTGCAGTCAGTGCTGTGCTGTGTGGGTGTGTTTTTCTGCTGCGTCTGGTTGTGCAAGTGTGTTCAGTGGCAAGGCTGCGGTTAAAATTTCATCCGCTGCTGCTCTTTTATCTGTACATCACTGCAAGGAAGGAAGGAATTGACAAACATTTTCAAGGAATTCTAAATTCAGCCGGCATGCGTAGTTGCAACTCTTCCGCCCTTTGGGAACTTCACCTTCTTTTAATTTTCTCATCTTTAAGGCTTGTACTGGGGACACATTAGAGGCTCAAAGACTGCATTTTTCAAGCATAAATGCCAAACATTTACTGCTTTTCTCTGTTTCATTTTATATATAATTGAATATCTGTGGATTTTGGCCTGTTGGTTGGAGAAAATAAGCAATTTGAAGATTTCCTCTTGGGCTCTAAGAAATAAAATAAAAATTCTGACATTGCATAGGAAATATTTGGCGGATTAATCAATAATGAAAGATTATTATTAGTTGTCGCCCTTATTACATTTGCACATAACAAAAAAAGTATGCAACTTCTTTTATTTGTAAGGGACAAATGCAGAGAAGCATTGACGTTGTACGGTACATGTGTATGTAGCGAAAGCTCATTTCCAACACTTGGCCCTTCATGTGCGCTGGTAGTTGGAAGTTCTCATTAAAATTACATTTACAGTGTAAACTCTTAAAACCAGTGAGTTTAATAGTTGAAAAAAGAAGAACCCTCCATGACAACACACGCAAAACGAAACAGACAAATGAAACAAACTAAACAACACATTTAAAGCATTGACTCAAGTACACAATGACTCGGCTAGTTTCATGACAACACTTCTGGTTTTAACCAGCGCTTGACTGTCAGAAAACTTCATTCCACTGTAAGTAACACTAATGTCCTTTGAGGCACACTGAGTTTAAGGATCTACCATCCTCTGGCCCTTTTACTTATTTCATTTGAAATACTTTTTTATGTGCGGAACTACAACAGCAGTATTTCTATTCTGAGACTCCACACACTGTGCACTGACACGTACAGTGAACAACAACAAAATTCCCCCTTTTTTTTTTTTTTTTTTTGCGTCTGTGCTCTCAGCCACTCTTGTTTTTAAGCGTTTCAGCGGCTGTGGGCACCATGTTTCGGAGGTCCGCCTAAACATGGTGCCCAGGTGTGTTTATGGCCACTTCTGCTTTCTGAGTCACTTCTCTCTTCTGTTGCCCGGAAGAGAGAAGTCCTGCAGACAGACAGAAGTTGAGCTATTTTAGCAATTCTTGTATATGTGTCTCTTTATTTTAGCCGGGTGCACTTAGCCTAAATTAAAAGATAATAATAAATTTAGATGGTCATGTTACTTTTCTGCTGAGCACTGCCTGGATAAATATAACATCCCTGTCATGTACATTTATTTTTTTTACCAGAAGTTGCTTCACTTTATTATTTAACATAATTAAATATGAAGTAAAAGCTGCCACGAACACCTTTTTAAACCTTTTTATGTCATTCAAATATTCAAGTTTTCTTATTGCTATTTTATTTCTAATTCAAATAAAGCACATGTTATACAAGAGGTATCTAATAATTCAATACATTTCAGATAAAAGGCTTAAAATCGTTTATCTTTAAAGAATCTTCAATATCTTGTTGGATGTTGCAAAAATAGAGTTGGCCGTTGAACTTATTTTTCCTTTTTGAGCAGAAAGATTAGGATAAGATAAATTACAACCAATAATAATGAATAAAAAAAATCAATCATTCACAAAGAAATGATTTGATTAAAAGAAATGTATACATTTCTTTATCTGATGATCAAATCTTAAAGTAACTTTGATTGAAATTAGAGTACTCTCTCTTTGTCCTCTTTCTGCTTTTTGCATGATTTTACTGCTTGCAGATGGTCTTCAAAGCCAATCACCAAACCTAATCCTCCCTGTCCCTCTCTCCAGGATTGTCCGATAGCCTGGGTGAACACCATGGTGTTCGACTACAAGGACCAGCTGAAGACTGGGGAGTTCCTCTTGTCCACATGGCCATCTGTTCCTGGTACTTGCAGGCCTTCCCTTTTCTTGCATATCCGCCTCTTCAAAAACACCTCGCATGTTAACAGCGTCCTCTGCAGCGCCTGGCAGCGCCTCAGTGGAAATGACATGTAGCATCATCAGAACCCCACACATTAACACATTAGTTGTGCGCTGGTGCATAAGATAGCCTTTTCAAGAAGTGGAAATGACAGTTATCTGTTGGTGTGAAAACGGTGTTTATTCCCTGAAATGATCTTTCTCTGCGGTTTAGAAGAGCGGTACGTTTATGGGGCGGGATTTGAATATGAAAATGTACTCCATAATGGTAAAAAAAAAATGAAATAAAAGCATCTACTAATTGGCAGATTTCATCTATGATATTTTTATCACAGATGACAAAAGCGACCTGTTGAATCCGATGGGGACAGTCGAGAAGAACCCAAACGTGGACAGTGCTGCCGGGCTTCTCATTCGCTTTCCTAACATCCGGCCACATCCTCTCTATTACCCTCCATTGGACAAGGTGCTTATTCTCAAAAGGCTATATTTGTGTACATGTGGAGATTTTCATTTGTGTTACCGTCAGTCGTCTGTTTTCAGGTGGCTGACACGGAGAAGAACGGTGACGCAGCTATTGCCACAAAAGAAGAGGTACGACTTTCTACATCTCACGTTTTACAATTCTCACACAGTTTAAAGCTTCTTCTTGCTTATTTTTACAAATATGCTTTCGGGTCATTTTGCTTTGTGCAGTTTATGAAACTAAAAGAAATCATGGACAACAAAAACTACACTGAGTTCTTTGAGGACGAGAAGGAGCTCTTGTGGAAGCTCCGCATAGAAGTCCGCGACCGCTATCACGAAAGTCTGTCCAAGCTGCTCCTCATCACCAAGTGGAATCGGCACGAGGACGTAGTTCAGGTATAATGGAGAGTTTTGGGAGATAATTTCCCCACTTTGATCCATTTTGTGTTTCTCATGTGTCTGTATACAGGTCTGGAAATGTTTGCCGGACACGTATAACACCCAGGAAATGCCACAAATAAATGATCCTCGCAATGTACAGAAATATTGTCTCCGCTATGTGACGTCACCTGCTTGTCTATCACATCTTCACAAATGTCACACATAATATTTTGCGTGTTGATGCTCATTGCTCTCTTTTTACTGAAGAACCACTATAAACATATGTTGGCCTGAACCGTCCAATCAGTGAAAACATGTTGTTTTCTTGTTATTATTTAGTGGATTAATCAATTGATTTAGTCTGTAAAATGTTAGAACAAGACTGAGAGTACAGCCATGCTAGTGCTCTGAGCTAAATGCTAACATGCTCACAATGACAATGCTGTCATTATTATTTAATGTTTAGCAGAGTACCGTTTTAATTGTTCTCATCATGGTAGAATATGGTCATTCGATTCTCCTCAGATGGTGAGTTTACTGAGTAACTGGCGGGACCTCCCTGCCATCCACGCCTTGGAGCTCTTAGACTACAGTTTTCCCGACCCAGCCGTCCGCTCTTTCACAATCAGATGCCTCAGGAAGCTCAGGTACACATATTTACCTCTGCCCGGCGTAAGCCTGTGGGGAGATGATGTGCTTGCTTGTGTGTGTGTGTGTGTGTGCATGCATGTTTGTGTGTATCTGTCTGGAACTAATCTCGCATACTACTGGACCCATCAGCCTACGATGTTTTTTGTGCACATTTATGACTGTATGCTCGATGACCTCTTGTGTTTGGGTTCATTCACAATTTTTGAAAAAAAACAAACTATTTTAACCAATTTTTTTTATACCGTCATTGACTGCGGACTCCTCGCTCCTCTTAACCCGGCTAGGCTAAAAACAAGCCTTACACACACTTTGGCCTAAACACTTGCCTCCGTGGAAAAGTTTTATCTCATTTTGAACCAGAGCATGCAGATTAATTCCATACCCAATATGTTATGAGCCACTAAAGTCAGGCAGGACACGAGATGAATAAATCCCTGTTTTTTTTTCTATCATCGCCGCCATCTTGATTGTAACGCAGGGATGGACAATTGAGTGAGATTCAACTCTCTTTGTATGGGAGTGCAGAGGGAGACACGTGGCGGAGATCTGCTCTCTACTGAGTGCACTTTTCTAGTTATGCTCTTGTTTTTGCTCACATCCATGTAGCATCGCACATTTTTAGTTTTAATGTCCATTCATTGAACCTCCTCTCTGCACACAGTGATGATGAACTGCTACAGTACTTAATCCAGCTGGTCCAGGTCCTGAAGTACGAGTCCTACTTAGAGTGTGACCTCACCACTTTCCTGCTCGAAAGGGCTTTGTCCAACTGGAGGATTGGACACTTTTTGTTTTGGCATCTCAGGTGAGACCGCTGTCCAGCAGAAAACTCAAGATTATGTGCATCTGCAGCTTTTTTCTTTGACAATTTGTGTTTATCGTAGGTCAGAGATTCACGTGGCGTCTGTGAGTTTGCGTTTCGGCCTGATTTTGGAGGCCTACTGCAGGGGTAACATCCACCACATCAAGATTTTAACCAAACAGGTAATGTCATCACACTAAAACACACTGATGTCAAACTCAGAAATTCTGCGTTTTTTTGTTTTGTACTAAATCTCAGCCTTTCCTCACACAGAACGAGGCTCTGGGCAAAATGAAGGCCCTGAGTGACTTTGTCAAGTCAGGCTCCCAGAAGATGACAGCGGATGCCCTGAAGCTGTGTATCAGGCAGGAGTCGTACCTGGAGGCTCTGTCAGACCTGCTGTCACCACTCAACCCCAGCATCATCCTCGCTGAGATCTGGTTAGTGCCAGACACACACACACACACACACACACACACACGCACACGACAAATTACATTTTTGGACTCCTGAATTGGATTTTCAGGGGCTGTTTTGGTCCCTCTCTAGGTTTAGTGAATTACAAAATAATACATTTATGTAGCATATTGCCAAATTAACCTTTAGTCATTAAAGTACCAGTAGACTTTGTTTTATTTAATTTAGAATTATATTATATGCCCTCTTACCGTTTTTTTTCTCACCCTTAAAGATGAGATTTTTTTACTCTGTCCCCAATCTGTTCATCTTCATCGCCTTGAGCAGTGTTTTTTTTTGTATTTATTTTTTTTTTATAATATTGTCTCTTAGCTTGTTTCTCCTGGACAGAATTTCACCTTTTCTTACAGTGGCCAACAATGGATATAAATATTTAACAACTCAATAAGTAAAATGTCACCAGGGTGGAAACTAAATACACTTTGTCTTTAGTCTTTGAACTTTCCGTGGTTATAATGATAATGTGCTCATAATGAGTGTGTTTGCTGTTGCAGTCCAGACAAGTGCAGGTATATGGACTCCAAGATGAAGCCGATCTGGCTGATGTACAACCCCAGGGCTCAAGAAGACATGGTGGGCATCATCTTCAAGAACGGAGATGGTGAGAAACAAGACAATCTAATTACAAGGCCACACACATTCAGTAACATTAAGTAGCAGCGCAGGGTCAAGATTCAAGCTTTAGTTCATTTAAGTTTGGCACAAAATGAAGAGTTAAATTGCAGGATTATACATTCAATTCCAACGGGAAGAGAAACCTACCCAGCAGGTTTGGAAAAGGTCCCCTAACTGTAGTCAAACGGTACCAAGTGTGAAAGTTAGCATGATATTTCAATTTGATGCATCTTTTGTGACAATGAAATGAAGACGTTTTATTTTTCATTTCCTTCATCACCTTCTTAGATCTTCGACAAGACATGTTGACCCTCCAGATGATCCAGCTCATGGTGAATTTATGGAAGAGAGAAGGCCTGGATCTCAGGTACCGTGGGAGCAGCTCTCCACAGCAAGTGTTGATGCTTTTGCACAAAACCTTATAGACCTAAAACTGTTACTTTTCACCACACGCTCACAGGATGATCCCGTATGGCTGCTTGTCCACCGGGAACAAGATGGGGCTCATCGAGGTCGTGAAGAACTCCGACACCATCGCAAACATCCAGCGTAACAGCAGCAACAGTGCCGCCACCGCTGCTTTCAACAAGGATGCCCTGCTCAACTGGCTCAAATCTAAGAATCCTGAGTAAGTGCGATGAATTGTAAAACGGTCAAATATATTGATTTATTTTCTGTATCGCAACGCTTTTTTTTTTTTTTGTCAACAATACTGAAACTAACATGTACACAACAAATAAGGAGGAAAACAGTAATGCACAGGAAAAAAATCTACAATGCACCGTCCTTTAAAAAAAGCAATGATGGCACAAACAAACAGAACAAAACCGGGGAAAAAAAGAAGAAAAATACAAGCAAGGAAATGTAAAAAAGTAAGAAGAAGTAAGTAAGAAAGTATGTTCAGATGTCAAATAAAATTAGGTCCAGGTAAAAGAAAATAATAAATGAGTATCAGAAATGCAGTATATTGATATCTAATCCTCCTCCTTGATACTATTTAGAAACTGTAACAAAAAAAGATCTATAACTCACTATAATGTAGGTGTGCAGATACATAGAGGCTGGTGTATAAGAGGTTTATGAATGACAATAAAGTAAAACCCAGTTTAAAATTATAAGATATGTCTTCATGATAGAAGAGACTATAATTGTGGAAAAATACTGTACATTGGTTAACATTATTTTTACATTGTTACAGTGCTCTATACACATAAATGGGTACATTACATTTATCTTAAATTTCTAGTCAAGATCCCAAGGTACTTTTACAGTTCATGATTTTTTTCTTCTTCCTTTTTGAAATGAAATGCAGTATATTTTGCTTAATATAAGCATTGTATAATTATGTGTATTATTGAGAGCCTTAGTCGGAACACATGGGTACAGAGTATGTAGGTGGTTTTTCTTGACAGTATGGGGGGGAAATCTTTTTTTCTATGTCATAGGTGCATTTAAGTTTCCTGTTTTGTAAAGGGTCTACTTCTGAGTATTTATTGCGTGCAGCATTTTAAAACCGTGACAGACCATCACAAAGTGCATAGGCGACTACAGGTTTAGCGATATTAAGTGAGAGTAGGTTTTCATTCGGTGCCAGACAGTCTGAAGGTCTTGTCTATTCTAAAATCTCCTTGAAGAGAGAGAACCATTCACTGTAATGAATAAGCCTTTGTACGTCACGTTGGCAAGACAGGCCCAGCTGACTGCAGAACAGAAAGGTAATTAGCTTGAAATGCTGCAGCGCCTGCAATGGAGCAGAGAAAATTAGTAAAACACGGTGAACCTCAGTGCAGGTCTAGACTGTGACATGGCAGTCAATCATTAACTGTGTGTGTGTGTGTGTGTCTCTGTGTGTGTGTGTGTGTGTGTGTGTGTGTGTGTGT
>CALSBV010010214.1:4782455-4794356 GCA_943590825.1 Bovichtus diacanthus
GTACTTTAAGAACAAAACCCACTCATGCTTTGCTTCCTTGTGTCTCTGATCTTTTTTTTTTTGTCACCAGGGACAAACTTGAGCAGGCAATAGAAGAGTTCACGCTGTCCTGTGCTGGCTACTGTGTAGCTACTTACGTCCTGGGCATTGGAGATCGTCACAATGACAATATCATGATCAGGGAAACTGGACAGGTGGGGCCACTGTAATATTTCTCATCACATTACAACTCTGAAATCTCCCACAAGGGGGCGATTAGACAAAGTGTGAGATGTGTGTCAACCTGACTTTACTTCTGCTCTGCTTCATAATGTAATATGTACTTACTACAGTGGCTGAAATGAATAGTATAGTAAATGTCACTGCTTAAAGGGACCGTTCACCTAAATATGAATAATACATATTTTTCCTCTTTCCTGGAGTGTTGGAGATGTCTGCCGTAGAGACGTTTGCCTTCTGTTCCAGAAATCATGACCCAGTTACTCACGATAATCCACAGACGTTGTTGTGAGCAGTGTCCTGGAGGAACAATTTTCTTTCTACGGTATCACCTGGCAGGAAGAAGGGTGCATTTACTCATGGACGAGAGGCTCGTGCTCAATCACTGGCAGGTGTAGTTCAGTAGAAAGAAAGTAGTTCCTACATGATGCAGCTCACAGCAAAGGGTGTCAATTATCTTGAGTAATTGGGTCAGGATTTCTTGAAAGAGACATTGCTGTTGAGTTTTTCAAATGTATTTTTTGGGGCTTTGGACAGTGAACCCTGAATTAATTTTCAACTTTGCTCCTCAGCTGTTTCACATTGATTTTGGACATTTCTTGGGAAACTTCAAGAGGAAACTGGGGATCAACAGGGAGCGTGTGCCTTTCATCCTGACTTATGACTTTGTCCACGTGATCCAACAAGGAAGGACAAACAACAGTGAGAAGTTTGAGAGGTACAGTAGTTTCAGTTTGTTTACGGATCTGGGATTCTGCCGGTGTATTTTAAAACCGACGACTGATTATCGCATCACGTTGTCAGGTTCAGGGAGTACTGCGAGCGGGCCTACAAGATCCTGTGCCGGAACGGGACACTGTTCGTTAACCTCTTCGCTATGATGAAGGCAGCAGGATTGCCAGAGCTCACGTCCTGCAAAGACATCCAGTATCTAAAGGTATGCACCAATGATGACGCTGATGAGGATGATGATGACGAGGATCATAAAAATGTTGACGATGTTTTGTTGTTTTGTTTTTCAAAAGGACTCTCTAGCTTTGGGCAAATCAGAAGAAGAGGCACTGAAGAATTTCAAAGTGAAGTTCAACGAAGCTCTGCGAGAAAGCTGGAAGACGAAGGTCAACTGGATGATGCACTCCTTGGCCAAAGATAATAGGCCGTGAAGAACACTGCACCGAGGAAACCTGAAGGCCGACCAAACATTATGGATTTTAACTTATGGAGATAAAAGGGAAGAAAACACAATCAAATATTTTACTTTATTGCTGGCATTGAAAGACGCTCAGCATGTTTACATCTGACTGGCCTGTCTGTGGTAAATAACGACTAAGTGGAGGCATCCAGAGATGACACAAACATGGGAATGCCTTTTTGACTTGAGGACATATCATCGCTTTTTTTGATGTGTTAAAACCTCTACTTGAAAACCACCTGCATGTGCAAAAGTGTCCTGAAACAGAGACTGAAAGTTCATCTCACTGACTGCGTCGCTCAGCAGGGAACAAACTTTACGATGACTTTAGACTACACCGCTTAGTCACGGAGTTCAATAACAGGGCGACCGTTTCACCTCAAGTCTTTTTTACAGTTACTCTCGATGGCTGTTTGTCATTTCCTCTCCTTTCAACAGCCTCTTTGCAATTGTGTCTTGTTTATTTTATTGTATTTTATTTTATTTAACTCGGTAGCTCTGAATTACTTGTACAAAACCCTGAAGGATATTTTAAACAGATGTTGTGTTTTACTGCTGTTTTGTTGTGTAATATTGCCTTGAAGTGCAGTATGCTGCCTTTGGAGTGCCAGTAGACCGGAAGCAATGTAACATTTACAATTTATTGTAAGATGAGGAAAAAACTTTAAATGGGACCTTTATTTTGATAACATCCCTCTGTACCAGGCTGTGTTACTTAGCAGACCCTGACCAAACGGGTAAATGCACTTATTTGCTTTCTTAGTGAGAGTTAGACGTGAGGTTTGATGCCACTTTTGTGTCAGTCCGTTAATTGTGAAGCTGGAGCCAGAAGCCTTTAGCGTATCATAGTTTAGCTTAGTTTAGTTGGGCCTTGAAGACTGGAAACCGGGAGAAACGGCTAGAACTGGTCTGTTGGAATGTAACAAAATAACGAACATACACATAAAATCCCAGCTTTTTAGAGGTGCTGGTATACAGTAGGTACAGTAGGTGGATTGTTTTTACCTTCGGACAGAGCCAGAGGTTTCTGTCTTTATGCTAAGCTAAGCTAACCGTCTTCTGGCTCCAGCTTCATATTTAATGAGCATTTATGAGAGTGGTTACATTTTCTTGTCTAACTTTAAGCAAGAAATTGAATAGGTGGATTTCCCCAAATGTCGAATACTTACTTTAATGACAACTAGCATTCGAAACGTATAAAAAGTATAGCCATAGACTTGTTTTTGTGTTTCTCAAAATGTGGCTTTTGAAAGTGTAAATCTTGACTATGTGATACTATCGCAGGCGTGCGAGTGTGTGTGCGTGTGTGTGTGTGTATGTGCGTGTGTGCTATTTTCTGATATTTAAGTTATGCACTTTGATTTCCATTGCATTTTTTTTAACTGATGTGCCAAGTGCCATGAAAGAGATTTCTGTCTAACGCCTCTATACTCGTGTGCTGTATGATTACATTTTATGGTGTGTTCCAAATACTTAACATGCTGTATATCTTGCTGTCAGTTACGCAAAGACGGTGATGTGCTTTTCATCTTTTATTTTGCATAACATTTCAACTGATCTCCACTGTTTGTATGAATCCCTGTACATTTTAATATCTTTAAGCTACTGAAATATTCACTGTAGTATCAATTTCCCTCAGTATGGGTTCAGATACACTGCAGTCTTTAGTTTTAGCTACTTTTGCAAATTGTAAAATATACTGCTGTTGCCTTTTGAATTGATTGTAATTTGTGAATTGTGTCAAATGGTACAAACAGATTAATGTTCAGGCCTTACTTACATGTGTGCAGCTAACGCTGATAAATCATCCTGTCAGCATAGGTCCAGTGTAGACCTGTCCTTTATCTGCATCCTGATTTTACATTTGGTTGACTTGCTGTTGGGCGGGAAACATACACTCAATAAACAGTTTGCAATAGCACAGTTTACTGCTTTCTAAAATCTAAGCCATATGTTATCTTCATTTAATGCAGCTTAAAAAGGCTGATCATGGATGAAGACCAGTGCCCCCAAAGTCAACATACTGTAGGGTAAGAGACACAGTTATTACAAGTGAACCAAGACCTTATATATTTACAGAACTGCTTTGTTTTGATTGCCTTCCTATCATGAACATGAGAAATGGCATCAATTTGGCCTACATATTTTTATAACTTAAAGAAAGCTGTCAAGTGTGCCTAAACAAATGAGTCTGTTCAATACAGAAAGTGATATTTGTATCCGCAAGGTTTTTGTATTTTATGAGACGTGTTTAGCAGAGGTGGGATGACAACTAAGTACATTTATTCAAGTATACAGTTTTGAGGTACTTGTACTTTACTTGAGTATTTCCATTTTATGCTATACTACACTTTATTTTGGAAGCAAATATTGTACTTTTTACTCCACAAGTATTTGATTACTTTAGTTACTAGTTACTTTGCAGATTCAGTTTATTAATACAAAATTCAAATCAACTAATAATTCCTGATGTGCTTCCACATTAATGCATCAATAATTATAATCCAGTGATATAATCTATAGTATATTATTCTGAAAAGGGCCATTCTGCACAATGAGTACTTTTACTTTTTGTAGTAGGCTTTATTGTGATGCTTATGTACTTTTACCCAAGTAAGATTTTGAACGCATGTATTGCTACTTTTACTTCAGTAAAATCAGCATTAGAAATAGATTATTGATCACCTGTGGGAAAATAGGTTAGGTTTCAGGTGCTACTACAATTGCCTATATAACAGTGTAAATAATAATAATAATGCAGACACGTGTGAGTATGATTAAGTGTGTCAAAATGCAACAATGGTATAAATAAGGATATAGTTGAAATGTATAAATAAATAAATGCAGTATCATTGCCAGAGTGTATTGAACAGTTGAATTAGTATTGCACAGCGTATTGTACAGTTGAATTATTGCACTGTTAAGTCAGTATTGCACAGTTGAGTAGTTTTCCCCCACTGTACAACACATGTATTGTATGTATCCTCTAAACCCCAGTGGTGGAAGTCAGATCTTTTACTTACATAACCCTTTATAAGTTAATTAATATTATGTATTATTGACTTGAATAATAAACAATAGTAAAAAAGTAACTAGTATGTCAGATAAACGCAGTGGAGTAAAAACTACAATATTGGCATCCAAATTGTAATGAGCAGAAGTAGAAAGGGCAATAAAATGGAAATACTCAACTACCTCCAAATTGTGCTTATATATTGTAATTGAATAAATATACTTAGATACATCCCACTTAGATACATCCCACCATTATTATTATTATTTTTGTATTGTTAATATTTATGGTAAACATTTTTATGCATTATATTATATATATTACAATGTAATAATATAAATAAAGTGCATAATATAAAATGGAATAATTACATTTACATTATATATATGTAATAATTTAATTATATGTTTTGCACTTTATTGTGTGTTTTGTTATGCCTGCATTCCCGGTCCCTAGAAAAATTGTCTTGCATGAAACCGGTCGGTGGTGCAAAAAGGTTGGAGACCGCTGATACAGGGTAGTCTGTGCCGGTGTGGGCCCCGGTGGCCGGTGTCGGTACTGAACATCCAGCAGGACTCTCGCTGCGTTGAGTCAGTTCGCCGAAGCTCTGCCGACTGGAGGGATGTGACCCCGGAACAGGACGCCCTCCTACAACAACACACCATTCAAATAGAGCATAGAAGAAAGAAAAGCTGGACCAGGAGGGGTAAGCTCATTTGCGTGTTTTTTTTTTTGTTGACTAGGCACATATTGTCATTTAAAAAAAACAAAAAACCCAACGATACGTGTATTTGATTCCCGGCGTCCACACTCCCGGCAGAGCAGCGGTACCTGGATGGTGTTTGCACCCATAGGAACTTCATTCAGGCTTTTGTCTCGGGCATGCTAGCGAGCTAGCTTGGCTGGTTAGCATCGGCTGCTTTTCCAAAGGCAGCGCGGCTTTTACTGGGGACTAAATTCAATGATTGTCAGGTGAAAATGAACGCGACTTGTGGAGCTACTGAGAGTACCGTCGTTATATGTTTTTTTTTTCCACGGACGGATATTGATTAAGATTAATGTCGAAACCGCGTCGGAGGCTTGCTGCGGGCTAGCATCAGCGCTGCTACAGTTTGAACAGCGTCCCGCAACATGATAACAAGCTCCGTCCGCAGCCTGTGAGGGAACACAACGTGTTTTTGTTTCACTTCGTCGTTAGGGCATTTTTTTTTGTTTGCTGTGTTATTTTTTCGGTCAGAGTTTGACTTTGAAGAAAAACTACCAAAAACTCAAAAAAAAAATCTCAGCTAACGTGAGTGTAACGTTATGCAGACCCTCGCGAGCGTTAACGTTATAGTGCGCGTTACTTGTATCAACGATTATGATGTTAACATTGTACTTAACGTATCTTAAATACACCGAGATATAGCTGAGTACATAATACACGTTAAATACAAATTACACAGCCATTTGTCCCACTCTCTAAACACCTACCAGTCAGACACGGTATTGCTAAGGGAACATTTAAAATGCTGCTCCAGCCACAAAAGCTACTGTAAATGTGGTGACTTCATTTACATATGGATTACATGTTCAAGTTTTCTTTTCACATATCTCCTTCATTGGCTTTCTATTTTTGGATCATGCCACCCATGGATGCATTGTGCCACGCTGCCTTTTACAGTGTCTGCTTTCCCCCACATGTCAGATAGCTGACAACCCTTTGAGTGGTGAAGCTGGCACCCTGCCGGCTGCGGGGCATTGATGAGTGGGTATCAGGGCTTGGCCACAGGCGAGCTCTGAATCCTCTTGGCAACTAGCAGAGTTGGTCATGGACCACAGTATGTCAGGCCTGCCTTAGTTTGCACATTCCCCTAACTGGATGGATTTTGGAGAGAGATTAGGACCTCGCCTCCTCACAGTCGGGGCAGGTGCTCTTCAGCGGCTGCTCCGAGCCCCAAGGGGACCTCATCAGCTGCCTGCGAGCAGAGTTTGGGAGGGAGGGCTGGTTCATCTCACAACCTCTTGCTCTGGGTTTGGCACACACACTTGTCAGCCTGTCAGCATTAACGCAGCCCAGTAGTGGCCTGACGCGATGATACCAGAGCTGCTTGGATCCATTCGCGGCTCATGCAGCCAGTCCAAATGACAGAGGCCTCCAAGGCGACCACCAAGTCTTATTGACTTTTTAACCCAATCAAACTTTAAAGCATAGCCTTGTTTTCTGTAATCAATTCTTTGTCTTATGCGCATTGTATCCTGTCATTGAATTGTTCCAAGCACATAGATCCCATACCTTTTCAGAATTTTATTCCCTACCTTGACGTTGGCGCTTTTGAAATCTTGCAGCCGCACCCCCAAGGGACCAGCTTAAGGCTGCAGCTTCTGTTTCAATTCCTTTGAGGGACCGTGAGGATTGAGCTGAGATGTTCTGAGATCATAGACCAGATTTAATGATGTTCTATAGCATGGTCTGTGAAAAACAGTGTATCAAATTTGGTATCATGGAAATATTCGCAAGATCAGATTGCCTGATCGTGTAAAAAAAATACTGAAAAATGTTCATACATATTCCTAATTGAACTGTAGCAGCATTATAAATGTACACATTCTAATATTTGTAGGCTAGTAAAATCAAAAATAATGGGGGGCATTCTTTTTTTTTTTTTTTTTTTTTTTTTTTTTTTTTTTACTATTTAGGACAATCTTTTACCAGGTATACATTTGTCAAATGTCATGTCCTGCCTACTGTAACTCTCTCTCTGTAGGTCCTAGTATCAACTTAATGTGCCACAGAAATAGTCAAAGCACAGTTAAGCACACCCAGAAACACCCAGCTATGAACTAAGCCTGTATAGTTGAGCAGGATTGTTTGAGTTCATGCCTCACGTGGTGACAACAAGACATGACCTACTTATCAATCATGTTTTCACAATCCAGTTCATCACCATTGTCCCCAAATACTGTAGCCATTGTTGTGAGCACTGTACATGTGAGGTGATGGCTTCACACAAAGGCAGCATGCAGACATCCATCAAGTCCAAGCCTGAGCCTTTCTGGTCTGCGATGTCTGCCCGTCTGGCTCATACTGTTTCAGGACCCTAAGCTGCCCCGACCCAGAGGGAGTCAATCTGCTGGGTTCACGGCTGGTCAAATGGTTGTCATTATGCCTCCTGCAGGTTTGGACAGAAGTAGGGCGATAGGACTGATACTATCAAAAATTGTCGTGGTGACTTGTTTTTCTTGTGCTGAAACATTAAGTTGATATCGACAGAAATAATTGTCAACAATTTTTGATAATTATTAATGTTCAGAAACCATTTATCAAGAAAAAAAAAATGCTATTTACTGGTTCCAGCTTCTCAATAGGGCTGCAACTCACCATTATTCATTATCAATTAATTTGGAGATTATTTTCTAGATGAATCGTTTGATGTAAAATGTAAGAAAAAAGTTTAAAATGTCCATTCCAGTTTCTTAAAGTTCAAGGTGATGTCTTTAAGTGTGTTAGTTTGTCAGTCCAAAACCAAAAGATATTCTGTTTTAATATGATATAAAATGGGAAATCCCACATATTTGAGAGGCTAAAAACTGCATTGTTTGCATGAAAAATTACTTTAATTAATCGATTTAAAACTATTAATCGATTACCAAAATAGTTGGCAAGTCTTTTTCTTTCAATCGACTTAGCAGCGCTACTTCTAAAATGTGCGTATTTACTGCTTTTCTGTTTTACAAGAATGTATGTGGATTTTAGACCGTTGGATTGAAGACTTGGATTTTCTAAACAAAATAATTAATTAATCACATAAATATGGGAGTGATACATTAGTAATTAAAATAACCATTACGTTGCAACCCACATTTTCTATACTATTATAAGGTCTGACAAGATTACTTAAAGTCACAATATAACAATCAAATTGATGTTTATTTTGCTGAGCTACAGTATTGAATGAGAACATTGTTCTGTCCTAATTTCAGTATGACCGCTGGTGAATTTTATTAGGTTTCGTGACATGGTCAGCCACCAGAAGAAGAGAGCATGTGTGTGTTAGAGTGTGTGTACCTGCAGGGGCACAGCTGCTCTGCAGAACCAGGCCAGGTTGTTGGCAGCTCAGCTGGCAGCCACACCATCCGACTGAAGTTTCTCACACATTTGCGTAAAGGGTGTTGGAGCAGCTCATGATTGAATTCTTAGGTATTTGTCCTTCTTGGTTTTCGCCATCTGCGGAGGCTGTTGACCTCTCAGGGTCTTATAGAGTCTAGGCTTTTAGCTGCAAACTAAACAATGTCAATCGACTCTAATGTTTTTTTTCCCTTGTTTTTCTGCTTGCTGGAGGAATTAGATTTCTTAAACAATCAGACATTGTGCATCATGTGCACAGCTGATTCTAGAGCCAATAACAAGCTGCACCAGTGCACCGGGCCATGTGTGACTGGGCCGGTGCACTTTGGCAGCCTCTGCCCTTCATGACCCGTCAGGCCCTATCACATTGCAAACTGTAATCTCTGGCAACAGATCCCCACTGCACTGTGTGGCCCGGTCACAGTGTTGAAATGTTGTGAGAAGTCTTCTCCATGTTTTTGTTTCTCAGAGACACTAATGGACACTGATACACACGCGTACATAAGAGATCTGGAATGCGAAGGCCATGCAAGGAATAGGCTTCTAACAATTTTATGAAGTGGCATTACTGAATGTGTCATGTGCCATAGCTGTATGAAATGTTGCCGTACTTGTAGTAAACGTTAAAGTTAAGTTATTTTAAATCACAATATGATTTTAAGACACTTTAATCAGGGCACATTTTGATGGTTATATTTTATTCATCAGTGCCCCAAAAAAGGATTATGTCTCTTCATGTAAGTTTAAACTTGTTTTACTGGTAGAAATAACATAGCAGAACAGTTTGAAGCTTAATGGTGTAATAGTGGAACATCAATTTAGACATTTCTCTATGATTTTGCATACGTTTATCTTAACATTTTGGTGTCTGAAAAAAATATTTGTACTTGTGGATTCCAACCTACTACAGCAATAGCGGATATTCAGTCTCCTGCCATGTGCTCAGAGGGCAAGAAATCAGATGGTATCTCGTGAGAAGCATAACCGAGAAACAATATTTATAAAAGTACATGTTTTAGTAAACATTTTGAAGCTTTTTTTAAACACTTGCACAATTCAACTTATTGAATGCCATCTTTTAAATGTGAAAAAACATAAACTGACACAAGGCTGAACAGCTAGAAAGCAGAACTGTTACTATCTGTTACTACCTAGGCCATCACAACAATATATTACCAGATCAATAATGTGTCCCACCACTACCATAGATTAGAGATCAGTAGCATCAGAGAAGCATCAGAACCTGTGTTTTTTTTCTTTTTGATTTTTCAGTTCAGTATCAGCGATGCTGTGGTTTAGCTGGGCTGCCTAGAGGGGCTCGATGTCTCCGCTCAACCCAACATCACAACACTGACAAGATCCCAACGCGGACAGAGAGGGGGGGGGATTAGGCCTAGATCAGCATTAAAGAAAGCCTTTGATTACGTCTAGAATATTAGCCGCATGCGTCTGAGGCCGGCTGAGTATCCCTCGAGGGATTAGTGTTGAGCCAGCCCACCTCAAGAACCTAACATCAGGCACACACAAAGGACTCTGACAGGATCCTTGTTGTGGTCCTTGAAATGATTTACGACGTGTTACACAGAAGAGCCTGTACATCAGAATAATGCTAGAATGATGTAAGTAGACTAAACATAGAACGGTTTCTTTCCAGAACACTATTTATAGGTTTTTTCGCAGAGTTGTCACTTGTCATTTTTTCCCCTCTTTGTCACTGCATCCCAATGAAATCCATCATTTTATTAGACGTTTTTTCATTTTTTTTTAAAGCAGAAATGTTTTAGTGGATGTGTCAGATCTTACGTATATCATACGAGAAGCAGCGAAGGTCTAAACTGACAAGGAGTGGTCTAGATGGTTGTCTGATGAAGTCACAAACAAGACATTTTGACACATTTCTCTATAAATAGAAGACTTTGTCTTCCCAGAAGAGTTTAATCAGAACACCGCTTGAAGAAACATTAAGACGTACGGTATTACAGAAAATCTCTTGCACTGAATTTACTGGTCAATTTGCATTTTGTCTAGTAGTTGGATGTATTTTATCAGGTACTTTTGGCAAAATAGCAGTTTGTCTAGAGCTGAAATGTTATGTTCATTAGGGGGAACAACCGAAAATCAAGGTATTTAAATCTTATTATTACACAAAAATCTTAAATATTTGCTGGTTTCATCTCTGCAAACATCAGTATTTATTCCTTTTTTATATCATAATACATTTTCTATTTTTGGGTTTTAGACTTCTGGTAGGACATAACAGGCGATTTTAAGAGGACATCTTGCGTATTGGCAACCTGTGAGGGACATTTTTCACTGTTTTATGAAAATCTTTAGGTTTTGGACAAACAAGCCATCTCTGATAATACTCCTGACTATGAGGACAAACAGTCTGTGATTTTTGGCTCTAAAATCATGTTGAACTGGAATTTATCTTGACCCGGCGTGTTTAAAATGTTGTAATCCAGCAGTGATACACAGGAAGCCATTATTTAGAAGTTAAGTCTTTGGCAATGAGGCATTGTACGCCAGGCAGCCTAGTGCCATCTGGCTCATTGTTGGAATTATAAATATGGTTGGAAAGCTAGTTGGTTCAGCAGGATTGCACGGATGAAACTATCCATTACATAATCATATGCACAATGTTAATCACTGTTGTATACATGTTGTCGTCCAGTTCACTGAGTACCAGAACTGTAAGGATTCCAGTTCTGTGGCTACTCTGCTGCCCAAAATAGTCATATTACAAACCTGTTTCTGCCCCTTCAAGCCTGAAGAAGAACAGGTGAAATCCACAGTCGAATCAGATCTGACTCCTTTCCTCTTTTTTTTTTTAAAAAGTGACTCAAAAACATGTCACAACAATGGAAGAACATCTCTGATCACCCACATTTGCATTTCCACATATTTCTACCTCCTGCAGAGATTCTCCCTACGATGTCACACACTACCTTTGTTCTTATAGCAGAAAGTGGTGAAAGTAGGATAAGATCAAAAGTTTTTTTCAGGCTGGTAAAAATACAAGTTGCAACCCTCAAATCAATAAGCTGCCTGGGTAGAGAAGGTACTAAATATGTACGGTTTTCAAACTTCAAACGCAAACACCAGAGGATCAGACATGCCTCAGTTGTGAAAGCAGTAGGCCTTTTTATACAGATGATGAATGTGGAGTCTATCGGCCATTTGTGCCGCAGAAGACGTAAAAATGGTTAATTTGTCAAGTCTCAATTTCTGCCTGAATATTAAGGATGTTCGACACCTTTAGTCATCTTGTTATATCTTCAGTCTGCCTCTACTCTTCATCCACTCATACGCAGTGACCGTCTTATTCCCAGGGAGGGTCTGATGCGTTTTATTCCCAGGGAGGGTCTG
>CALSBV010010214.1:4823262-4844496 GCA_943590825.1 Bovichtus diacanthus
AGCGTTACTCTTTGTGTTGTGCAGCGTTAGCGCTTTATTTAATTATCAAATAAATTCAATCAGACACTTACATCCTCCATGATGCATTTTGACACTCAGCAATCAGTAAGTGCATCACTAGCTTTTTTAACTTGGACAAGAGTCAGACTTTTGTAGGGAAAAGGCCAAGCTCAACTAAATCTATAATGAAGGAACATGATTAACCTAATGGGTGCATTAGGAGCAGCTTTCCACCTTCCTGAGCGTCACGCAGCGCTGACGTGTTGATTCTGATAAGCTTTGCCAGAGACTTTCTTAGGATCATGTGACATGTTTTATCAAAACTCAAAGTCTTTTCCAGTTGCTCTAGCTTTTGTCAGCTTGTGAACTGAGGTTAGACCCGGGGTGTTTCAATGTCTCCCCGTCTGCGGTGCTGACCTGTTCACTTAATAATCACTGATCTCGGTCAATGGCAGGCTAACAACATAATTATGAGCGGCGAGGGAGCAGGAGAGAAACACTGTAATGGGACCTGAGCCACAATATAGCGAAGGTCCCAGCAGAGACCCCGATACGTCTGTGTGATTTACTCCTTTTATGTCTCCACACCAGATTTAAATGTTTAAGAGCGTGTACTCTCCCACAGGCCAGAGGTCAGCTTGTACTAACCTTCAGATTAAAATCACAAGCGGGTTTTAAGGAGAAAGAGAACAAATGTTCATCATTAGACCCAGCTGAACTCACAAAGAGGGGAATACTTCTGTTTTTACAGTCTTAAATGTGGGGAAAGCCGTTAACTCATAAATACTTGAAAGAAAATGAGGAGAGTTGAGTTAATATTTCAAGTGGTGGGCCTCCTGTTTTTTTTTTTGTTTTTTTTTTTTTTTACTGGTGACTGTACTGCGTTTTGCTCAGATATATTTTCATGCTGTGAAGTTTCAGGTCAGCATGCTCTCGACTCTGCTGCACACTCGGTCAGAAACGATGGCGTACACACTGGCTCCGAGCCATTTTTAACCGCCTCCACTTTAATATCATCGACTCGCCATATGAGCCTCCTTCAAGGGTAATGGGGGAGCAGACTGCTCACTTCCGCTGTCTGGACACCACGCTTTCCCACACACAAACACAGGGACGCAGATTTTAATCGCAGACATGTCTCGACTAGGGGGTTGTTAAAATGAGTCGGCAATGTGTGTTGGATTGGATTCTGTTTTAATATCTTTATCCGGTGTGTGGGTGTGCACATGCATGCTTTTTTTTTGTGTGCATGTCGAGTGTTAGTTCAACGATAATGGGAGATGGATTTGAATCTTGATCTGACGTCAGCAGGAGTTCCCAACCTTTTGTGTGACTGTGCCACTGCTCTGTGAGATTAACTAAAGTACCCTTCATCCACACAAGCCATCATGTTCCATGTGTACATGAGAATTTTAAAACGTTTAAACTGGATGATATTTAATACTGTAGATTATGTAAAAGTGGACAATTTACGATTATACAATTATGATGGTCAAGTTTGCATTCGTGCTACTACTTCTTGGAGTAACAGAGATTCAACATAATTCCAACCATCTATTACTTGTTGCAATATATCTTAACATTTTTAACCTTGTATCCACTACTTTTAGCTTTTTCACCATTTCCTAATATGTTTACCTACTATTTTAAGTTCATCCTTTACTTTCATTTCAAACAGTTATGGTATTTGGTATCCAACTAACCATTTATCCAATACTTTAAGATAACTATCAACTATTTTTTCACTACTTTTAGCTGTTTACTTATTTGCTCGCCTGCTTTTTCTAGTTTTCACACACTGTCACAACAGGTATATGTGTTCGGGTGTTACAGCTCAATATATGGATATACTGTATATTTCTAATTAAATTATAGTTTCTATTTTGGTCAAATGAGTTGAGCTCCCCTACAATCTTTCTCAGTACCCCCATGGCATCTGTAGTATAAAGTACTAGTATGGTCTACAGTACTTTATATACTTTATACTTTTCTTGCTACTACTTCATTTACATTTGAACGCAACAATTTAACATGTCTGTCTTTCTCAGCTGCTGTCCTCAGGACTTTTATTTTCAGTGTTCAAAATGGGGGTCTCTGGGGAGAAGGACCCTGCCTATCGCAGATGAATGATTAGACTCGCTGTGACAGCCATGTCAGTGCCCCCTCCCTAAACTCTCCGAGGCAATAAAGCCAAGGAGGTGAGAGTTTGACCCACAGTATGAACCCTCCCCATGGCGTGTCAGAGGTGACCTTCTGTGGGGGTCGGGGGTCATTGTCTTAAAAGAAGAACATCAAAATCCTGGCACCCACACTCCTCTGAGCAACCTGATGCCCATCTGGAGGAATCCGCCACACATGGATGGCAAATAGAGACATGTTCATTAATAAATTCATTGTTTATATTCTGTTTTTAGATGTACATAATGAATGATAACGCAATCAAACGTGTTTGACATCTGATATCAGGGAAACAACTAAAATATGTCTCTCCTGAATATGGATGTGGCTGAAGATGCTGACTGAAAGCTTAATCTGCAGGGTCTGTGAGCACTATAGAGATGACTGAAGTATTCTTATCAGGCCTCCATCTGTCAGATCCCCACTCACTCCTACCATGTGTGTGAGTGTGCTGGCCTTATAGCAGTAACAATGGGGCCTGCCAGGCAGCTGACACTGCTGGCTATTGACAATCAAGAGGGCCATAGAATATCCAGAGGCTATTTCACAAGCTAGGAGTTGTTTATTTATCATGAAAAGTGACTGATTAATAAGCGTATACTGGAATGTAGATCACGGCCGTCACAGAATACATCAGAAAAGATTTCTCTCAACAGCTTCTTTGTTCATAAACCAAAATAGACAAGCAGGATTCTGCATAGCGTCAATGTTGAAATTAAAGAACAAACAGGGAAATAAATAGATTTCTTCTCTCATGAGGTGAACTGCAAAAACGTGCCTGCGCTGACAGGAATTGCAATGTGGTTTCTGATGAATGAGGTTGGGATTAGTTTAAAAAAAAAAAAATAAAAAAAAAAGATAACTGACAGGGCGTTTTCAGGACATTCACAGTGAGAGTGTGTGCACAAGGAGGAAGAGCCAGTGGTTAATAAATGACCCTGAGCGACAACCCAGGCTGTGAGATAAATGAGAGCAACTTAAGTGGAAGGAAATCAATCACAGAGGGTAAGTTTTAAATGTTCCCCGTGGAGAGTGTATGAATTAGACAGCAGAGGCAGCTTAAAGGTGCATGGCTTCAATTCCCTGTGTGGTTTGTTGGCAGACTCCTGCACATGCAGACCCGCTGGCTTAAAATAAAAATAAAAATCCTGTGAAAGAACTTGATAACATCCGGAACTTCTAAAGTGAGATTTAATTTCCCCCAGCCGAGGATTTTAAAAATGTATTCATGAGCAAAGTCAAGCAGACGTCCGTACCGAAGTAGAAAAAGTCTTGCTCTATATGAAATTAATCCTTCAGCAAAAACTAAAAATTGAGGCTTATAAATTTATGAGGTGACACACATTCAGGTTTTCAAGGGATATATCTTTGATTATCAGATAAGGAAAGTGAGAGTGAATAAAAAATGAAGGCAAATTGTCTGCAGAGCTATAATCCTTTAAACTAACTTCCTGAGCTCTTCCCTTGGGCCAATTAAACACTGGGACACCAACAAACACACAACGGGGTCTGTACACATCAACATGTAACAAAAAAAGAGTCGTTATGAAAAGTGTTGGCATCTCCAAACAATTACTTCCTGAGCAAATATCTCCAGTAGAAATCTGTGCTTATTAGAAGAAAAGTGGGACAGATAATGTCTTTCCTGCGTCTGCTGGTCGCTGGGAAGGAAAAGGAAATCTCTCAGTAGACACGAGCTGCAGTCTAGACACGAGGCAGGAAAGAGAATATTGAGAAGCTGTGGCGTTTAATGGTCACAACCACTTTGATTCTCACGATAGCAAAGTCTTTCTCATGCTCTGCCTGCTGCCAACCACCCACCATGATGGCATTCCTATGGGCAGCGACTGTCCGTGCTGGCAGCGTGTATAACTGAGGCAGAAGGATGGAAACTGACGTGGAAGGGTTTTGAATAACGTGAACAGCCGCGAGGCAACCTTCGACCACTCTAATAATGTGCTGTGTCCAATCCCTAAAATCCTTGTCTGGGGGCTTGAGAAGTGAGCTCATGCTCTGATGGGAAGTCAGGTTGTTTGTTATGCAGAGGAGGAAAACACTGCTGCAAGACAGTGCTGCTAATATGGAGGGCTCGTATCTAGTACCACGACTACATCGTATCTATCTTGCAAAGGGTATTTGTCACAATTGTGTTACATTTTATAAACTACTTGATGAATCAAAAATAATGCATTGATTGGTTGATAATGAATAGAAGCTTTAGTTGCAGCCCTGCATGGGATTAAGCAACACGCAGCACACATCTGCATCAGGCCCATCTTACTATTAATACAAAAACAAAAAAAGAGATGTCGATGTACAGTGGACACAACGAGCGGACACTTGTGCTCGTCAAGCATCTTCTGCAGCGCGTCGGAGAGATCTTGATCAGTTAAATGTTGAGTATTCGTTAGAAGTGAAGAGTTTCCTCATGAATTATCTGCTTTTTTGTGACTGAAGCACTGAGTCTGCAGGTTGTTATTGGGCCAGTAGTGAGTAGCGCATGCTTGTATCAGACTTATCTTACAGCAATTCTAAAACATAAAAAAATGGCACAATAAAAACACACGTGAACACTACAATTAAGTGGATGGTTAAGTAGGTAAGTAAAGTGCAAATGCAGTGGTACCGGGCTTAAATACAACAATAGTAACAATGGAGAGTAAGTGTAATTCACTACTTGTTGCAGCTCTACATGAGGTACACCTTGTACAAAGACTACAGGAAGTGGGGCATTGTTTCACATTACACAATTCCCTGTTGAGTTTTAAATGCATTCACTCGCAGCTGTGGGTGAGATGTTCTGGAGGAAGTAACACCTTTCTGATCATTCACTGATGTCTCTCACCTATCCACCAATAGCCCTCCTGCCATTGTTCCCCGGAGTTAATAATGGCCACTTTGTCTCTTCCCCAGAGAGCTGGACATCTGTGAGGGAGGGGGGACGCTTCCACTTTCTCTTGGCCACTTCATGTGTTGCCAAAGTGGAAACAAACAGGCATTGTACTTCAGCTTTGCTGCTGCCCTGATGCCCAGACTGTCCCTGTTTATAGACCCATCACTTAATTGCTGCTTCACACTATGTCCATTCTCTGCTGTTCCTCCTTGATTATTGAAACTATTGATACTGCTCTAATGTCTGATGGTTGGCCTTTTATTTGTATAGATTTTTTGGTGGTTTCTTTCTTTTGCTAATTTTTCTATTTTTTGTCAATTGCACTTTTTTATTTGGCAGAAAGTGAATTGGAGAGTGTGCAACATTATAGTGGCACACAAAGCAAAGTTTGTGTCAGGCGACGTGGGGCTACACTATAAACATAAATACATTTGAAACAAAGTAATTTACATTTGTGGTAGACAGTACATATCATTACATTACAAGTAATACATATATATATACACACAGTGGTATAAACAGTTTGTAAAACATTAAGTATATCAAGATAAAGTGACAGTCGACTGGTGACCTTTTCACAAGAGCCGATTCGTATGAAAACAAATTAAAGTCACAGGTGTCTGGATTCGCACGGGTACTACATCAAGGTTGCTCAGTATTATGCAAAAATCTGATGTAAATGTAGTAATTCTCTGATTGCAACGCGTCCTCCTCTCCTCGGGGGTGCTATCCATATCTGAGGGTGTTGATTAGATAGCAGCCCCCGACTACATTTGCAATCCCAGGCCTTGCTATTCTCACATTACCATGCACTTGTTGTTGTGTGGTTTTACTGCAAGGTGAGGATAGTGGTTAACTCATACATGATCATTGTGATGCTCATTTTTATTGAATGTTGTACAAGTCTCTTTCACTGTGGCAGATTTTTCTGAAAGTCGCTCTGTGGAATAAACTCGGGGCGAAATTAAAGCATGGATGTGCTTCAGATTTACAATTCTCATGTTTCCTGTCCGGAGCAAAGGATTAAACCACTTTATGGCTTCAGAGGAACAAGTATTTTCACACATTTAGTTTGTCACATTCTGGTAGTGTCATGTTGTTGAAATTTCCATTATACCATGTCTGGATTATCTAGCCAGGGCCTCAGGGCAGCATGCTGCCTGGGTTCCTGCTCTACCAGCCTCCACCCTGAGCATCCGCCCGGCCCTTTGAGATAACTGAGGGGACTGAGAAAACATCTCATTTCTGGCCTACAACTATTTAAGACCAAATGTAGAATACATTAACAATGAAATGTGTCTTTGTCTTAATGCAAACAGACACCTTCATGGTCCTTGTTTGTCCCTGAGCTCCATCTGTAAGTGCTGTGATGCACTTCACATTATGATCATCACTGGCTGCCTATGTCCTCACAGACTCCTTTGTGGCACCAGAAGGCGTTTGGCCCCCGCCTTCAGTCTTAGTTTAGCAGGCTGTGCTAAACTAGCTGCATGCGCTCCCACAATAACATTATTGACGTCACTGGCCATCGTTGGACACATGCTGCATTCAGGTTCTCTTTTTAAGCTTCGATTTCCGAGGACTTGCGTGGTAGATCTGCCTTGAAATGGCTGGGGCTGGATGACCTCCCGAGGAGGAGGAGGAGGAGGAAGGAGCACTATGGATGGAAGTCTGTCGCGTCCCTAGGACAAACTGAACATTTGATATTAAGAACATACTGAATCCCGACATCTCTGCACTTTACTAAGTCATACTGACTTAGTAATGACTGTATGTATGTAGTGACTGTATCTATATTTATGTATTGAACTTTGCCTTGTACAGTTCCACTTTAAAATGGAAAAGAAAGAAAGAAAGAAAGAAAGAAAGAAAGAAAGAAAGAAAGAAGCCGAGCAAAGTTTTTCAGCTGACAGTCATTCTAGAGCTCAGTAGAAAGAAGAGGGGATGCTTTAGAAAACAAAACAAAAAATGACTTCAACACTTTGATTGTGTTTTTCAGGTTCTTGATATGTTACAGACTGGTTTGGTTTAATGACAACATCCTCGTATATTTAAATGCATCCTATCAGACTTTGTCAGGGATGTTTGGATGAAGTCCTGGATTTATATAAATAATTGTCCTCTGTGTTTTGACAGTCCACCAATTTTCAACCCATTCAACTTTACTCGACTTATATTTTGAAGTGGCCATTCCTCCTTGTCTTTCAGCGATACATGTAGGTACTATACTGTTTCTGTGCAGGAATACATGGCCTCAGATTTGCTGTGTGGTCATTTTGATACATGAAAGATTTTAAACTGAAAACTGAAATAAAGGGGGTTTTCAAACCTATATATTTTGACATAAGACACTTTAAGACTGTGCCTTACAATCAGATAACTATCAACCCTTATTATTGTGCAGTTTTTATTGTGCTTTATTTGTGTATATGTCATGAATGAATATAAAGCTACCTGTTACATTCGTCATTCAATATTTATTCCTGTATATTTGCACTCTGCTAGGGCTGCAACTAACACTTATTACCCCAATCAATCATTTTGTAATTTTTTGTAAAAAGTCAGAAAACAGTGGAAAAGGTCCACCCAGTTTCTCAAAGTCCGAGGTAATTAATATGATATAAAACCACTCAGACGCTGAAAACCATATTTTCTGTCATTTTTGCATTAAAAAATGTTCTTCATTATTTTCCTGTCGATCAATCAGAATCAGAAAACCTTTATTCGTCCCACAGCAACAGCGCTACAACAGCAAAGGGACAGTGCAGATAAAAGGTTAAGTACAAATGTATAAGTACAAAATATAAGTACAAAAAAACACAACAACCGTGGTAAGTAAGTGGCAGGTTGATGTAATACAGTAAGTGAACAGTGAGAGTAATACTCTAGCAGCCAGTGGTAACAATAATACATAGTAAAAAGAGATATATTGCACATACGTATTGCACGTGATTGTATTGCACAGTAACAAATAGTTACTAATCGATTGCAGCTCTACAATCTGCACCATGTGCTTACTTACTTACCTTACTGTGCAATACAATCACGTGCAATACGTATGTGCAATTTATCTCTTTTTACTATGTATTATTGTTACCACTGGCTGCGAGAGTATTACTCTCACTGTTCACTTACTGTATTACGTCAACCTGCCACTTACTTGTTGTTGTGTTTTTTGTACTTATAGCTTGTACTTATACATTTGTACTTAACCTTTTATCTGCACTGTCCCTTTGCTGCTGTAGCGCTGTAAAGTAAAGGTTTTCTGATTCTGATTCTGATTGCACTCATGTATGTTTACAATTTAAGGAAACAGTCTGACTTATAGTTATTGTATGTTGTTATTCATTGCTGTATTGTATTGTATATGTATATATTACATACCTACATACATACATACATACATACATACATACATATATATATATATATATATATATATATATATATATATATATATATGATGTCTTTGTTTACAGCTGTATTTCTATATCAGTGCGCTCTGGACGTGTCTACAAAACTCCGACTGTGCCTGAACGCATCAAGCTGCAAACCCGTGAGAGGAGCGGTGATTGAAGGGAGAGCAGAGCGGCGGCGGCGACGACGGCCATCTTAGAGCTACCGTGGTAACCGACACTCATCTTCTGGATTTTATTTTTATTGTTGGAGAAACATTCCGCCTGCCTGACGTGGGAAGAAGAAGGTTGTTTTTTACTTCGTTGCGGTTGAACTCGAAGTCGGGATGCGTGTCCGAGGGAATACACAATTTGCATCCGCTGTCGGACTGGTCCTCGGACTATTATGTGCGGTGGAGGCAGCTAAAGGTAACTAAGCCGGGATTTATACCCCGTTGTGTTGTGTCTGCCTGTTCGCGTCAGACAGGTTTCTTTGTGGTTTTGGAAACGTTGCCGGTTGAACGTTAACGGTTCTCCGGTTGCTCCCAGCCGTTGAAGGTTACAACGAACGTTAGCCAGGCGGTGCGGTCCTGAGGGATGTTCAGGGACCTGCTCAGGGATGGTCCTCTGGAGCCGCAGCGGAGGGATGTAGCGAAGTACCGCGGCGGCGGCAGCAAGTGCATCCTGCGATATTGCATCAATTATAACCTTCTTATAACTAACCAAATTACACATTATATTATTACACTTACAGTTATTATATATCTGGAAGACGTTATATAAAAGCGTGAAAACCCTGAGTAGGCTACTTTGAAGATAACATCAGGGCCACAAAACGACCCCCTTCTGTCATCTGCATTCAGTCTATTTCTGGGCATTGATTTCTGATTCTCGCTTATTCACAATCTGATATAAGATTAAAAAAATATATTGTTCACCCTCTGTAGAGTTTGTAAGATTTAAAAAAATAATAACTTCTCGTGTCTGGTACTCCCTGTACTCATCTCGTTTTCAGACAAATGTATTTGAGTACATCCTAATTAAGGCCAGTAACGATATGTTCACTTAACCCCGTTTTTTGAAAAAAAAAAAGAAAAAAAAAAGAAGAGAAATTCAGTCTTAATAAACCACACTTTTAATGTTTTCCCATTAGTAGGCCTAATGCTTGGTTTGGCATCGTTGTGTGGTCGCACCAGGACGGAGTTGGTTTGCTACGCATTGCAGATCCTCTTCACAAGCCCCTGTTTTGTCGTTGTATTTAATAATTGATGTGCTGTGATCACAGGGTTAAGTAAAAAGCCTCTTGGTAGGTCTGGGCCTACTTATGATCAGACTGTATAATAACTGAAAGTGCAACTGCGCTCTTTCCTTTGCCATGTCACCGATGGACACCATCACACATGCCTTTATTTGCTGCAGGGCGGTCCACCTCCCTCCTTCCAGCAGCTCCCTGCTCAGACACGAGCACCCTCACTGCGTGGATTTATAGGCTGTGTTTTCACGTTAAACTCAATCCACTGACTCCCCAGTGTGAGCTTCCTGTTTCAGGGTGTGTGTGAAAGCAGGTGCATTAGTCACTGGTCATGTCAGCATGCCTGGGCAGCCACTAGCGCTGGAGGCCAGTGTGTGTTGTTTTCTTTTAATGTTACACCCTGTTTTATTCTCTATGAACAGACCATGAAAGGGATATAGAGACCCATAAAAGTCTGCTGCACAGGAGCTTCTAATCCAGCCATATTTTCTCCTTGTTGCCATGTCAAGCAGCTGGGAATGCACAGCGCCGACCTGGAGGCTACCATTTGTAAAGCAGTAAATTTATTTTTCATCAATCAAAAGGAAAAGGCCTGTGGCAGGCTTTTTATGTAATAGCCAAGTGTGTGTTTGTGAAGTGCACCTGCTGACTTCCCAGCTCTTATCAGCACAGGAGACCCGTGAAATCAGCATCTTGGCTTCTTGGCTTATCTTTTATTAACCAAAGGTCACTCGCTCATTTTGTGCGTCACCTCCTCTCGCTTGCAGTCCGGCTTTGTGTTTTAATGGCTCGTTGTTGATTTTATTTTTTATTACCAGCCGCCTTGCAGCGGATGAGGAAGCACACACTTTTCAATGTTTCCCCTGGGTGGTTCCTTCTCCGGAATCCTTTAGTTTAGTATACAAATTATTAGATTTTATGACTGGAAACAGACTGAGCTCCAGCACATTCAGGTGGATTTACCAGCGTTGGCAAGAGATGTTGTGCTGCTCAGCTATTCACCTACACAAACATTTATCCCCAATGTTGTGGCTACAACAAACCTCGAAGGATCTGTTGAAAATATATGTTTTCGATACACATGAAAATTCTTACCTTCATTCATTACACTACCAGCAAAGAAATGTCAGTGTGTGTAAAACTGTTGCAAACACATATCTTCTGTGACAGGCCTGTCGAAGCCTCACAGCATTTTCAGCTTTTAACTCTTTGGTGTTGGCCATCGCTGCTAATGTTTTTTTCTTCTGGAGTTTCTCCTCTTGTCAATCCCGTTTTTTGTCACTTGTTTTCAAGTGAAAATCTATTTCTTTTTCTGTTATGAGCAGCAGCTGCAGGGTGTCTTCATGTTCCAGAGTTGAACAGTAGGTCTGCTGAAATGCATGGGCTTCCTCGCATGGCTCTCAGAAAAAGCCAGACAAAGAAAAAGCTGGCTGCTGGGAAGTTTCTTGGCCCATTCATCATCGAATTAAGTAATTCTAGTTGAACAAATTGGATGCCCCGCTTTGTGTGGTGCTGAGTTAACATATGCGTTGCCCTCACATTGCAGTAAAGAAGTACATATTACAGTGTTCTCTCCCAGTCGTCCTCATCTTACATTCATTGGAGACGCCCACCATTGATCCACTGAAAATTACGCGTCAGTTACGGTCAGAGCAATGTATCAGGTCAATATTTTTCTTTTAAAATTGTAAAACCGACCTCTGCGGTTTCTCCCTGATATCAGCCTCATTAATATATTCAGTTTATTGTATGCTCATAAATACATGAAACATGCAGGAAAATATTTTACACATTTTCTTTTTTTGTTACAAAAATAGCTCTATAGCGTCTTTTTTGTTTTAAAAAAAAAAATTTATTTAATGGTTATGATCATTATATTAACTGATTTATCAATTTATTAATCAATTCAGCTGTAGTTTAAATGCTTATTCTCTGGTTTTTCCACCTGTATAAATGGCCCTCAGCAGTTTTATCTCACACACACATTATTGGTTGAAACCTTTTGTCCATCTTATGAAACATATACGCTACGTCTATTGATGAGAGGATCCCAGAAGCCAAAAATGTAGGCATAACCACCATCAACTATGCTCACATTTTCTATTTGTTTTCGACACTCAGAATCCCCATTTTAAAACTTTTACACCCCCAACAATCTGTGTTACGTAAGTCATCTTGCTATGTTATGGCAAACAGAAACTATGTGGATGCACACAGCTGACAATGACTGCATTGTTCCTCTCTCCCATGCAGCTCCCGTAACACTGTTGTATGCCATCATTCAGCACCAGTTTACAGACTTGTTTCTCCTCAGAAATAACGTCATTAACTATCAACTAATGGCTCAATGGCTAATGACGAAAAAATCAGTTCAGTTCAGATGTTTCACTTTGAACGTGTCTTTTGTTATCTGTTGAAACAAAAAAGAAAATGTCGGCTGTCATCAGTGCGTCACACTAGGTGGGTTTGATTGACAGGACCCCTTTTATTAGATGTTTAATGATCTTCTCCGTAGTGTCTGTCACTACAAGATTCTTGGCTTTATCATCATCAGTCATTGGATACAGATGCAACTAACAAGGACTCGGCGTGCACAAACCATTGCATAATCCTAAAAATGTGCTATTTTAATCCTCATTGATGGCAGCTATGATTTTTGAAGAATACCTCCAAGTCAGTCCAGGTTTGTTCAATGATGAATTTTGCGGGATTTCTAATAATCACATTTTTTACTGAGTTATGGCCTTTTTATTATTATACTGTTATAACACAAATGACATCAAAATGTGCGAGAATATTAAGAGTTGTGTGCACATCATCCAAATTTGATGGCAGTTTCACAATGTGTTTAAGAGTAATGGTAGTCAGTGTCAAATATGCCATGCCCACGATATATTGGCAGCCAATTGAAGGAAAACAAAATGCAACATCAGAAAACTAATTAATAACCATTATAAGGCTCAGACTAATGTGTATCAAATCTGGGGAAGATTTAAATGCTTGAATTGATATCAGAGAAAATTCTAAAATGGTGGAATCAGTTCAAGCAGAAACGTGAGACCATCTCTCATCTCTCATAGATTTGTACCAATGCAGGGAATCTGGGGGGGGGGGGGGCACTACACCTTTTATGGTCTCTCTCTCATCCTCAAAGTGCCTTGTAACTGGCCACATGGGGGCGCTATCCATAGTCCAACCTTATCACTTCGTGGCCTATGTTTACACCTAATTTAATTGAAATCTGTTATGTATTTGTTGAGATATCTTTCTGACAAACAGACAATCATTATTAAAGTGGGATTTAAAATTGATTACTGCTTCTGTGGAGCAGTATAAGAACCATTACCAAACATGTTACCCTGTATGACCCTGAATAACAGTCTGCTTGCCTACACAAAGGCCCTGTTCGTACAATTTAACTCTTACATTTTTTCAGTATTTATTCAGAGATTTCTCAGAGGAACAAAGGGCTTTTAGGCCCAGACTTCAGGGGTCGGCATGTTGACTAAGCACGTCACAATGTGGTCACTGTTCAAAGGACGCGACTCAAGCCCCTCAAGAATGTGTGTATGAGATAATCTCTCAAAAGTCCTAAATTGTTGAAGCATTTCTTTTTGGTAGTTTGCCACTTAGTGCTGGAAAGATGGCCCATGAGAATACTGGACTCAATTTGGGTTGGTGGTGACTTTCCTCTCATCGGTGCCTTCGCGGGCTGAATAGAGTCAGTGAACTGTCAAGAATGGGTCATTCAGTGGTGAATATTAAGTTGTGCCGGATGACTGGGAAGTTGTGTCAGCCACCAAGAAAGGGGTTAACATTTATGTGAGCCCTTAGTCCTGATGTTATACATTGGAACCACGAAGTTCAGAAATGAAAACATTTATATGAGAAAGTGTCAGAATATCCAGGATTTGAATCAAATTATTCTCATATTGTATAATGTGATGGATTAGTAAATAAACTATTAGCAATAAACCATCCAAATCCGCAAAAGTTGTCGTAGCACAAATATCCTTTTTCATCCATAAATGTCAATATTGAAATTGAATACCGTAACTCTGAAAGTATTATCCATCTTGCGTGATTTTTATTGGTGAATGTAATAAAAGGCAGACAATTCAGGTTTAATTTAATTTAATTGTTTTAAAATTGTGTTCAGTCCTCCCTTAAGTCCCATTGCTTGCAGGTAAAAACACTGGCACTGTGAAGCTATTCACATTTGGGCGTGCCCACAGTCTATGGTGTGCCCACATTAACATTCAGGCCCCATGGGAAACGGGTAACCAAAGAGCACATTACCTGCCGCAGGTCAGCTGCAACTGAGTGCCTGCGGCGAGCTCTACCCGTCTCACTCTCACTTTTTTGCTCTCACTGGCTCTTTTGTGCCGTTCACACAGAGAGGTGATTGAGTTGCATTCAAAACTCTGCGACTCCCAACCCCCACTTCAGAGGAGCACCACGGCCGTCGAGGGTGTGTTCGTTCTGTCGGGCGGTTGAGACTGCGTAGAGGACAAGCAAATGTTGTTGCCTGGCAGAGAAACTGAGAGGCTCTCCTGTGTGAGCAGGGTGTTTGGGCAGTGAAGGCCCCCGAGGTCTGGTTTTCCTTTTTAAAAGGGTCCCTAGAACAGTCCCCAGTCTGTCATGGAGGTGGCTTGCGTCAACAAGCTGAGAAACTTGTAAGGCAAGACAAACAGAGAAGCGTGCCGTCTGTTTCAGACCGTGAGCAAATTGTCCATTGATTATTCCCGGGCCATGGAATTAAGAGAGCCACTCACCAGCGTGATTGAAGTCATTGCTTGACTCAGATTTGCATGCATCTCATACCTTCACCCTTTGGCTGCAATTTCTGTTTGTCTCTGTTGGATATTTCTGTCTGACATCAATAAGTCCTGAAGCTGCCTTTATAAACTGCCCTGTGGTTGATGTTGAAAGCTCCCCTTCTGGCAAGCATAGATTTTAAATAGTTATAGATCAGAATTGCATTCTGCTCACATTCTCTGAGGCAGTTGATGTAAGAGGTACATTTAGCATATTCTTCTGTATTTAGTGTTTTCTTTGCTGTCTCCCTGGAAAAAACCGTAACGCCTGACTATCACCTGAGCACACACACTGCCTTCTCCTTTCTAAAGTGTACCGCTGCAGCTAATGGGACAAATATGAAAAACATCCTGGCAGCAGAGAGGCTTTATTTAGTCTCAAAAAGACAACCTGCACACTTCTGCTTGTAGACCGAGCTGCCACTTATGTTACCTGTGATTGGCAGGTTTTGCTATTAATCTTAACTTATTCATAATTCTGGGTAATCAAACATTTGCACCAGAGTGTGGACCGGTTATTCAATTGTTTTTAATCAAAGTTAAACACATGCACCAGCTGCTCAGTATGTGATTTATCTTAACATGCTAACATTTACACACTGTTTGCAGTCAGTATGATAGTTCAATAGGAGGTAAGTACTATATTGTAATCTGAAATCTCTGAGGACAAAACCAAATAAATCACCAGGTAATAATATGGTTGCGAATAGATACTTGGATTATCGCACTAAAGTGTTAAGTGTTGCTCAGTAGCTGATCCGCCTTACAGCGGTCCACATCTTCACTTTTGCATGTAATCAAAGAAGATCAAGGCTTGCAGGCTGTCAGACATCAAAAGTAAAATATGAGCTAAATCGATGAAGCAGAGCTCCACTACGCGTCACATGCCTGACACTTGGCTGCACCATCGTGATTACGCAACATGCCCTCAGAGGTTCCCAGGCATTATCAGGCTTCATCTGATAATTACTGACTGATCATCTGCTGCAGTGATGCTGCTACAATCTGGACAGCTGTGGTGTATTTCTCTGGCTCTCCCAGGGTGACCAGTAGCCTGTGAACAGACTGGTATCCTGGTATTTGGTTGAGCTTTGGGGAGGTAGAATGATTTTATTTGCCCTGCGTGAAGAGGAGACATGACAGCGGTGGCATGGAGGGTGAGAGAGTGTGTGCAGGCGTCCTGTTGGATCTCAGGATTAGCAGGACCTATTGTGGCCTTAACGTTCTCGCAGGAAGTATTTCATCACGGTTAATAGGTCAAACTGTAAAGGTTAGGCTTCAATAAAAGAGCTAGGCAACTGTAAAGAGGCTTTGTCTTTGTGTCCCATGTTGAATGGTCAGTGGTGTTACTCCGTTCTTTGGGGGTCATGAAAGAAGTCAGCGATGGCATCACACTGTTACATATGGGCCTCCACAGAAAATATTTCAATCCTGAAAGTTTGCCTTGGAGTTTTATATTTTTGATTGTTGGTGTTGTTAATGGATTGTAGTTACCATTTGGGGGAAAATCCACAAGAAACAAAGAACACAAAAACATGAGATGTGAGGCCTATTTATTCTTTACACTGCGACACCATGTATTGTCCTGTTGGTAAATCAGTTGCAAGACGTGCACAAAAGTTGCATTGCTAATCACACTGGACAACAGACTTGATTGCATACTTGTCTTCTTGCATTGTCTACGTTCAGACATGTTTTCTGTGGTTGGTTGAAGTGGGGATAGGTGATGGCTATATAATCTCACTGTTAGTATTGCTATGTTATTTCTGCAAATATGATCCTGATTTTCTTACTTTATTTTAACCATATTCATTAACATACAATATACAAACCCTCTCCAAACAATACCAGGCCAAAAATAAACACACACTCATTTGCCACTTAATTAGGTACACAACAAAGCATGCATCATTATAAGAACCAATTTATTTGAAAGCACTAATGGTCCCTTTAAAATATGCACTCTGGTTAGATTGCAGAGTGCAGGCGAGACATAGAGCTGATCAGTAAATGGCTTGGCATGGCACAGCCTGGCACACACAGTCACAAGGAGTACTTTATCCTTGTCCACCTGTGTCAGGAGTCAGCCATGTTTCTGCTCTCTCCAAACGTTCTTGTTCCCCCTCTGTTTATCATGTATCCTAAAAGTGTATTTCCGGCGTTGGCGGGACATTTTAACTCGTATCATTGTTACATGCTCATCGTTAGACATGCATAATAAAATCTTGGCAGCCTCACTTTCAGTTTGATGTCTTGCTCGACTCTTGACCTTGTCAGTGAATGAAGTAGACGCATCCCATTATAAGATTAGGAGTCATTGGCTTTATTTCCTGCTAAACAGGATTGCATACCAGGTACTGTGTTTCCAGGCTATAAGTGGGTCCAGCAACCTGCCATCTGCGCTTGTACAGTAAAGGCTTGATATGTGTGTTTGTCCACAGCTTCTGACACGTCATTCATTTCTCAAAGGCTTCTTAAATGATTTTATTTTTGTGTCTGCTAGATTAGGGCTTCATTTGTTTGGTAGTGGATACAGTATATAGTAGGGTTAATTTGTTGTTCAATTCTTCAGATGGAAACTTTGTTTTTAGTAGATGTGGTTCATTCTATGTCAGCACGGGATGACATAACTGGCTTAAAATATATTATTTAGCAAGAGGCAAACATCAGCCTATTATATTTATGTATTTATATCCTGACCCTCCATCTAATATTTATATTGAGGTCAATGGTTCCTCTGTGCTAGAAATAGGAAGGAGAGTCACTGTAAAGAAGTCCACTGCTTAACCCCACAATGTACGTGGGTCCAATCAATGATCTCAAATGTTGGAGCCAGCCCCCTTTTTTCTTTATTTTTTACTTTTTCTGTCTCCCCTTTTCTGTTCACCTTTCTCCAATCAGTCTGCACTCTAACAGGAATTAATGATGTAACATCCTGACTGTTTATTCCTGAAGGCGTCTTGTAATGACTTGAAAACTAAGTGTCACAGCATTACCTTTTTTTTTTCAACAGTTATATTCCGTACACAGATATATTTAGTGGCATAGTCTCACATAATCATTATGCTCTTCTTGTCTTTAATTATAAGTATGCTGGGAAAGTAACGTTTCTTTTTACTTGGCGCAAGTTAACATTGACCCACATTGTGTTGTGACCTCCGTATGTGCAACATGTGAGGATTTAGCACTATGATCTCTTTGTTTCCATTCTTCATGGGATTATAGCTGAAACAATTAATCGTTTAGAAAATAAATCTGCAACAACTTTGATTATTAATTTATTGTTCAAGTCATCTATCAAGCAAAAAATACATTTTAGGATGTGCTTTGTTGATGGAACAAAGCAAGTCATTTGAAGACGTAACCATGGCCCGTGGGAGCTTGTGATGAGTATTTATCACTATTTTGAGACATTTAATAAATGAGGCAAAAAAGAATAGATTTTTTTTGGGGAATATAATTGTTAGTTGCAGGCCTTTTATAGGATTAATCGACATGTGACACCATTTGTATCAGGTCTATTTCAATAGAAAATGAAGACAATTTAATTTACCGTGGATACAACACACCAACACTTTAAGCTTCTCGAGCATCTTCTGCGGTATGTCTCAGGGACCTTGATCAGTTTAATGTTGATTATTCGTTAGGAGTCAGGAGATTCCTCTTGAATCGTCTGCTTTTTTGTGAGTGAAGCACTAAGTCGGCAGGTTGTAATTGGGCCTTTAGTGAGTATGCATTGCATTAGATGAATTGGTTTCCTAATTAAATTAGATTAAGAAAATGTCAGTCTTTTACGCTGAACATCCTCAGTGCTGCAGCAGCGTGTCCATTCTCAGACTGCCTCAAACATTTCAAAGCCCCTTTCCTAATCTCATTCCATCTTAAACCCTAAACTAAAGCCTCCCCTCACGAAAAAAAACAAACTATTCCCTCCCTTACAATACAGAGTCTCTCCTTTTATAATCACATACATCTTAACTTTTAGGTAGTATGTAATAAATCACCCAGTTTCCAAGAACAAAGATGTGTCTGTATTTGTGCAAATAATGTCTTTGTTGTTCTGTGTCAAATGTTCACAGCACAACAAATGTTCTTCCAATTCACTGCAGGCTTGAAGGGAGATGATGAAGCTATCTTGTCAAAAGGGCCTTGTTGGCAATTTCACACAATGTATTTGAGACTTTCACGCTTGAAATAAAATTGTGCTTTAGATTTCATTTCCTGGGAGATTTGTGTGAGTGTGAGGGGCTTTGATTTTAACGGTGATTTGCGGCGGGGGTGCAGTTTGCTTTTGAATTTGTCAAAGGCCTCCCGGGTCTGCCTCCTTTGTTCTCATACCTACACTTATGTCACGTTTTTCTGCTTCACAGTTTGCCATCTCTGAGCATATCTGCATTATCTATTATTTTAATTGATCTGTGATGCCCATCTCGGACCATTGTTGGGAATTGGTCTCTTTTGTCAGACTTTGCTTGACTTCACAACACAATTATTCGATTAGCTGTGACATAGTGGTGCATTTGCCTTTTTACAATGGATGAAATGCTCTTTCTAAAGTAAAACTCTTTTTTCTAGTTACTTGCACATCAGTCAAGGTGGAAATAGATGTTATACAAATGGACATAGCACTTTTTAGATTAAGGGAAATGACATTTAACTAGACCAGACAGGAAGGGCACAGGCAGACAGCCTTCTTGGTGAGTCCATGTGTTGTTATCGGTCAGGATTAGGCCGAATGTTTTGCATAAACCTGCAGGAGCTCTGAGAATGCGGCTTGATGTTGTACCATTCAGTGCCAGTCCTGGTCCAGTGCACCTCAGTGATGAAGGCCATGAGCGACTCATGAGCAAATGTGAGGCCCACATGTGACCTGGCATGTTACTGTGACAACAGTTACTGTGACTCAGTGGAAGCTAAAGCAGATTATTATAGTAGTGTGGCCTGGAAATCTCTCCAAAGACATCCACTTCAGGTCACACGACGCTCAGCAATGACGATTTATTGGGATTGATTCTAAATTACTGTCAAACACAACTCGTTCTTACTAAGCGCTGCTTGTGTAGAACAAGATTTAACCAAAAATACCTGTTCTCACCACATTTAGGACATTATCTATTTCTTGCCCTGTCAAGCAAATATATTCCAGCCACTAACAATTGTTTATTTAATGCTGCAGCACATTTAATGTTGTTAATTAAACTATGAGAACCTATTTACTTTTCACCTTGTGACAAGCTTTGAAGGCATGTCCGAGGATACCTCTGTAAGAACTTTTCTCACGTAAAAGAAAATAGATTGGTGGGTTACTAAATCATTGTGGTGCCCGCATCCCACCAATCCTGTGCAAGAAGCTCGTTATTAATTTCCATTGATCGTGTAATCACTAAGAATTACACTAAATTATGTAAAGACACACAACGCAAGTCATTTGCTTCGCTGAAATTGGATTTGGCAGACTGACGCAAGTCGCCTGAAAACATCCACATCATGCTTTTGTAGGTTTTTCTTTTCATCTGCTTACTGTTTGAAGCTCATAGTATAATTGTAGCACAGATTGTGTTTTTGAACATAAGGCGTCTTTCTATTAGTCAGATGATGAATGTGTAATGTTGAGGCTTTCTGCAGCACGACACGGCTGAGGATTTAATTTCACTGTGCAAAACATATTTCAATTAGGATTTGACAGTAAAGACTCACAGAGGAAAAAGTATTTAACAGGATACTGTGTTTATATATATATAATATATACTCTATATATTATTTATATATATATATATATATATATATTATATTATTCTCTATATATATATATATATATATAATAATATATTATATATATATTATATTATATATATATATATATATATATATATAGCCTTAGCAGCCTCAGCAAATGCTTGAATGGCACCAGCATTCTGCAACAAAGGCACTAGTCTCCTGCCTATTTAAACAATGTTGCTTGTTGAGATGAATGTTGTGCTCAGAGTGTCATTTTGTGGGAATTAGATAAGTGTGGGCTGGAGGAAGTGCTTGAGTTTGTAATGACGCTGGTAATTTCATGCATTTCCAGTCATATACCCTTCTTGCAGCAGTTTTTGGAGTCGTCATCAGTGCCAAAGAGCAAAAGAAATAAACAACAACCTTTAATTTCAACCACGGTTTCTATTCCAGACAACAGAAGTAGAGTTTGCGACATGAAATAATTATGACACGGTAGTAGTAATGATGAATAAAGGCCAATCAAATATTTGCCTAACTGCCTCTTTGGCGTTACTGATTAACTTACTTCCCTTTCTGACAAAAGTAAAATCCAAAAATTATTGAATTTAAATCTTTATGGCATAGTTTTTTGTATCTTTATAAAAGGTGCTTCTTTATTTAAGATGCTCAGCAGTGCACCCTTGTCCTCCAGTGGAATAATCATGAGAGGTCAAATGCTGTGTAATTTATGTTATTATTATTATTATTATTATTTGCTAATGTTATCAGACTTCAAGGCTTCAGCCATCAGTTGCTGTTGCAGCATTATGTAGCCTTTTAAGCATACTATCTCAGAAACTGGGACATTATAGAGAAATCCCACTTTTCAAGCTTTATTTTCCACTGCCTGAGATGTTTCATGTGTGCTTTGATACTTCAGACAACTTGAATTGAAAATAAAGAAAGCTCCTATACAGCCACTGGCACAATATGACGCTT